>BLBF01000022.1:37337375-37413242 GCA_015471245.1 Laticauda colubrina | reverse complement strand
TTGTGGGACAGAAAAATGAATGATATCGTGAGAAATGTTTTTACCAGTGAAGAATTTTTTTAAGAGATCCACCAAACAAGGTAATTTGTAAAGAGCCTTGGATGATCACATTAACAATTGTGTTTGAACAAGATTTGTGTTCCTTTATGAAACTTATTTCTTTCTTTGAAGATTGCATTACACAATTTATAGTTGTATTAATAGTTAATAGATTTCAACAGTGAATAGCATTCTGTGCTTTAGCCAACAATTAAATGGAACTCTGCTTATGTTACACAATATTGTAGGTCATCAACAGAACGTAATGGATCAGAATTAATGTTAGAAGATATACATTCAGATGATGAAATAATGCCAAGAGATGTGAACAGCTCTGATGAGGATGAGGATGATACGAATTCAGACTCCAGTAAAGGGGAGTCTGATGCACAAGAAAACAAGCAAGTAAGACTAAAACATTTAGTTAGATAATCTACTTTGTCATGAGTGTTTAGATAATATTGTTAACAATTGGAAAAAATAAAAGCAATAGAAAAAAAGATACACCATGACTTCCTTTATTAGAGAAAAGACAATATTTATATTTATTGATGACTGGAAACCCCCTTTCCTAAGTTTTTTATGAGAATGGAAAACCCCAAGTTTTTTATTAAAAAATGAAAAAAAAAAATGAACGTGTTTTATGGTTTTGATGATTTGACAGGCTAGATAGTAAAAAGAAGTCATGAAGTAATTTTAAAGAGTGAGGCTAAAATATATTTCTAACTGCTGTATAGAATATCAGAAGCCACTTCTTTATGGCTTTTTCTTTATCTCTTTATCTCTTGCTATTTCTTCTACAGGTTGTCCTCAACTAATAACCACAATTGAATCCAAAATTTCCATTGCTAAGCAAGACAGTTGTTAAGTGAGTTTTGCCCCATTTTATGACCTTCCTTGCCACAGTTGTTAAGTGAATCACTGCAGTTGTTAAATTAGTAACATAGTTGTTAAGTGAATCTGGCTCCCGATGGACTTCGCTTGTCAAAGATCGCAAAAGGTGATCATATGATTCCAGGATATTGCAACTATCATAAATACATGCCAGTTGCCAAGCATCCGATTTTTTTATCTTGTGACCATGGGAGATATTGCAATAGATGTAAGTGTGAAAAACAGTCATAAATCACCTTTTCACTGTCCCTGTAACATTGAACAGTCATTAAACAAATAGTTATGAGTTGAGAACTACCTGTATTTTCTTATTGCACTTTTAACTTTTTGTTCATTCTTTCTGTTTTACTTTTTCTATTCTAAATTAATTTACTGCAATTCTTATTATTGTTCTTAACAAATATCTATCTGTCTGTCTGTCTGTCTGTCTATCTATCTATCTATCTATCTATCTATCTATCTATCTATCTATCTATCTAGAAATGTATAGAAATGGAACCAGCTGTCATTATAATATTCCGATTATAATATATTATCAATTATTATAATAACTGAATATTCACCTGCATATGGAATATTATGCAAATGAATATAGACATTAGAGCTGCATGCAATAAAATTATAGACATTTTATGTGTAAAAAATTAATGTCTAAAATACACATTATTCAGTAATATTGCTTTTTTACTCTTCTTATATTGATTTTTAAAATATTTGCTTTTATTTTTAGTTTAGGGTAGCTGAGAAGAAAACAAAGGTTTATCATATTGCTAAGGAAATCATGAGCTCAGAGAAAGTGTAAGTATCTGTGTGGTACTTAATTAAATCTACTTCCCCTTACCTTTCCTCTCCCTTTCTACTGAGATACTTTTGTTTTTCTTTTGGCAATAGGTTTGTAGATGTTCTAAAGCTCCTGCACATTGTAAGTATTTAATTTTACTTTTATAAACATATGTTTAATTTATAAACATTTTAGTTTAATCATCTCTGTCATTCTTTAAAAAATTGTCTTAAACTAGGATTGTTATAATATTCCTCTTTGTAAAAAAAAAACCCTAAATCTCATGGAACTCTGCTAACAAGTTAAAACAGAAGGGAAGTCAAGATGTTTGATCTAAATTCTGTAAAAGTTTTGAATCGCGGACAGGACTGAGTCCTGTTTTGAAATAGGATGTTCTTAAGTCTTGAGATTCAGAGCTAACAATGCTGAAAATAAGCACATGAAAGACAGAAAGGAATTCATATACATTCTCAGAAAGATCAAAATGTAGAAGAACCAGAGGTTTGTTTTTGACATCTCAGGATTCTTCATTTGTGTGTACATAGGTGAACTTTCATGTTGGGGCAATAAGCTGACTCTGTAAACCACTTAGAGAGCACAGTAAAGTGATATATATATATAAGTCAAAATGCTATTGCTATTAGGAAAATATAATATAATTATACAGTGCAATGTTATTATATGCATTTAATCTAATCATAGTTGTGATCCATAAGCCTATAAAAAGTGGACATAGTTTATGATAATTTATGCAATTAAATGAGAGCAGAATATAATCTCTTATGAGGTGCTTTGGGAACAAATGTTACATATTGCTATTAGACAGTGGAAAATAGCAAAATCATATATTGTTATTTATTTCACTCTTAGAATATTTAAGCTTTATTTACATGTGTTAAAAACTCCAGTCAAACTAGTGATGGAGAAATATGCAATTAGACTTGAATATTCTGATAGTATTACTTTAACTAAACTTTTAAATAACTCCCATTCCCCCCCCCCCCCAGCATATTCAAGTATTACCAAAAGTATGTGAGCTTGACTTACTAGGCACCTACACTTAAAGTTGACTGTTGAGATTTTTCTTTTCCTTTGGCAAAGTTCAGAGATCCAGGCTGTTTAACAGTTTGGAATTTCTTAATTTTGTAGCCTATCACATGTGAAATTCAAAATACCTTCACAAAATTTAAAGCAAAGATTCTACCTCCTATTTTTCTGTATATTTTGAGGAGTAAGGCTAAAAGCATGAAGTTGGATGCATATTTAAAGAGCTCAATCTAAATTTTTGTTTGTGCAGAAAATTAGACTTCATTACATGTTCACTATTAAAACTGATGGAATGAGCTATTAAAAGTTTATATTTCAAATAGATAGCTCTACACAGTTCTTTTTTTCAAATAGCACTTTTATTTAGTTTTTATTCTTTGTCTTATTGTGTCATCCTATGAAATTGCTTACTATTCTTTTTTAGATATATAATTTTAGCAAAAGTTTGATTTCATAAGCAGCAAGAACAAATGAAAATTTAGAATTTGGGCAAATAGACACTAGTTAAAAAAGGATTCCTTTGGAAACCACTTTGTGCTTGTTAATTCGCCTAATGCACGGGTGTCAAACTCGATTGCATCACGGGCCAGATCATGATGCCTTTGTGAAGCCAGGTTGGGCGTGGCCTGCATGTGATGTATCTGGCCTGCAGACCACCAGTTTGACAGATCTGCCGTAATGGTTATTATCTAGGTAGCATGGCAAGTATATGGGTGAGGAACATATGATAAACAAATAAAAATGGGTGAGGAACATATGATAAATATGTTAGATTCAGAGTTTAGTTTATGTACCAAATTTAGAAAGCTGCCCAAATTCTGGATGGCATACAGAATGAATGCTAGGCAATGGGCATGAATGCTTTAGTACAATGATATCTGAATATAATGATGAAGTGATAATCTGCATATTAGAAATTAGTGTGATTAGTGTGATTTGGCAGTGAACATGAATGCTTTATACTTTCAAACAACACGTAAGATTTCCTTTCATTAAAAGTACTCTGAACAAACATTCTGTTTTAATATTGTCATTATTTTTCAATGTTGTTTCAGTGTTACTGAAACAGAATTTTCTGAGCACCATATGTCCTAAATTTAGGAGGGCTTATCCGAACATTATAAGTCACTTTTGAAACTGTTCCAAACTCAGTTTACAACATACAGCAGAATGCGTGTATGCTGATGAATAGTAGAAATACAGCTTCAATGTATGAATAAATATATTTGAGGGTAGCAATAAATATTCTAGTGTTAGCAAAAAATGACCATCAAAAAAGGATAATTTATTTAACACAAAGGGCTGCATATTGCATTACGTAATGAATGAGTTATTAACAGATGCATATTAAAATTGAAAGGCATTATAATTAAGTATTATGGTTCTGCTCAGCATAACAATATAGTAAAATAAGATTCTTGCATTTTTTTTCTGTGTCATTTTATCATATGGCAATGAATTTGGATTGCATATATTGAGAAGAATTTATGAGTTCTTCTTGTCTGACTTTCTGAAAAGCTATTTATCTTCTAATCTTGTATAGAACAAGATTATATATCCTTTAATATTTGTATCAATGAATGAAGAGATGCTCAGATATAATTTTGGGTATTCAGGGTGTTTCTCCCCCTTTTGCTTAGCTGGAGCCTTATTAGAAGTATACATCAGTTATTTTCTTCAGGGAGCTAAGTTGAGAGAAGTCATTATTGTGTTATTTGAGCCAAAAAAACCCTATATCTCAGTGTTTGATTGATCCATGTTCATGAATAGGTGTGTTCAAGATTGAAACGTAAGTGTATTCAAGATTGGGACATAAAAATGGAAAGTATATACAGTACCAGCATTTTTCTCTTTACAATTTTAAACATTTCTATTAATATTAGGAAAGTAAAATGTTGTTTATGCTGTAGGGTTCCATATGGGTTCTATTAGCAACATCAGTTAGTTGGCTTATTTCTTTGTATCTAAAGATCATAAACCCGCAAAAATGCAAGAAGTTAATTAAATGTGGCCCCCATTGTATGAATACACTTTATTTCTATATGGACAAAACCATCTATCTGTTTTACCTTGGAATTTAATGTACTTTAGGCTTTAATACCAAGAGGCATCTCCATCCCTTCCCATTCCAGTTTTAGGTCATGCAATGTTAAAAAGAGGTTACAAGAAACTAAAAAAAAAAGTGAAAACCTACCAATATTTATTCCTCTGATGCACTGTTTTCTAAATTGTGTGCAAGCCAATGTTTCAAACAGCTGTGCATCTGTGTATATAATTGCTGTACCTTATTTTCATTGAAAAGCATGCAGTTATTCCATTTCAAATTGGCAGATGTGGGGGCAGATAATTCTCTATTTAGCTTTGCACAAGAATCATCTGGTTTGTAGGTGGTATATTTTACTAATTGTGATAGAATATTTACAAGCGATATATACATTTTAATATTCATAATATTCATTTTAATAATGAATATAGATAAATATGTAATTTAGTCAGATATACCTTTTGCAGAAGAGATACCAAGCAATTTAAACATAGCAGAACTAAACATTTTATAAAACACAAATCCTGTTAGATAAACTCTGTATGGTCATGTAGCTATTTTGCTAGGAGATCTGCATAAAAACAATAGTAGGATTGATTGATAATGTACCATCAAGTCATTTTCAACTCCAAGTGATCATATATGTAAATAGATTGTTTTCTCCATAAAATAGCAACAGTAGTAATTTTATTCATCATATGTTTATAAGAAAAATATCAACACAGTGAAACAATATTGTAACACATTACAGTAAATCATAACTGTGGTATAAAATAAATCCATGACATATACCAGTGATGGCGAACTTTTTTGTTGTGGTGTGCTGAAAATGCGCATGTGCAAAATGGTGCATGTGCATGTGCGCCAGCACCCACAATGCAATGTGCCCCACCCCTGCACATGCATGTGCAACACTCTCCTTACCTGTACTGTGCACGCGCGTGCCTCCCAGCTGATGTTCATCCCATTTGCGGCCATTTCCACGCTTCTGGGGGCTCAAGGGAAGCCTCTGCAACCTTGGGAGGCCGAAAAACAGGCCCCTTTAGTCATTTCTGGTATTTCTGAAAATACCAGAAGGGACTAAATGGGCCCGTTTTTCAGCTTCCCGGGGCTGCAGAGGCTTTCGTTGAGCCTCTGAGAGGGTGAAAACGGCCTCAAATAGGTTGAAAATCAGCTGGGAGGTACGTGCTTGCTTGATGCAGCTAGGTTTGGCTGGGGCTCGCGTGCCCGCAGAAATGGCTCTGGGTGCCACCTGTGACACGCATGCCATAGGTTCACCATCACGGACATATACTGTACTAATATAACATCTATATATTCAAATTAATAGCTGCACTTTTAATAATTTAAATGACCTAATTCCAAATGTTATTCAAGTAGGAGTCAATTCCAAGGACCAAGCCAGCTGACAAAAGATTCTCAACTACGATGTGGCTATTCTAGTATATAGTAGAACCAATTGACCATGGTCTGATAATTAGATCAAAAGCACAGATACAGGAATTATCAGCAAGTCTTTCAAATAACTGGACATGTTTATATGCAGGACACAACATGTCATCATTTTATACTACTTTTCCCAAATTTCCATCTTGTGCAGGGGTGTCAAACTCAAGGCCTGGGGGGCCAGATCCGGACCGTGGAGTTCTTAGATCTGGGGCCATCCTGGAAACAGCAAAGGTCCGTGGTACCCTCTGCCAGTGAAAATAGAGTTCTGTTTTCGCTGGCAGAGCGTTGCAGGATGCCATTGCAGCCAAAAACAGAGCTTGGGAGCCTGTTTTCGCTGACAGCCATAATAGGCCCCCCTGACATGAGTGACAATGCCCACCTCTGCTCCCTGAGGTAAAACACAACCCTGATGTGGCCCTCAATGACACTCCTGATCTAGTGCAATACTTGGCAGTTACTAGGAGTAAAATGTATAGAGTCCAGAGTAGTACAAACTGCAGCATTTTAGACAGAAAACAGGCTCTTTTCCTGAACTTTGCCAGCCAAAATTATTTGGCCAATGGGATCTGAATTAGGTGTTTTCTGCTGGATCAAGTGGGATGGGCTAATCTGATCAGAGTAAGGTAATTTCTCAGATATCCTGGACCCATAAAAGTCTTTAGAGATAACATTTAACATCTTGAATTGAAGTTGAAATCAAACTGACAGCCAGTGCAGCTTGTGCTTTGTCATATATGCCATCCAAGGGGCCTTCAGAACTATCCACGCTTCTGTGTTCATACCAGTTGTAGCTTCCAAATACTTTTTAAGGGTAATCCAATGTAGAGCATGTTAACAGTAATCCAATCAGGAGATGATCTGGGCATGAGTGCCTCTTTGTGGTCATGTTCTAGTGTTCTAGAATGGAAGGTGGGGGTCGGCTTTTCTGATATATGCTCTAGGATCATAAAATACTGGCTAGTGTCACAACACAGGGTTAATCATTTTTTAAAAAACCAGTAGTCCATTTCTTTAACTGAATGGTCCTTGCGAAACCCTAATATGGAACATCAAGAGTTATGTATGTTACAGCTACTACTTGCTCTATAAATCTTCAAAATCTACAATCCTGGACAGACTAAGGTATTTCAAAATTTCAACCTTAATTGATACAACCGACTTTAACTATACTTTCCTGGAAAACTCTTGGAAGGCCATGAGAAATAATCAGTGCTGTAATTCATGCAGTATATTCCTTATCACATCAGACCTATAAAGTTGTGTTCTAATTTTATAAGTGAATCAAATGTATTCAAAGTGTATAATAAAACCTCTTACTAACAACTTTTTGGAAAAAAGTGTTCTATAGAATATTTTTTTATAAATAATCCTTCCTGCCAAACTACAATTTACTGCTTTCTTTTCAGGAAACAAGGAGAGTTAAAGTTGCATAAAATTACTTTATATATTTTCAATATAAATAAGATAGAAGTTTACTAAGTCAGAGAAATGGTTTATAGAATTTGTCATGTCTTTTCAAAGCAAACTTTCCAAGAGATTGAATCCATATTTTGTTCAAGCTTGTTTCCAAAGTCTATTTTACCTTGGATTGCTTATCTGGTTCTAGAAAGTTGGGTAAATGGATAATCAATGTCTGTACAAAAGAAAGAAATGCAACCTGCATTGTTGTTTGGAAACTGGTTTCTCAAAGTATGTGTATATGTTTCTCACTTGCTCTGTAATAGGATTTTCGAGATTCAGTGGCACATGCTTCTAGACAGTTTGGAAAGCCAGTAATTGAAGATAAGATCCTGAATCAGATCTTGTACTATCTACCTCAGCTATATGAGCTTAATAGGGATCTCCTGAGAGAACTAGAAGAACGCCTTTCTCATTGGTAATATTTTCTTTATCTCTCTCATTCTTTCTATACCTTTTGCTTCTCGTGGAGATTGATAGAATGTCTATCTTGAATAGTTCCAGACATCCAATAACATTTAGGATAGAGAATAAGATGATTGTCTCAAGCCTAGATTTCGTTCACAAACTACTGGGAGCCCTTTGAATTTAGGTAGCTGCTTGGAATACATTTTGGAATATGTTGAAAGTAAATTCCCTTTGATTTTGAGTTTATTACAGCAACTGGATTAAATTTTCAAAGAAACCTATTTCTGAATACCTAGATCTGAGTGTGGCCTCTTTTGAGATTCCTTGACTTCTGGATGCAGAATATATGCAGAACGGGGAAGAAAGAGAAGCACCCACACACACACACATAAATAGTCCTCAGCTTATAACCATTCATTTAATGATGATATAAAGTTACAACTGTATTGAAAAAAGCACTCACCAATACCAGTACTCACACTTATAACCATCACAGCATCGTCACAGTTTTGTGACCAAAATTTTGGGCACTTGGCAACTGGCATGGCTGCAGCATCCTGGAATGCCATTTGTGACCTTCCCAGCCAATTTCTCACAGGTGAAGTTGTAAAATTGGGGAAGTCAGTTTTACTTAATGACTATGTGCCACTTAACAACTGCAGTGATTCACTTAAAAATCATGGCAAAAGGGTTGGGTGTGACTCGACAGCTGTTATGTTTAAGCAATGGAAATTCTCGTCTCAATTGTGGTCATAAGTTGAGGACTACCTGTGTTGCATTCTTCACCTGCAAATTCCAATTGTTTCACTGTGTTGAATTCTAGGATTGACCATCAGAGAATTGCTGATATATTTGTGAAAAAGGGGCCTTACTTAAAGATGTATTCAACTTACATAAAAGAATTTGATAGGAATATCGCCCTCCTTGATGAACATTGTAAAAAGAACCCTGGGTTTGCGGCTGTTGTTCGAGAATTTGAGGTAATTTAATCTTTTCAAATACATTGGTTTTCATCCCCTCTACAGACTCTGGGTTTAAGGACAGTTTTATGTATTGTAAGTTCAGGATATAAAATGCACATATCTCTTTTTCAGATATAGTATATACTGTATATGAATGAGGGTTTTGTGAAGGTTAAATTGCACATATGTCAACATAAGGTTCACTAACAAAATCTAAAATGCATTGACCTAAAATGCGTATAAGGTTCATGATAGCTTTGGTTAATATAATATGATCACAACACCCCATCACTTTGCTATTAAATGTTAGCATTATTCAAGACTTTTGTTAAAACCATTTTTATTTCAGATGAAACATTTTGCCAAAATCACTACACCTCCATGTTTAGTTTCTTTGTATATCTGAATGTAAATTTATGACTCTATCATGAACGCGTAATGAAGGCGTAATGCCTCAGCTTCACTAGGGAGAAAAATATCCATTTTCTTCAATGTTTTACAGTTGGGTATCTGCCTAGTATGGATGAATTATATTTGGCTCATTCACGAATGGGCAAATCATAGCAAAATGACATGCTATTTATTTTTAGAGGACATTACTAAAGTGAAGTCAGCCCATAATAGTTCTTTGGTGATATAAAAATTAACATATCACAAGGATGATAACTGCTTCATGTGGTTCGAATCAACTCACTCTGCAAATTTTAAACTAGGTTACTTTAAATAAAGTTAGTTGGTGTGGAAATTCTAGAATTTTATTTTTCAGATGAGTCCCCGCTGTGCTAACTTGGCACTGAAACACTATTTGCTGAAGCCAGTACAGAGAATCCCTCAATACAGGCTTCTTTTAACAGGTAAGGCTAAGCTTTACAAGCTAAAAATATTTGTGTGGGTGGGTGTATTATGTGTATAATAAAGGGACAGCAGTATTTTATATAGGCCATTTGATTCCCCCCCAAATTAAATGTTTTAAAATGTCACTTTGTTCTTTATTTTAATTAGTAAATTTTGCATGTATAAAATTTAAAAGGGTGCTGCAGGCGGGCATCTATCCTGTCTTTCTCCCCCCTCCCCCCCAACTAGCCTTTCAAGTCATCCAATTTGACATCCCTGCTCTAGATCCTCCTGTCCACCTACTAGATTACTTTGACACCCACTGCTACATAATGGTAGCCATTTGTATACATGCAGTAAATCTTTCACTGGGGAATAGCTATGATTGGAATTAATAAGTGTGTTTTAAAATTATTTAAACCAAAAGTTCACAGTCGATGCTTTCAATAAAAATGAAGCAGAACTTCAACAGTAAATTGAATATTATTTTTGTATTCCACACTGGCATGGAAAACAGAATTTTAGGTGTGTGCATTTTGTTTTCAAAATTTTGACTGCATTCATAACAAATTATGGGAATGAATTGAAACATAAGATTCTTGCTGACATAATTTTAAAAGAAATCTGTTTCCAGATAGGGGTCACTCTGTGTACTGAGGGAAAGCGTCTCCAGGGCTCTTATTTAATAATAAAAATATATTATTAGGTAGTTTTTCACTCCAGTTCTGCACCTTCATAATATAACAAATTGTTTGTAAACTGAGGCGGAGAAAAGGATTAGGAAGACTCTTATCTAGTCAGGATATTGTATACAAACACTAGAGAAAGTCAAACCAAAAAAATAGCTGCACAATGTACTATTTACACATTGTATAATTGTTCAACTGCATCAGCTTATATTAACTCCGCTTCCTTTATGTGTCCTTCAGCTGAAGAAAAACTTAATGATTTGTTCTTCTTTGCATGTGCTACTTTACTAATGTAGTGGTAAAAATGGTAGAATTCAAGTCAATCAAGATGTGATACAACTTTGGGTTGTATTTTTGCAATCATAATAATTAAGATGGTTGTAGGTTTATAGTATGTGAGCTCAATTGAATTATACATTAAATTAACAAATTTCCCTTCTAATGTCACATAAACATATTAGGTCGTTGCAAGTTTCACCTATACTTTGGAAACAGTGGTATAATTTTATATATTCCAGGGCTCCTTTTTCTATAGAAAAGGATGGCTGGTTCTAGAACAGTTCTGGCTCAGAGGATTAATCTGTGATAGAAAAGTTCCAGCAGAACTACTTTAATAAAGGACCAAAATGTTCCTCCAGGTCTTTCTGACTCAAAAGGATAATTTATTTCCCTTTCTTCCGTTTACTCATATCCTTCTGCTCTTCCTCTTCTTTCTGTAGACTATTATTACTTGCAATATCCTCTTTTTGATAGTACTTCTTTGCCAGAATAGCACTTTTGTGTATTCCTTAACTTTTGCATTAATTAGAAGTTCAAATATTTGAAATAAATATTCCAAAATTGCTGTGTTTCAGTAGATAAATCCCCCCCTAACATTTTTGTCATGTTAAACTTGAATGTAGAAAAAAAATCTTTATGTGGAAAAAAGAACTATGTTAAAGTGGATTCTGAAGATGGGTTATTTATACTGTGAATTTTAAGGAAATCTCATGGAAACAATAAATATTTTTGTGTGAGAGATCATATTAAGGCAGAAAAGGAAAAAGGAAGTTTGGGAATAAATATATTAAATAAAAATGTATCAGTTCCACTTCTTTGTCAGAGTCTCCTTGAATGTCTTACCATTTAGATAAGACGATGCCATTTTAAGCATTTAGCTCAATTCCAATAAGTTTTGTTATTGTAAACCAGCCCATTTATTTTATTTTTATTTTGTTTTAGCAAGAACCTGAAATGGGTTCTCTCTCTTCCTCTCCCTTTCTTTCCTTCCCTTCCCTTTATCATCTTTCTGCAATTTTCTTGCAGAAAAAGCAAGCACTTTAAAATCAGGGGCTTTTGTGTTTTCACAGATTTAAGGGCTAGAATTATTCTGTATTCAACTCAGCCACCTAGTGGCCAAGAGCAAAACTTTTAGTAAGACCACAGTCCAATTTATTAATGGAAAAGTGTCACTGAACACCATGATAAAAGTGCGCTGTTAGAATTTTGAATAATTTCTTTCTCCCTTGAAACTAAAAACTTCTGATTCCCTCGTAGTAAAGAGATAAATATTTCTCATGTACAATATGCTTGTATTTTGTATCTCAATTTGTCATCACCCTTCAATACTTAAAAATCCTTGGTTTAGCTTGTACAAAACTTTTTCTTCATATTTTTAAACTTCAGGTCACTAATTTTTATTGATCCCATGCCTACTTTTGATAATAACATGATTCTGTTCCCCTTGCAGATTATCTGAAGAACCTTTTAGAAGATTCAGCAGACTTCAAAGATACTCAAGGTAATTATTTTGTTGAATATTAGTTATTGAAATAAAAATACTTGCAGACTCAAGGAATGTAAAATATTCTGAGATCAGGAATGGGTTTATCAGTACAGCAGAGTCTCCAAAAACAAACAAATTTTGATTTTACTTGAAAAGGTGTTCTGGTAATTGCCTAGAAATCAGTCTTTTTTTTTTTTTTTGAAAATTTGTTATTGATTTTTAAAAACAAACAAAAACAAACACAACACAGAACATGAAAACATAAAACCTCTTTTCTGAAAGCAGCCTGATCCCGGGTTACATCTCTTTGTACAGACACCAGTTCAAGTTCATACTCTTTTTTATATACCATTCCATATCTTATCACCATTCTACATTTTCTATATAGCTTCTCCCCTCTTTTAACTTTCTTAATTTTATTTTTATTTGTTTCATCTCAAATCAGATCATTATATTTATATTCTTTGTCCTATTTCAGCTGTCTGTTATCTTTTTTCATTAAACAAAATTCCTCCTGTGATCACTGATTGGAGTATGACGTCTTTATATCTTTCCCCTAAAATTATAACACTTAATATAGAACATAACTTACATTCGGATTCTGCGTAGTACATTGAAGCTACACGCTACATTTTAAAAAGAAAAAGAAAAGAAAAATATAAATATATAATATAATTAAAACAACGATCCATACCAATTCAATTCTATCATTAATGTTAATATTCATTTAAATTTTAGACATTTAACACATTACTTTTCAAATAGGTATCATGCTTCTATGGGAACGCTTATAAACTCCATAATTACTTCCCCCCTACTTCACTTGCATTTTAAAACATTATGTCATTAAAATGTTCCCATTCCTTTCTAAATTAATTCTCTCATTTAATTCATTCCATTTATTTTATTCATAAATGTTTCACTAAATCATACGTTGTTTCCAATTTTCTAACATAATTTCTAAATACAAATATAACAATACAATCATATGTACCTTTGCAGAATCACTTTTTCAATTAAATTTTTACCCATTATCTCTAAATAAGTCCTGTTTCTTTATATCTTGCTTCACACCCTTATAGCTTCTCTTCCCTTCCCTCCTCTTTTGCTTCTTCTCTCTGCCCTTTTTACTTCCTTGACTCTCTGCCTCAATTTCCCTTTTCTGTATTCCCTTTTTCTATTGCTTTCTCACATTATATCCACTTTTCACCTTATTTTTTCCTTTGGATGGACTTCCGGTTTGCAGGGCTTCGGCGGAAGGCAGGAATCCGTGATCGGGCGTGGTTTCTGCCTGGGCTTCCCGCCGGAGCGCCCTGATCCAGCTGGCTTCGGAGCTAAGCCACCCCGTAGAGGTCGGTGAAGATGGGGGAGACTCCAGCAGGGTCGAGGAAAGCCGCATCTTTCCTCCCCAGCTGGCTAAACTCCCTTTCCCGAAGGTGGTAGAGCGGCAGTCAGAAATGGCTGTCTCAAAGAAGCCCTTATCTGGAAAAGAATGTGCAGGAGGAAGAAAGTGCTGAAGTGAAAGTTTTGGCTGACCGGGATAAAAAGCAACAACTAAGGCATCCTGGAACTCAAAAAAAAAAAAGATACATTGCTCCCAAAGAAGATTCGGAAGCAGCAGATGAAAGTGAAAAGGGAAAGTTTTTTTTTTTCTTCACTCTCCTTCCTTACGTTGACAGCAAACAGAGATGAATGAGAAATTGGAAAAATCTGTTTTGGCATCAACAGGTATTTAAGCTGGAAAATTTAATGCCAAGGGGATAATAAAGATTTCTGAATATAAAAGGAAAATAAAAGAGAAAGATTTTTTTTTTTTTGCTGTAAGTGGGAAGGGAGAGGAAGAGAATAAGAACAGGAATTGGAAGGAGGAGATAGCCTGGAATCTAAAGAATCTAAAGTTAAATTTTAACAGGACTTCTAAAAAATACATTTTAACTGGAACTTTGTAACTAAATACTAACCCCAGGAAGAGAAAGTGAAAAAAGGAAGAAGGTGTCAAAAGAAACAGCTTGTGTGTATTTGGATTGCTTGGTGACTTTGGGATTTTTGGAATTATATTTGAAGGATTAAAAACACTTGGGTGGTTGTTTTAAAAGAAAAAAAAACTCTACAATGGCATTACTTGTGGACGAACTGAAAATAGAATTTAAAAATCTTAAAAGAAGAGGAACAAGAAGGGAAGGGCTCTCTTAGTTCCGTTTTTCAATTCTTAGAAATGACGATCTCTACCTACAAGAAAGTACAAGAAAAGACTATGCAACAAGAAGATTGGGACAAAGAAGAAGCCATTTTAAATGAACAAGTAACTTTACTTGGGGAAGAAAGGGGAAAGAGAATTGAGAATTTGAGACCTAAAAAAACAACCAGAAATCAGTCTTAAATAAATCCTAAAGCTACATAAAGTTTACCATTCTGGATGGTTTAAGTGTAGTCAAGCAATTGAGAAGATTTATGTGCCCTTTGGGAAACTGAAGTGAAGATTTGGAACTTCCCCTTCTGACATGATGCTATCATTGAGTGTGATATGACATAGAGGGGAGAAGAGATAACTTTTTGGGTTGTGCACAGTTCAAAACGTATTCTGAGGAAATGCCTTAGACTTTACTAAAGAACAGGTTGTCTCTACTATTTTTTCAAGGAGTTTGACCTTCTAGATTTTCATGTTTGAAAATGAAACTCCCATAATGAATAGCAGAGAAATGCTATGTTCAATGTGGGATCTACCCAGCTTAGTATATTCCCAGATGTGTTACGTTTTAAGTCCCATAATTCCAAGTAGCCGATCATAATAATATATTAATATATGTGCAAGTTGTGTAAGGAATTTAAACGATTCAAATAAATTCTGGAAGATAACACTTAAGTGTTTGCACATAGTGTTTGAACTTAAGTATACAGCCAGTTTTATACTGATTGTAACTGCAGCTACTTAGAGAAAGTCATAGTTCTCTAGGGCAAGCTGAAAATATTTGCTGAAATATATTTGTTAAATATTTAATTTTATTCCCTCTAAAATATGGGTTTGTTAAGAACAGATCATGCCAAACCAATCTTATTTCATTCTTCAACAAAGTGATTAAATTAGTAGACCAGCAAAATACTGTGGACATAATGTATTTAGATTTCAGCAAAGCATTCAACAAAGTAGACCACAACATACTTCTTAGTAAGCTAGAAAAAAGTGGAATAGATAGCACCACCACTAGATGGACTCACAACTGGCTGACAAACCATACTCAATGAGTAGTCTTGGAGTACATGGAGGGAAGTAAGTGGTGGGGTGCCACAAGGTTTTGTCTTGGGCCCAATACTCTTCAATATCTTCATTAACGACTTAGATGAGGAAATAGAAGGGGAACTTACCAAATTTGCAGATGATACTAAGCTGGCAGGAATAGCTAACACCCAAGAAGATAGGCTCAAGATCCAGATGGATCTTGACAGACTAGAACACTGGGCCATATCTAACAAAATGAAATTCAATGTTGAGAAAAGTAAAGTCCTACACTTAGGCAAGAAAAACCAAAAGTACACATATAGACTGTGTGAAACCAGGCTCAATAGCAGTGACTGTGAGAGGGATCTTGGAGTCTTAGTGGACAACCAGCTAAATATGAGCCAGCAGTGTGCAGCAGCAGCCAAAAAAGCTCATGCAATCCTAAATTGTATTAACAGAGGGATACAGTCAAGATCAAGGGAGGTACTAATACCACTCCATAAAGCCTTAGTAAGACCACACCTAAAGTACTGCATCCAGTTTTGTTCACCACAAAATCTTTTTATAAAAATGATGTTGAGACTCTAGAAAAAGTACAGTGAAGAGCAACCAGGAAACATACGATGAATGGTTACAGGAACTGAGCTTGGCTAGTCTAGTAAAGAGAAGGGCCAGAGGAGACATGATAGCAGTCTTCCAATATTTGAGGGGCTGCCACAGAGAGGAAGGGGTCAAGCTATTTTCTAAAGAGCCTGTAGGCCAGACAAGGAATAATGGATGGAAACTGAACAAGGAGAGATTTAACCTGGAAACAAGGAGAAACTTTCTGACAGTGAGAACAATCAACCAATGGAACAGCTTGCCCTCGGAAGTTATGGGAGCGCCATCACTTGAGACTTTCAAGAAGAGATTAGACTGCCATTTGTCAGAAATGGTGAAGGATCTCCCGCTTGGGCAGGGGGTTGGACTAGATGATCTACAAGATCCTTTCCAACTCTGATTATCTGTTATCTATTAAAATTATACTGTCCAATGCTAAGATTTTTGCTAGATATAGAATACTATGTAAAAAAGCAGGAGGCAATCCAGTCGTCTCACTTAATACAATTAACTCTTTTTATTTATTATAGTTTTTTATTATATTTTTATATATTATATAATAATATATTATTATATATTGTATTTATATATTATAGATTATAGTGAAAGAACAAACTGTCTCCTAGCACTGCTTAAGCTAAGAAAACCTACTTTAAAAGGACAGCCAAGTACCCTTGGGTGCATTGTGCTGCCTTGTATAGGGCAAGCCGCTGAGAAGCCCCTTTTCTGATCTGTTTCCTTTTACCACATACTTGAATAAAATTTTGAGCAGGTATGATCTGGAGGTCCTACATAATGGGCAGCCTCCATCAGCCACTGCCATATGCATTCAAATTTAAAACACAGTATTTTAATTGGGCCTAGAGGTTAATTGGTAATAGGTGCAGCAACTCAAAATGGGTGATATTCTGCCACATCTGGTTTTCCTTGCTAGCAGTTTGGTCATTGATTTTGTACTATTTGCAACCTCTGAATCATCTTCATAGACAGCCACAGATAGACTATGCTGCAGTAATCAAGTGCATGAACTACTATCATTAAGGTTTTCTGGATAGGTTGGAGGTCCTTAATAAGTTTATTGAAGTTTGACTGCTTTTAAAGTGTCTTATTAATAAGGGTACCAATTTTCTTCTAATTAGAATATGTAATCTCTTTCTGATGCATTTCAAGCAGTGCCTATATAGGAGAATTAGACTGTAAGTATTGAATACATAATAAAGCAATATAAAATATATAATAATAATTATATATTCTTTTTAAGATGCTCTTGCTGTTGTCATAGAAGTGGCCAATCATGCAAATGACATTATGAAACAGGGGGTAAGTGGTGTTCCAGTTGTAAAAACTCTTAAAGTTTTAAAATGGCAGACAACATTTTTTGTTATGATGTATTTGAATTATTGCTTTGTCACAAAGCTCAAAGGTATATAAATAGAATATCATATTTGTACATGCTGTTGATAATTTGTTTCTATTTAAATATTTTTAAATATATTTAATATTGCTATTTATTCAAGAATTGTTTTAAAAGATATATGTGTGTATATGTATGTGTGTGTGTATGAGAGGATGTGAATGATTTCTGATATTTATATCATGTGAGTTATTTTGGAATATTATTAAATGCTCAACTGTCAACAACTTTGGGCAGTTCATAAATAAAAGAATATAGTAGTGAGCAAAAATAAAACAATAAAGATGTTAAAAACTAGACAGTAACATTTCTACTTTCACCTTCTAGGATAATTTTCAGAAGCTTATGCAAATACAGTACAGCTTAACTGGTCATCATGAAATTGTGCAACCTGGAAGGGTAAGTTCATTTAGATATCACAGAAAAACTATAGATTGAAGTCTTTTCTCTCATTCCCTTTGCAGATTAACAGCTCTGAAAGGGAAAAAAAAAAGGCTTATAATTATTCATCCCTAGTTGGGATGTTAACTTCTATTCCTTTTGAAAAGCAAGAGAAGTGCTGCCATTATAAGAGACAGGACAAAGCAAAATATGATGTCACAAGCACAGTGCACTGTTTCATGGTGGTTCTTGGTGCTCCATGAAGTCTACATAGCTAATATAGCCTTGTATTTCTAGCATCTAGTTTTAAAAGTAGTCTGGATTATAAATCAGCTTCCCTGTTCTTCTCCTCCTCTGCAAAAATTGCTTTGCTATCCCATGAACATTGTCTGTTTTGGGGATCTGTCTTCTGTGGCCTTCCTTACTTGTTAGAAGGATCATACACATGCTCTCGATGAAGCTGGACCAAGTGGTATTTTTTTCAACAGAAAATGCAGTATCATGTCCTACATAAACATTATGTGTTGCACAAAGGAATCTGAAGGAACTCTGGAACCGTCAAGGTCTGTTCCCCTTGCAGGAAAGTGTCATTGGACTGCCCTCTCCCTTCAGGGAATATAACCCTTGTGGCTATTTATACTGTTGTTATAAGAGACACCCGATGTCTCTATAGCAGTTTCTTTTGGGGAGGGGAAATTTATCCAGATAGTAAGCTCTTCCCCACCTAAAAAAATCCTGATGCAATATACATTCAAAGATGCTAGTAGAGGTCTGAAAGCACAGGGTTTTTCAATGATCCTGGAAGACCTTTACAAAAATCTTCAAAAGCTGTAAAAGAAGGTTGAGTGGAACCATTGTCAACACAATCAAAGGTTTTACAGAATTTGTAACTATTTTCAAACAGGGCTCCATGTACAGTGCATTCAGAAAGTATTCAGACCCCCTTCACTTTTGTCAATTGTGTAATGCTCAGCCTGATTCTTTAGTTGTTGAAATTCATTTTTTCCTCATTAATCTACACTTAGTATCCCATAATGACAAAGTGAAAATGTTACATTCCCACATGAAAGCTAAACCAATATAATTTTCCTACAACTTCTTCACCAAAGGTCAAGCAACTTTCTTTCTTCTGTACCCAACATGTCTAATGTTTTTCCTAAACTTGACTCCTTTTGTTTTCTAGAGGAGAAAATAACTTAGAGTAAATTATTCACAAAATTAAATATTTTTAAAGAAACAGTCATGAAAAATCTTCAAGATTGTTTATTCTTAGCTTGGAAAAAGCAACACACAATGTTCTAACCAGCTGCAAACAGTGGCTTTTTTCTGCTAAGAAGAACCAATCGCTACATGGAAAGTAAGGCTTGTTACTTTTTGTGTAAGAAGCAACTTTACTCTCGTTGCAGGAGTAGCAAGAGGTCAGAAAGAAAGCATTTTTGCAAGGGCATATCAAAAGGTCTGGAGTTTGGTACACTACTACTAGATGGGAGATTTATATTCATCTTGGTTGATTTTCTGTGTATATTTGTTAATCAGGTGTTTTTGAAAGAAGGAACATTGATGAAACTGTCCCGGAAAGTAATGCAGCCAAGAATGTTTTTTTTGGTAAGATGAACATCCTAATGCTAAAACAGTTTTTAATGGAGAACTAAATACCAGCAGCTAGCAATTTCAGCTAATGGTTTTGAATAATTTACACTGCAATTTATGCTATTGTTTTTCTTTTATTGTGGCTTCATTAATATTCTATAAGTGAATTGAGGTAACCATTCCTCCATAGTTGGTGGTCTTCATCATCTCTTTGTTTTTGAGAAAGATTCCCTCAAGCAACTCACTTCTTGTAATGTGAAACTTTTCATCTATGACATATTTGAAGTGTACTTGGTATATGACTAAGTACAATTCAAATATGTATTTCATAATCACACAATTCTTTTAACAATATGCTAAATATCTGGCTTAAGATGCAAAAAATTGTAGCAAGCCATAGATCATTGTTTATTAACAATACTGACTGAATGTGCATAGCTGATTAGCTGAAACCAAACAAAATGAAATGATAGCTTGTTCTGATTTATGAGCCAATTACTGAATCATATTAATCTTCAGAAAAAGCAAGATTCTAGTTACAATACAACAAATTCCATATAATAAAATACCATACAATACAACAATTCCAGCTTAAAGACCAGGAGGCAATGTAGGATTTCATAGAACTTTTATATGGCACAGAATAGAAGGATCATCTAAATGACCTGCTTTCTATCTCTGTTCTGCTGCTGTTATGTACAAAAAAAGACTTAAGATTGGAATAACCAAAGTCCATTTGTTTTGGACTGTCCATAATTTCTGACAATACTGTTTGCAGTGACTCTAAAACAAAGAGTTGCCAACTTTTGGACCTCAGGGACCACCAAACTCATAATTTTAAATCTCGGGGACCACTAATATGAATTTTGACTAATGGTAATTTGCTGACGGTGGGAGAGATCAGATCTCTCTCTCTCTCTCTCTCCCCCTCCCTCTCTCTCTCTGTCTCACACTCACACACAAAGGCAGGGGTGGGATTCAAATTTCTTAACTGGTTCTTGGATGTGGCCTTATTTGCTTGGTGGTCATGTGACTGGCTGGGCATGGCTTGTATGTAAATATTATAAATATTTATGTAAATATTGAATTTTTTATAAAAAAAGAGCAACTTTTACCCAAAATCAGGTAAAGCCCATGTCACACTGCACCAACGGATGCAAAGAGGATGTAAAATGGACAAAAAAGCTTGCCATCCGTTGGTTAACGCGATGTACTCACTGCCTCCGTTTTGCTTCCTCTCTATCCGTCCAGCATCCGTTTATTGACGTTTCATCCACTCAAGAAAGTTTTGAGCTGCTCAAAACTTTTGCGCGGAAAATGTATCCAATTCGTCCGTTCTGCATCCGCTACGCATCTGCTACGCATCCGTTCTGCATTCGTTATGCATCCGCTATATCCGCTAGGCATCCGCTGTGCATCTGCGCAACTCGCATCCGCTCGGACGCAGGGAGGAAGCGGAACGGACTCAGAACGGACTCAGGATGCAGAAAGGATGCCTAGCGGATGCAGCATGGAAACAAAGCATGTAAAACGGAAAAAACGTCCGCAGAGGGGACCTATCTCTGATATTAAGGATGTCTAGAGGATGCCTAGAGGATGCCTAGAGGATGCAAAGGGACACCTATACTGCCTATAAAAAGGGGGAGCAACACATCTGGATCTCACTTTCAGACCAGCAGCCCTGCTGCAGACCTCTGCAGCCTTCATCTGACTCTTCCTCTTCCACAGCATCCAGTCATGTCCACCGTGGATCGTAACACAGTCCTTTTGGCAGCCACCATCCTTCTGCAACAGTGCGAAGCCATCTACAGGCTCTGTGAACTCTACTACGGGAAGAAAAAGGGGTGGCCAAGAAGCGTCTGGGTACGAAGATGGTTCGCCAGAAGAGCAGAGGACGGACTGTACAACAAGCTGATGGTGGAGCTCAGGAACGAAGACACTCGGGCATTCCAGAACTTCATGAGGATACCTCCAGCCATGTTTGACGAAGTTGTGCAGCGGCTGACACCCAGGTTGACCAAGGCAAACACCAACTTCCGGCCCAGCCTGGAACCTGGGCTCAAGGTGTCACTGACTCTGCGCCACCTGGCCTCAGGGACCACCTACACGAGCATGCAGTACGGCTGGAGGGTGCCACCCAACACCATCAGCATTGTGGTCAGAGAAGTGGTACAGACCATCATCGAAGAATACAAGGAGGAGCTCCTCCAGTGCCCCTCCATTGAAGAAGGATGGAAGAAAGTTGTAGAGCAGTGGTATCAGAAGTGGAACTTCCCCCACACCGTTGGAGCCATAGATGGCAAGCACGTGGCCTGCAAAGCTCCAGCCAAGTCGGGGTCCACTTATTTCAATTACAAGGGCTTCTTCAGCATCATCGCCATGGTCGATGCTGACTACAAGTTCATGTACATCGATGCTTCAGGCAACGGCTCATCTTCAGGTGCCCAGGTATACAACGCCAGTCACCTCAAGGAGGAGTTGGAACGCAACCTCATCGTGGGCTTCCCAGATCCAGAACCCCTGCCCAACGACACACAAGATGTGCCCTACTTCATCGTGGGGGATGACGCCTTCTCCCTCACAACCTACCTCATGAAGCCCTACATCTCCAAATACCTCACCCGTGAAGAGAGGATCTTCAACTACAGGCTGTCCAGGGCAAGACGGGTGGTGGAGAACGCCTTTGGCATCCTGGCCAACAGGTTCCATGTACTTCTCACCACCATGCAGCATCGCCCAGAGACCGTGAGGAGGATCATGGAAGCTTGCTGCATCCTGCACAATCTCATGCGCACCCGCTACCCAGTCTTGCAGAACAGGCTTGTGGACCTCCAACAAGCCAATGGGGACATGGAGCCTGGGGAATGGAGGCAAGGGTGAAACCTGATAGACACTGAGGATGTGCAAGGCCCCAAGAGAGCTTCACGTGAAGGGAAGAAGCAGCGCAACCTCCTCAAACACTGGTGCAACTCCCCAGCTGGAGCAGTGGAGTGGCAAGACAGGATGATAGATGCTTAATGGATGCTTCCTTCAGCCTGTCTCATCACACTGATGAGATTGGGCCATGTATGTTGGGTGGGCCTACAATGAACAGGGCATTTAATAAAGAGTTGTGTTTATGTTCAAATGTGTGGATCAATGCTTACATTGTTATTGACAATAAAGGGCCAAAGGTGTGGCAGCTGGGAGCGTGGACCATACAGTCCCACTATGTTTGCACTGGAGGTTTATCTATCCCACAGCTATTACCCATCCCAAAAGTATCCCTGCCCATCCCACTGCTATCTTAACCCATCCCACAAGCATGCAAAGGCTTAAACCATTTCTAAAAGTTTCCAGCAAGACTTTATAAAAAAAAAGAAATGAAGCAAGTGTGTGAATCAAAAATAGACTTTATTAACAACAAGCTATAAAACAAAAATGATTCTCTGGCACTCCTCTTGGTCGATCAGTCTCAGGGGTGAAGGGTGCAGGTGCTGTGGAGGTGGCTGGTGCTGGAGTGCTTGTCATGAGCTCCTCCATAAGCAGAAGCAGCAGAAGCCCCAGCCCCAGAAGAGCGAGCCCGTGCTGCAGAAGCCCCAGCATAACCAGAGTGAGGGCCAGGGGGCGGGATGGTAGCCCTGTCCCTCTTGCAAGGGCTGGCAGCAGATGGCTGAGGCTTGCTGTGCTTCAGCATGGTTGTGGGGTTGCTGGCTGGCAGGGAGGCTGGCAGGCACCAAGGCTGGCAGGGAGGCTGGCAGGGAGGCAGGCACCAAGGCTGGCAGGAACGCTGGCAGGGAGGCAGGCACCAAGGCTGGCAGGAAGGCTTGCAGGCAGGCTGGCAGGCAGGCAGGCACCAAGGCTGGCAGGAAGGCTGGCAGGAAGGCTGGTAGGAAGGCTGGCAGGAAGGCTGGCAGGCAGCCAGGCACCAAGGTTGGCAGGCAGGCATGAACCAAGGCTGGCAGGCAGGCAGGCACCAAGGCTGGCAGGCAGACTGGCTGGCAGCAAGGCTGGCAGGCAGGCAGGCAGCGAGGCTGGCAGCGAGGCTGGCAGCAAGGCTGGCAGGCAGGCAGACAGTAAGGCTGGCAGCAAGGCTGGCAGCAAGGCTGGCAGCAAGGCTTGCAGGCAAACATGCAAGCAGGACAGGTAAGGCAGTCGCTGTGTCTGGAAGCAGGTCTTTGAATGGTGAGCTGCTTCCGTTATATCCGCGGGGCTGATGCAATGCATCCTCCCCGCATGCGCAATTAACGCTCAGCATCCGCTAGGCTTCCGCTGTGCATCCGCTGTGCATCCGCTTCATCCGCTGTGCATCCGCTCTGCATCCACTGTATCCATTCCGCATCCACTTTGCTGAGGTACCCCGGAAGCCTAGCGGATGTGCCATCTGCTCCCATCCGCTTCCATCCGCTGGGCTTCCTATCCGCATCCGCTTTCCATCCGCCCTGCATCCTCCCCGCGTCCGTGTTATCCGCTCCGGTTATGCAAATTTTTGCCCCTTCTGAGAGCGGATAACAACGGATGGAACATTTTTCTCGTCCGTTGTGTCTGTTTTGCATCCGTTGGGCAGTGTGACAGGGCCTTAAAGCAGGCAGGCAGATTGAGTTGCTCACAGAATCACAGATTCACTTAGAGATCTGTGTTTCTGCCATTGGCTATCTGAGTCTGCAACTGAATAATAGAACCTTCAGTCCTAAGGGAGTTTTGGCTCTGCTTTTAAGCAGATCTAAAGATTAAAAAGATCTAAAGATTAGCTAGAAAACAAGAAATCCAACAATTTCCTGCTTTCTAGCTAATCTAAATCTCCCGGCACAGAACAGCCGATTGTTGGAAAAAGGAAAAATAGCAACTTACCAGGCAAGTTTGCCAAGTAAGGAGTGAGTGGACGGGGAGAGTTCCCGTGGGTCATGTGGGTGGCGCAGCCTTGTGTTCCCGTGCAGCCTTGATTAATTGCTTTGGGGGTTGCACTGGGGGTGACATTTCTCGGCGGACCACCAAAATTTTCTTGTGGATCACCAGTTGTCCGTGGCCCATCAGTTGATGACCACTGCTCTAAAAGATCTCTCCTCTGTCCTTTTAATATAGACTTGCATAGATAATGTAAATGTTTGCCTGATTTAATGAGTCTCTTTCCCTGGTTATATCTGCCTTTCATCCACTTTTTTGCCAGTTAAAAGTTTTTGATCTTTGCTAATTTTTAATAAATAAATGCCAACTGGATTTTTCCAGCTGTTCTGTATATTCTGACTGCTTCCTCAGATGTGGAAGCAGGAATTGACTCGAGTGTGTAGGCTGCAAGCTAAACTGGAAACAATCGATTGGAGGAATGTAATTGAAGTCAGCATGACATGTACAAAGTAAACAGGGGGAAAATATTTTTCCCTCTCAAAACACTAGGATCATGATGGCAAACCTATGGCACGTGTGCCACAGGTGGCATGTAGAGCTATTTGTGCCGGCACACGAGCTGCAGGCAAACTTACCTCACTGTGCATGTGTGCACCTCACAGCTGATTTTCGATGGGTATGAGGCCTTTTTCAGCCTCCCAAAGGCTTGAGGAAGGCTTCTGCAGGCTTTGCAGGCCAAAAAGTAGCCCTGTTTCATCACTTCCTGTTTTTCCAAAAATACCAGAAGTTACGAAACGGGACTAGTTTTTGGCCTGCAGAAGCCTTCCTCAAGCCTTTGGGAGGCCGAAAAAGGCCTCAAACCCGCCAAAAATCAGCTGTGAGGTGTAGTGCAGGTAAGGGGGTGGCAGGGGGTGGGGAGGTTGAGATTACGTGTGCATGCATAGGGGGTGTGGGGGGCATGCCTTCCAGATGCTGGCACACGAGCATGCAAGCACATGCACAGTTTTTGGCACAGGAGCCCAAAAGGGTTAGCCACCACTGCACGAGGAGGCTTCATCCAGTGAAGCTAATTAGAAGATTTAAGACAGAAGAAATATTGTCTTGGCACAGCATGTAATTTAACTTGGGCAATTCATTCCCATAAGAAGAAAGGTAACTGCTAGCTGGATAGTTTTAAAAGAACAATTGGATACATTTGTAGAAGTAAGTCCATTAATTTTGAGGTTCAATGTGACCTTTGTATTTTGGGGCCAAATACCTTCCCAGTTGCAGGGGACTATAAAAATAGCAGTGGACGGGATGTTTGTTCATCAAGAATGTGTTGCAAGATTTGCATTGTTTCATACAAAGCAAATAATTTAAATGGATTTTGTAAATTTAAAAAGGCTATTTTTAAGGATTAGCTATTTTCACTGCTTTCTCCAATATATTACTGTAAAAAATCCAGAAGATGACTTTAAAGTACAAATATATTTGGAACTACTGCGACAAATGCTTCCTTTATTCACTGAGGTATAAGAAGGAGGGGAGGTAACACAAATTTTGGATTCTGTAGTTATAACCAATTTCAATAAAATATATAATTCTAGCTTTCCTGTGGAGTATGTATTTCCTGTTTGGTCTATCTTAACATATTGACAGTTACTCATTAATATTAATTTTTTCATGTTTATCGTGCAATTTCATCATTTTTTTGTAATTTTCATAAATGTAGAAATTTTTGAAATCTGAATTTCACTCTTGAAAAATGCAGGAAAAACCCTAAGGAAGAAGACAAATCTCATGTCTATTCACAAAATATGCCTATTAAGATGGGGAATGAGATAGACCTTCCACAGCAGACTTGTATAGTTGTAAGTTGATATGTCAGCTACATTAAAACAATAATTTACTTTGCAGTTTAATGACACCCTGTTGTATACAACTCCTCTACAGTCTGGAATGTATAAACTCAACAACATGCTATCGCTGGCTGGAATGAAAGTGAGTGATATATATATATATATATATGTATGTATATTTGAACAGTAGCTTGTCTTATAAAACATAGTTTGAATTTGTGCACCAAAATTAGCAGTCTGAAATTGCAATTTGAGAAATCAGTTACTCTGAACATTATGCCAAATGTAGCTATTGGCTGTCTCATTTTCAGAAAAGGTTGGTACTAATAAAAAAGCAGTGCAGGGAAAGAGCAGAGATGGCAAGTTCTATCCACAGCTTGCCAGATTTTCTGGCTGAATGTTAGACTGTTCCCAGTTCTATCATTTGAGCCAGTTTACATCATACGGCCTTAACAGTTCTCACGAACAAATAAGTACCATGCTCCAGCTTATTTCAGGAGATCTCCTCTGCTGGCTGATCTACAGGCAGACATGTCCTATGACTGACCTTCTACAGTTGTGCTCATAAGTGTGCATACCCTGGAAGAATTTATTATTTCTTTGCCATTTTTCAGAAAATATGAATGATAACACAAAAGCTTTTCTTTCACTCATGGTTAGTGAAGCTGTTTATTATCAATCAACTGTTTATTCTTTTTGAATCATAATGACAACATAAACTATCCAAATGACCCTGATCAAAAGTTTACATACCCCAGTTCTTAATACAGTGTATTGTCACCTTTAACATCAATGACAGTCTTTTGTGGTATGTGTGGATAAGACTCTTTATCTTCTCAGATGGTAAAACTGCCCATTCTTTCTGGCAAAAAGTCTCCAGTTCCTGTAAATTATTGGGCTGTCTTGTATGAGCTGCAAGTTTGAGATCTCCCCAGAGTGGCTCAATGATATTGAGGTCAGGAGACTGAGATGGCCACTCCAGAACCTTCACTTTATTCTGCTGTAGCCAATGACAGGTCGACTTGGCCTTGTGTTTCGGATCATTGTCATGTTGGAATGTCCAAGTACGTCCCATGTGGAGCTTCTGGGCTGATGAATGCAAATTTTCCTCCAGTATCTTTTGATAACAAGCTGCATTCATCTTGCCATCAATTCTGACCAACTTTCCTGTTGTAGCTCACACATCCCCAAAACATCACTGATCCACCTCTGTGTTTCACAGTAGGAATGTACTTTTCATCATACGCCTTGTTGACTCCTCTCCAAATGTAGCGTTTATGGTTGTGGCCAAAAAGCTAAATTTTGGTGTCATCATTCCAAATGACTTTGTGCCAGAAGGTTTGAGGCTTTTATCTATGCTGTTTGGCATATTGTAAGCGGGATACTTTGTGGCATTTGTGTAATAATGGCTTTCTTCTGGCGATTCTATCATGCAGCCCATCTTTCTTCCAGTGCCTCCTTATTGTGCATCTTAAAACAACCACACCACATGTTTTCAGAAAGTCCTGTATTTCACCTGAAGTTATTTGTGGGTTTTTCTTTGCATCCCAAACAATATTCCTGGCAGTTGTGGCTGAAATTTTAGTTGGTCTACCTGACTGTGGTTTGGTTTCAACAGAATCCCTCATTTTCCACTTCTTGATTAATGTTTGAACACTGCTGATTGGCATTCTCAATTCCTTGGATATCTTTTTATATCCCTTTCCTGTTTTATACAGTTCAACTACCTTTTTCCGCAGACAATTCTTTTGCTTTCCCCATGACTCAGAATCCAGAAACATCAGTGCAGCACTGGATGAAAGATCCAAGGGTCTGTCTGGAGTCCAGGAACTCATTGACCTTTTATACACACATACTAATTATAAGCAAACAGACTACAAGTGAGGATGGTTACCTTTAATAGCCATTCAAACCCCTTTGTGCCAACCTATGTGCATGTTATCAGGCCAAAATCACCAGGGTATGTAAACTTTTGATCAAAGTCATTTGGGTAGTTTCTGTTGTCATTATTATTTAAAAAGAGTAAACACAGTTGATTGATAATAAATGGCTTCGGGCATACACTAACCATGAGTGACAGAAAAGTTTTTGTGTTATCATTTATATTCTATGAAAAATGGCCAAGAAATCATAAATTCTGCCAGAGTATGTAAACCTATGAGCACAACTGTATATGGCTTATTCCTTTCAGTTTTT
Organism: Laticauda colubrina; assembly: GCA_015471245.1. Taxonomy (NCBI): domain Eukaryota; kingdom Metazoa; phylum Chordata; class Lepidosauria; order Squamata; family Elapidae; genus Laticauda; species Laticauda colubrina. The sequence continues at coordinate 37,384,809 of BLBF01000022.1, read as the reverse complement.
TTAAAGTCAATTTTAGTTCACTGGTTTCTTCCCATGGCATCTTAGACTTGATCATTTGCAAATATTGCTAAGCAGACATAATTAGAACAGTGGCACAAATGTATTAGTGAACCATAGCATGGCTAGTCCTGCCATGAAAACCGGTTTTATGGCTGGGATAATATGCCATTCTCTCATTTGTTTAATTTTTCAAAATGACAAATGATAGACATTTCTCTTTTTATACTTTCTTTTACTACTTTGTCAGGTTAAGAAGCCAACCCATGAAGCTTATCAAAATGAATTGAACATAGAAAGTGTAGAACGATCCTTCATCCTCTCATCAAAGTAAGTGCTGCAACTGCCCCGCTCCCCTCCAAAAAACTGAGAGTTAGTTGGTCTCATAAAGTCAAAGGAAAATCTATTTAGGTGATGTTTTATGAAAAAAGTGCTTAACTAGTCTGTGTATTTAATCCAACAGTTCTGCTACAGAGAGAGATGAATGGTTAGAAACTATCTCTCAATCAATTGAAGACTACACCAAGAAAAGAATAACTTTTAACCCAACTAAAAGTCTGGAAGAGGTAGGTTGTCTTTCTAGAGCAGAAGTCACCAACCTTTTGGACTTCAGGGACCATCAAACTCATAATTTTAAATCCCGCAGACCAGAAACCCTGAGAAAATCCCCCAAAAAGTCTTCAGGAAAATTCTTCGTTTTTCTACCGATCAATCATTCTTTATTTGGGATTGCAGGATACCATCTCCAGCTCTGTTCTCAGGGATCTCTCTCTCTCTCTCTCTCTCTCTCTCTCTCTCTCTCTCTCTCTCTATCTCTATCTATCTATCTATCTATCTATCTATCTATCTATCTATCTATCTATCTATCTATATCAGGATGCCTCAGGCAAGGTGCATGGGGCGAGTCCCCCCTCCCTGCCCTTTCCCCCTTCCCCTCACTACTCGTGTTGTTCACAATGCAAGCGACGCAAGCCTTGTGTTCCCGTGGGCGGCACAGCCTTGTGTTTCCGTGCAGCCTGGATTAATTGCTTCAGGGAGTGATTTGGGGGGTGACATTTCTCTGAGGACCACCAAAATTTTCTTGCAAACCCCGGCCCACTGGTTGGTGATCACTGTTCTAGAGGGTTTACATTTTTATGTGAAATTATAAACTGTTGAAACCGTGTCATGCTCCATACTCAAAGAGGCCTTATCATCCTTTCTGTACATTGAGATGCAAGAGAAGGCTGAGCAATCAATTATTGGGTATATTATAATTTTCCATTTCCTGTACTGGACAGGAAAATAGTCTATTCAGTCTTTGCCCAACTCTGATTGTATGGAATATGAGAAAAGGACCTTCTTCACCTTGCTGACAATGTTTATCCTTCAAATAACATTTTGATTTCCCATTCTAATATTCTTTGAAATCTAAGAAATTGTTATGATATTGATAATGAGCCTGTAATACGAGCTTTTCTACATGAGAAATAGATTTTTAAAAAAAAACAACTGTAAATATATTTTTCTGCATACATTGTTTCTCACTCTCTTAGGCAGACCAAGAGAAAGAAGAAGAAAGTCCTGTCGGATCCAAAGCTCCAATTTGGATTCCTGATACTAGAGCTACCATGTGTATGATTTGTACCAGTGAATTCACTCTGACATGGAGAAGGCACCACTGCAGAGCTTGTGGGAAGGTTGTAAAAAATTAATATTGTTAGCTTTAAAAAAAGAAGAAAATGAACACAAATGCATTTGAAAAAGTTCCATCATGTGCATATATTATCTGTTTCCTTTTTCAGATAATCTGCCAAGCTTGTTCATCAAATAAACATGGATTAGACTACATGAAAAATCATCCCGCAAGAGTGTGTGATCATTGCTTTAAAGAGCTGCAGAAACAGGGTAAAATTAAATGTTTGCCTGTTTTTCACTTTTGCCATATATTTATTTTAGGTGTTTTTTTCAGGGATTAGAATTTTTAGGATTACAAGAATATAAATATAAAACCCTATGAAGTATTTAGCAATATTTAGTTTATATTACTTTGGTTCTTCAAGCATGAAAATAAATATCTTGATTAAAACTATCTTATTTACACTTTTAAATTATTTGCAGTCAGTCATTTTCAGTACAATGTCTGCTACTATTTTTTTTTTAAATTTGCCTCTGTCTGACATGAAAACTGTTACCTTAACATCTTTGTTCACCAATAATTCTCCCTATGATCAGACATAATGAGAAAGCAAAACATTCAGAATAGCTGTACAATCACTTGAACATTAAGACATTTTAAAAATCTACAAACTGTTTTTGAAATATTGCATACAAATATCATCAGAGATGGATGTATAACTTATAAAATTAATAAATGATAAAACTAAAAACGTATTCCTTTAGTTCTTTGAATCAGAAATAACTGTAATGGTTACCTTCATTTCAGATAATATGTATACTTCTAAAAATGGATCTCCACTAAATCACCGATCGCCAACTAACGCTTTGTCTACAGTATTACACAGTATTCCATCTGGTAGAAAGCAGAAAAAAATTCCAGCTGCACTGAAGGAAGTATGTCAGATTTTCTCAGCACAATTTTTTTTGTATTTACTAATAAAGATCTGTTGCTTAATGAGAGACCAAATGTACTGACATTAACTGTTGCTCTTTTCAAAGATAGTAGCTGTAGAATAACAGTGCTTATTTTTATTGTTTTTTTCTGCTTTCTGATTCCCCTCTCCCAATATTCTTTCTAGGGACTGCAGGCAAGATTACCTGCCTTATTCTCAGCTATTTAAAGTGGAACAATGACTAGATCTATACCATAAAACATCATTGTTTGTCTTAATTTGAATGTATTGATAAGACACAGTGGTGTATGGCAGCTTTGAAGCGGCAGCCTTAAAAGTTTTACACAATGCACTAAACTGGCACATTTTGTATCTGATATTTGTAACAAAACTGAGAACCATAGTTTGGCAACATTAAACCCAATTAAAATATGCTCCAAAAGTATGTAAGCTCTAGATCACTTTTGCTAAAATGTAATTCAAAGATCTACCAAGATAGTGAAAAGTCTGAAACTGATTTGTCAAATTTTCAGAATTCATGTCTTTGCCTCCTTCCTAGGGTTGAGAGGGAGTGGTAATAGCAGTAGTTTATTGATTTAGTAGTCTTATGACCTTTCAAATCAAATATAATATAGTCCAATTTTGCAAAAACCTAGGAATAAAGTGATAAAATATGTGTGTAACTAATACAGAGACAGTAACCAAATAAATGAATCTCCCTGACAGAATACAGTGGTTCATAAAGCCACTTTTTGTTATAAACTTAGGAGTTCTATGTACATTTGAGGCCAGAGGGAAACACAATTTGTGGTTAGGATCCCAGTGGGCTATTCTTTCTAATAAGTCTAATCAGGGCATATAATTGACAGTCAAACAAAATATGAGAAATATTTTCAATGTCATCTTCTCTAAAGGCAAATGGAGGAAGCACCCATATTTGGCCATAGAAACCAATAATTCAAACCTTGCTCTAGAGTAGGTCTTTAAAGATTGTGTCATTCAATGACAGATATTTCTCTGGGTAAAAATAAAAATTTCTTGTTACCCAGCATTTTATTGTTAGCCAATTCTGGGATCTCTTTTTAACCTTTTAATTCCATGTTGATTTGAGTGCTAATATCCAGGACTATCTCTTTAAAAATTTCCTCTGTCTGGAAGGCTATTAAGAGTAGATGTTGGGTAGAAAAACCATGTTGTGAAATAACTTTGGAAAGTTTGTTAACTGTGTTATCATCAGATAACTGTGTTATCATCAGTTCCCAGTATGCATCTTAAAAAGCAAGTCTTTGTTTTTTAACATGCATACTGCATCTCAAAGAAGAATTTTGTAGCTTTATTAAGCTTTTGTAGCCCCACAATTCTGGGCATAGAATTGGATTGGATTATTTTTGCCTTGAATACTTTCAGCATAAGGATCAGATAGCAATAGTAGTAGCACTTGAGACTTATATACCGCTTTATAGCCCTCTCTAAGCAGTTTACAGAGCCAGCATATTGCCCCCAACAGTCTGGTCCTCGTTTTACCCATCTCGGAAGGATGGAAGGCTGAGTCAACCTTGAACCGATCAGAATTGAACTCCTGGAGTAAGCAGTGAGTTAGCCCTGCAGTGTTGCATTCTAATCACTGTGCCACTGCAGGTCTACCCAAGTATTGTAGTTAAATTTGTATAATCTTCTAGTACTTACTACTTAACTCTGCACTTACTGAGTTTCTTTTGAAATGATTTAACCATGACCCAGTTCTGGTTAAAAACCATCCCCCAAATAGGTAAAAAATACATTTGTTCAATAGGCTCCCCATATATTTCCCAGATATATTTCACACTTGTTCTAATAAATACCCTTACTTTAAATGCAGTTTTATTGATATTTAAAAAATTAAGAGCACAGTAGATATTTCGCTTTTGCAGCAGTTTTCTCAGGCCTATTCAGAAATGTACAATTAGAACCATGTTCTCAACATATAAGAAGATAAAATTATCGGGTCTTTGACAATATGAGTATCTGCAGCATACAGAAATCCTAGTAAATCATTGACACAGAAATTAAAAAGCATTGGTGCTAGAATACAATCCTGTCTTGACATTGATTTGGGTGGGTATACTGTTTATTAGAGAATCATTAACACCTGTACAGTCTTTCAAATAGGTTTCTGAGTAAAGGAACTTAACCAAGAATAGAGTCTTGGTGACCTATATAAGCAGGCCAATTTTCTGTTTCTAGAATCAAAAGCCACACTAAGATTCATAAATATGGTGAACAGTTTCTTCCTATTTGTTAATTATTATGAGATAGCGTAAGGTCAAAATAATTGTCTATTGTGGAGCATTCTAGTCTGAATCCAGCTCATTTCTTCATTAAGAGATGTATTTCCAGTTTTCTGTTTTTATTTCAAAAAAAGTTTTCTGTTTTGCTTAACAGATGTTTCATATACATTTTAGCCACAGTTCCAATAAGGCTTACCTGCCTGTAGATTTTTGTGTCACTTTTATCTCCATTTTTATATAGGGGGAGTATAATGCTGACTTCCTATCTAACTCCCACCGATCAATATGAGTCTTTAAAAGTTCTGGGAATAGAAAATCTACAGGCGCCTTATTAGATTTTAGCGATCAAATTATAAATTTGATTCCTGATATACTGGAGGCCAGGGAGGAAGGTTTTCAAAGGCTACAGTATTAGTAATTTGTTTGGGAGACCATGATTAGAATTAGAAAAAAGATTTGCAAAACCCCAAAATCCTCCCAAATTGATGTCAAATTACAATTTACATTATGTTCCTTCAATAATGCTACCTGATATAACATTCCAGAAGAAAGTTTTTCCTTTTGCTAAAACCTCCAGATCTCACCATATTTTAACTCTAGACTTTTAAAAAAATATCAATAACTTCTTGTGCTAATTTTTAGCATTTTAGTATGGGTTTTTTTGGTAGGGTGTCCCAGGGCTTGACACATTGCTGCCTTCAATAGCTTTTCTCCTACATAAACAGAATAGCAACAGCACTTAGACTATTTAAAACAACACTACTGCTGTAGTGTTTTACAGTTCTTTCTAAGCGGTTTACAAAGTCAATATATTGCCCCCAACAATTTGGGTCCTTATTTTACCCACCTCGGAAAGATGGAAGGCTTTGAGTCAACCTTGAGCCTGGCGAGATTTGAACTGCCAAACTGCAGCCAAGAGTCAGAAGAGGTAGCTTGCAGTACTGTATTCTAACCACTACACCACTACAGCTGATCAAACCAATTTGAACTTATTTCTGACAATTTGTAATAGGAAGTTTGACCATTAAAATTTTTCTCAAGAGAATGACACAGATCTGCAAATTGGGTAAGGATTTCATCTGAATCTTGGGTAGAGGGGAAAATGGAGTTTCTCCAAAACTGGGCCTGTTCTAAGTTCAGAAAGTTAGATAATGCCTTGATGTCAATCTTGATCCAATTAAGCTTTCTATTCTACTTCACTTCAAACATTATTTTCTATATTGCATTTGTAAAATGTTTTGTTTCTTTTAAAAATAGTTCTCTACTTCAGTGGTCCCCAACATTTCCAGTTTGGCGGACTGTAGGGGGGAAGGGGATAGTTCCATGTGAGTTGCAGGCGCAAGCTCTCCACTCACACAAATGAAGTTTTGCGCATGAGTGCCTGCCACTCACTCAAATGCAGCTTCATGTGAGTGCCTGCTGCTCATGCAAGCGGAGCTGTGTGTGCACACATGTGCGCACACAAGCACCCACCACTTACAGCCCATTTCTGAAGGGGCCGTGGCCCACTAGTGACCTGGGGATTAGGGACCCCTTCTCTACTTGACTGAAAGAGGGCTAAGTAGCAGGAAAGAGTGATCCCTAGTTTTTTTGGAAATGTTGAAAATGTCATAGAGCACAAAAGTTGCTGAAAAGCCAGTTAACTAGCAGAACTTGGGCATTTGGACAGTAAATCAACAAAAATGTAGCATATAAATGTAGCAAGCAGTTATGCTTAACTCAAATTACTTATATTTTAGCAGGATTATAATGAAGATAATAATCAGTACACCAGGGAGAGGAGCAGTTATACTACATTCTCTTGTAATTAAATTACATCCTTGTGTTCATTATAGGTATCAGCTAATACAGAAGATTCTTCAATAAGTGGCTACTTGTACCGATCAAAGGGCACCAAGAAACCATGGAAACACATGTGGTTTGTGATAAAAAATAAAGTGCTATACACATATGCTGCTAGTGAGGTAAGAAATGAAAAACTGAGAAAATACTTCATATAGGTAGAATGTTGGAATTTTACTCCTATGAATTCCATTTACAGATAGTTCTTGACTTGTGACCACAATTGACACTTGAATTCTCAATCGTTGAGCAAAGTGGTCATTAAGTGAGAGATCACATGCCTGTTTCTCTCAATGGCCACAATCCCAGCACTACTGACCGTGGTATTATGTGATCATGTTGTCAAGCTATCATTTCTGGTTGAACCTTTTTCACTAGCCACTAGAAATCAGAGGGAGTCTTCTCAGCAGGTGACAATAACTTGGTACTTCCCTGCTGGTTTTCTGGGAAAGCTGATAGGCAAGATTGCAAATGGTGATCACATGAATGCAGAACTAGGGAACAACAGATTGCAGATCAAAATGTGACTGTGGAGACCCTGCAATGCCATAACTTCAGGCAAGGCTCATAAATCCTTTCAAATCAGCACTGTCATAATTTTGATTGGTCATTAAGTGAAGGGCACTTGAACTGAATGTGGAGAATATCTTTAAACAAATCACTGGAAAAAAATAACATGTAAAATGATTCACACAAAACAATGAACAGTATATAGTTGGAATTCACTATTCTCAGATATAGCAATAGCCAGCAATTCTGATAGATTTCAAGGGAACTGGGTAGCTTCATGAAGCCTAAACAGACATCTAGTTTTGATGAGCTATTACATTCTAAATTAATGATTGTGTAGCATATATATCAGGCTAACCATAATAATGAGTTTGGAAAGAAGCGTAGGGTTGAAATCTTATGCATTGAGCCATTAGCTAAATAATTGAAGGATCTGAACCAAAATAATTCCATTTTGTTCACAACTGGGAGATTTACAATCAAATTCAGGATTTGGTATTAGCCCAGAATTGCAAGAAACATTTTTGTATGGCATTTCCATTGTTTCAGAAATGAAGTCACATCTAATTCTGGGTTTCTTTTTAATATTAGGATGTAGCTGCTTTAGAGAGCCAACCTTTACTGGGTTTTACAGTTGCTGAAGTTAAAGATGAACACTTAGAATCTAAAGTTTTCCATTTATTGCACAAAAATACTTTATTTTACATATTCAGATCAGATGATTACCAGTCAGCACAGAAGTAAGTGGCCAGTTGTTTAATATATGTATATGTGTGTATATGTATGTGTGTGTTATAAATTAAGGATATTCTGACAGTTTCAAAATACAGTATTGACTGTGATCCTATTGATTATTCCTTGATTGTACAGAAATTATTTTGCCAACATATAGATATGTTTTTAATATTCTCAATGAAGTACCTAAAAACAAGAGTAAACGAAGTTTGTTTTCATTAGAGTTTTGTAGAAAAAAGCAGGCATTTGATATGTATAATAAATTGAACGAAAATACAGGAAAAAAAAACATTTCTTTTTTCAAAAACCAGGTCCAAAAAGTAGGGTGCTGTTTAATAATCAGAACTGTTGTCTTAACCATTTTTCATTTAGGATTATGCATGGTCTTTTACTTGTTTATAAAATTAATAGGCCTCACATCTTACCTCAAGGAAGCTAACTTTAACATCCATAATTGATTGCAATTATGTTAAATCAGGATAAACTGAGTCAATTATTTAAATATTCCAATTTGGTGAATGCTCCAATTATATATATTCTGAAAATCTTTATACTTGATGTAAATTTTGAAATCTTGTACTCCTAGAAGTTGTCTGGATTTATATATCTTAGCTCCCTTTCCTGACTTAGTGTTATTAGTAGTAATTACTGTTCTCACCTGTCTTCAAAAGAAATCTCTATCTAGCATAGGGGTGTCAAATTCAAGGCCCAGAGGATCCATGGATCCGGCCAGCAGGGTGCTTAAATATGGCCTGCGGGGCTGCCCTGGAAACAGTGAAGGACTGGCCTGCAGTGCCTCTGCCAGTGAAAACGGAGCTCCGTTTCCACTGGCAGAAGGTTGCAGGAGGCTGTCACAGCCAAAAACTGAGCTTGGGAGTCCATTTTCCCTGGCAGATTTCTCAGGCCACCACAAACACCTCCAACATGAGTGACATCAAGCTGGCCATGCTCACCTCAGCCCCCCGAGGTCAAACTCAATCCTGATGTGGCCTCAATGAAATGGAGTTTGACACCCTGATCTAGCATCTTCCTCCAACCCTGACACATGAGAAAATATGGCACCCATAATCTATGTGCCTGACTAACAAAATGATAAATGGAAATCAATGCTGTAACACTAAGTCGTAATATCTGCTGGCCCTCTGTGTTAAGCTGGCTGACTAGAAAAATGATCAATTAGAGTTTACAGAGACAGAGCAATCGTACAGAATATACATGGAATCAAAACTTTTATTAAAAAGAAATGAAAAGGATTTTTTTCTATTTTTAAATAGACACAAAACATTCAGTAGCAGAGAAGATAAAAATACTGAGCAACTAACATTACAGATAACATTTTTCCCATAGAAAAATGTATAGAATATGAAATAATCTATCAGAAACAAGAAACCATTAACCAGTAGATACAGCAAAGAAATTAAACATAAATTCCTAGCTTTTCCTATTGCCCTAGAGCTATTTGTGCAGGCACGCAAGCCCCGGCCAAACTTACCTGCATTGTGCATGTGTGCGCCTCCTAGCTGTTTTTCAGCCTGTTTGAGGCATTTTCGCCCTAGCAGAAGCTAGAGGGAAACCTCTGCAGCCTCGGGAGGCTGAAAAACGGGCCTTCTGGAAATACCAGGTGCTTGCTTTCAGCTTCCGGAGGGCCCCTGGAGCTTGGAAGTGATGAAACAGGCCTGTTTTTCAGCCTCCTCAGGCTGCAGAGGCTTCCTTTGAGTCTCTGGGAGGATGAAAACAGCCTCAAAATGGGCTGAAAATCAGCTGGGAGGCGCACGCATGCACAGTGCAGGTAAGCTTGGCTGGGGCTCACATGTCCGCACAAATGGCTCTGTGTGTCACCTGTGGCACCATGTGCCATAGTTTCTCCATCATAGCTCTAGGGAAATAGGAAGAGCTCAGAATTTATGTTTAATTTATTTGCTGTATATTTACTAGCTAATGGTTTCTTGTTTTGGATAATTGGGTTCTTTATTTCATGTTCTATATATTTTTCTGTTTTTCCTGTTTTTCGGCCTCCCGAGGCTGCGGAGACTTCTCTCAAGCCTCAGGAAGGTAAAAACAGCTTCAAACGGGCCAAAAATCAGCGGGGAGACATGCACATGCGCAGTGCAGGTAAGGGGGGCATTGTGCAAGCATGCATGGGGGCACATTGCATTGTGGATGCTGGCATACATGTGCGTTACCACGCACTTGCGCACTTTCAGCATACCACAACAAAAAGGTTAGCCATCACTGCCTTAGAGAATAGATAACCCTTTGTTCATACAGTACTTACTCTTAGCAAATGCTTTTTTTCTGCAAATTATACTTTTTAAGTCTAAATAGTTTTAAATCCTACTTGTTTCCAGTGTTTTGCCTAGCAACCGTCTGAGTGATTTAAAAAAAAAAAAAGAGCAGGAAGGAGGAATTTGAAAGAAGCTGCTTGTTTCATATGTGCCAAAACCATGTGCTTCTCTTTACAACAAGAAAGAGATGCCATAACTAGCAGCTTGCCTTCTCAATGAAGAGGCTGGTGGGCAGGTTAATGAGTGTGTATATGGGGATGGGATTTTGTTATTAAAATAATGTTTTCTCTTTTTCAATAGGTGGATAGAAGCTTTTCAAGAAGCCACAATATTGTAGCACATTCTAGGTTTTAAGACAATGTGAAATAACTAAATGACATTACAGTTCTATACGTTATAGTCAATGGATTGGCCTGGGCAAAGCCTTTTTTTAAAGAGTGGTCTGAACCTAGTCTCTGGTTCAGGCATAATGATTTTTTTTAAAATGTGTTATTTATTAAACTCTGCCACTGTTTTACATTTGCTAATGGTCAGAATCATTTCTGAAACTCAACCTGAATTTGAAAGTTTCCTTGATTACAGAACCTTATAAGCCACAGTATCATTCAATGGAAAAGTGCAGCAAGGTATTTCTCTATTCTGTTCCAAGGACAATTTTCCATTTGTTATTTAATTTCACACATGCAAAATGTAAGCCCAAATATTTGTAGTGTCAGAATAAGAATATACCTCTCCTTCTAGATCTCTCTCTTTGGATAGTCAAACAGCATTAGTTGTTCAGTTGGGTAACAAACTACAGGAGGAGGATGTTTTTCTTTATCTAGATATTTCTATCTATATGCCTGATTCAGGCATAAATATTTTTATCCAGAAATCTGAATCCAGAGAAATTTGTATAATTAGAATCAAAAGAAAAAAATGAAATAGCTGCCCATTTTGTTTTTTTTTTAAAAACATTATTTTTAAGCTGGTTCTTCCAAGTTGGCAGAAGTTTCTTCACTATCAAATGACCTTTCCAGGAGTTCGTGTGGGTTCTGTTCTTTTCTTTGTATTTTTGTTTTATCTTCAAGAAAGTACATTACAATAATTACAAAACCCATAAGGACATGGGACACATAAACTAGCTTAGTAAGGCTGAAGTTAGCAAACAAAAGAAACCACTGGCCTTGCCGACCGCTAAGAACAAACACTGTAATTTCCAGGGATAGCAAGTAAGAGAATCCTCAAACTATGCACTGTGAGAGTACTATGTTGTCTAATACTGGCTACCACTTTATTGCCAGGTTTTGCAATAATCTAACCATCATCTGGATTGAGCTTCAGATTTTTAGCCATTATCCACTTTATCACAACCTCAAAACATCAGTTTTGTCAAACATCAGTTTTCCTGATGATATATCACTTTACATTTCTGGGTCACTATTCTCAATAGACCACCACTTTCTTGTGTTCCAGAAGAACAGAACCTTCTGGTGCCTCATAATGCAAGTGCCATGGGGACAAATAATTTTCCAGTTGCAACTTTCTAGAAAATACTCAACCCATTCCAGCAATACCCCCAAATCAGTTTGCTAGTATTATTAAAAGTTGCTTAGAAATAAAGGAATATGAGCACAGTGATATGGACTTTCTGTGCTATATCTGGCTGAAACCAGATATAGTTCATATATATATATGAAACTATACAAGATTTAAACACTCTTTTGATCATACTTGTAGTTGCATGGCTGAAATCTTTCCTAATTGTTTTTGGGTGCTTGTTGTTTAGAATCTATGGATGTAGTTATTTCAAGGCATCAATAATGTCCTCAAAAAAAGAGGTACTGACCACTAACTGGATTTATCCAATTAGATTCTACCTGAAAACTACTGGGAAGCTATACCTGATCCATAATTCACTGTACAGGCAGTAATGGCAAGATGTGCTTGTGTAATAACTCTGCTACATGAATTGTACCAGTTGTCAGTGATACTGATGCTGACCTATAAAGCCTATGTTTACAAAGGCTGGGGTATCTGAGAGACCAACTTTCTTCCATCATTTCTGTTCATCCAATAAGATGCAACGCAACCAGAATGCTTCAGATTCCAATCTTTTGCCAATCTTTTTGCCAGTTGATAAGATACATGTATGAGTCTTCTCACTTAATGTGCCTGGCCTCTGGAATAGAATATCCCAAAGTTCAACAAGCCTTTAAGACTTCTTTCTTTCACCAGCTGCTGGGTGAGAACTATGCACTTTGGGGAGTTTTTGTTATATTCTTGATTTATTGCCCCTTTTGATTGCATATTGCATTGGAGATTTGATTGTACTCTCTCCGGCATCATCTTATTCAAGGTACTTATAAATGTGATTTATAATTTTTATACAACTCTGTACTCCCTTTACTTAGGGATAGTGTCAGGGTGACTGGGTGGAGCTGAATGTTTATTGGCCAAATGCCCTTCCTGACACCTATGGAGTTTGCAGCAGATGTTTTTTTCTTTCCACGCTACCTAGGATTGAACTCTTAACCTTCTGAATATGAGGCAAATGTCTTCACCACTGTGCCACTCAAATGTGATTTATAAATGCATAAAAATATGGATCTGAGTAGCCATCATGACACAACAGTGACTACATCACTATCTTGTTGAATTCTAGGTCATAGTAATTGAAGCTGACCTGTTAAACTCTGATCAGATGGCAATCTTTTAAATTGGCAAAAACTGTAGTACATCCTTTGCAGCTGGTATATCCTCAAACGTACTGCAACCTTTTGCAATGGATTTGGAGTCAGATTAGCCTTGAGCAATCCACCCATCATCTGAATTTTTTTTACAGAGCATTTCACTAAGAGGATATCATTGAGAAGTAAATTCTCTGTACAGTCATTTGGAGTGGTACTTTGCCAGGTAGAGAGATCTGAGTCCTTGCTAGGTCAGAGTGATGTAAAACCAGATAGTCTTTTTCATTAGGGATGAGAACTCTTCATGTTCCAAATTAAACTGCGCTGTCTGTGGATCAGCACCGGCCTGTGACGTACCAGAAACTGGGCTGGGCAAACAAGAGAAGCCCCATCCGCGGGAGGCAGACAGGACACAAAACCATGCTCCCTCTGGTCTGTGGGAAAAATTGTCTCCATGGAACTGGTCCCTGGTGCTCAAAAGGTTGTGGGGGGGGGGGGCACTGCTCGAAGTGGAAGGGAAGGTCTCCCAAGACCATTGGGAAACCAGTACAGAACAGGAGCAATCATCTTCTGGCTTCTTGATCTCTTCACCTTGCCTTCCTACAGAAGGAACTTGATTCTCCTGATGACATCAAGCTTGATTTCCCTTTACCCAACCCACATAATGGCCCTTGGAGCCAACAACCTAACAAACCAAACCATATTCTTAATCCAGTAATTCTTCATCTTTCCCGCCCCCAATTAAAAAATGAAGAAAGGTGGGTTCAAGCCTTTTCACAAGACAAAAGGGTAAGAAAAAGAAGCAGCCCCCTTTCGTGATAATAACCAATAACAAGCTCTGATAGTTTCTAACCCTTGACAGCAAACAGATTTTCAGGAGGCAAAATTTCCCTGCAGTTCCTTCTGTCCTGACATCTCCAAATTTCGACGTGAAGTACAAAGGGATCACTTACAAAGCATACTAAATAACATGCCGGATTAAAGATGCTTTCTAAACTTGATCCCGAGGACTTCTCCAGATCCAAGTGTACGGTCTCTTGGCGACAAAGTGCTCCCTCGATTTCCCCAGTAAAGCCTAGGCGAGAGTAATGGCGACCACCCATCCGAGCACTTAGTAGATCAAGTCCTTCTTAATGTCAAGTTTAGACGAAGTCCTTCGGGGGCTTCCAAGCGATAAAATGTCTCTGAAAAATCCCCGGAAATACTGAAGGGGGATTCCAATAACTTGTCTCCTTGATAAACCTGATTGACAGGAAAACCCGCGAGCACGCGCAGAAAACGTTTCGCTGGTCCTCGTGTTCTTTCCCTTCCCCTGCCCTCCCCTCATTGTCACGGCTACCAAAGGCGAAAGGCTTCCTTCCTTTCCTTCCTTCCTTCGCCGGCACGGTGACGTTCGTTCTTCCCCTCGCTCAGGGCTGACTTTGCGCATGCGCAGCCGTTCTGCGAGTGGCGGAGGCTAACTGCGGAGGGGGAGGGGAAACAGAACGTTACGCCACGCCACACGACGGGACAGGACCGAACGCAGAAGGCGGGGTCACGAACTCTGACCTCCCAGATCCGGAGCCGCCACCGACAAATAAACCCCGAAGAGCTACAGCTGCGCCTGACAGGTAAGAGGAAGAGAGGGCGGGGATAGAGAGCCGAAGCGCCGCCGATAGTATCCCAGCTCAGGGAGGAGGCCTTCCCTTCCTTCGGATCTTGGCTGGCGAGGCGTTGTCGCGGTGCTGCCTAACTGCGGCCTCTTCCGTGCCCTGTAGTGGCAGGATGCCGTTATGCATGTACTGGGCGGTAGAAGTAGTTCCTCCTGGTGCTGCCGCCGCCGCCCCTCTGACCTTTCACCCACAGGAAAGGCTTGTATCTCCCCTCCCCGGATCCTAGCCGCGCCCCGGGGCCTTTTCTTCATTGTGGACCTCGCCCTCTGGTTTTATAGGAAAGGCGATGGAGTTGGAGTCGGCCCGGTCGTGACTTAGGTTGCCGCTTTGCTGTGTGGAAAGACTTCGGAGCGTTACAGTCTCGCCCCGCAGCAGCCATTTTGTGTCGGCGAGTGACAGCGGGCTTGGTGCCTCCCTCCGACTGCTTGACGGACGGGTCTCCCGGTGGGCTCAGCACTTGAGGCCTGTTACTCAAAACTCCAGAGGAAGTGGGCTGACGAGGCTAATCCCTTCCTGTATCATTTGATACGTCCTGTATCATATGAACCACAACAGCAACAGCACACCCTCCAACAAAGCCTTGGGCACGTTAGGTGTCACTGAAAGGGAACCCCTTTCCTAGAGGTTTTTTCCTGATACGTTGTTTTTATGTAGCTCCTCTCTCCGAGGGCAAGAATTAATCTCAGTCTGTACAGGTACATTGTGTAAAAGGGATGGTAACCTCTGTTCTTAATTTTAAAAGATTCAGCTTAAATTTCTCGGTCTTTTATCCCATAATTTTGAGTAATGGTATAAATACTTTCTGATTCATTCCTCCTGTGCATCTATTTTTATGCACAACGTGGCTCATAATTAACGGCAAAACGCTTTCAGTATGATTTAAGTAATTTCTCAGACTGAAACAAATTTACTGTGGGCTAATCTTTTAAGCTGGCATCCATAACTAATGTAGCAATGTACCTGCTTCTGCTCCAGAAAATGTCTAATTACATTTCATTTTAGCATGGTATATACAGTCCACTATTTCTTAAGTTTTACACCAGAGACAGTGCAGATGTTACATTATTTCATGCCCTCTGAATGACTCCCTTTATCCCTCCCTGCAACAGCACTCACCACTAGGACTGAATATCATACAACAAGGGTCATGTTGATAAATTAATAATTATTAGCTGCAAAGGAATACCTGGCATGCTGATCAGCTGTTTAGAGGCTAGCAGTGTGTCAGCAGAACTGGAGTTGATGGCCCCTGGATCAGTGGTGGGATTCCAATTTTTTTTTTACTACCGGTTCTATGGTCATGGCTTGGTGGGCATGGCAGGGGAAGCATACTGTAAAATCTCCAGTCAGAGGTGTATTTGCCGGTTCTCCGAACTACTCAAAATTTCCACTACTACCTGCTGAGTACCACCTCTGCCCTGGAGATGTTGGAGGCACTTGACAATATATTTGGTGGGAGGGGATAATAGTGATGGAGCCTTTATTTTGTTTTTTGTTTTAATATTGCTGAACTGCATAATGCTCTTTTGCTGAGTTCATTTTGAGGAAGATACATAGTCTTCTAGAGTGCAATTGCCTGCAAATTCAATTCCTGATAAACCCATTGGAAAAAGTCTGTAATTATATAAGTCCCAATCATAATAAAACTAGACACATACTGCCTCCTGGTGGTGAAAATACTTCTCATTAATGACATCAAAAAGTATCTGATTTTAAAGTCTGGGATGCTGTATTTTGATTCAATAAAAGAGATACATGTCAGGTTTTCTTTAAAAATGACATTAAAAGTGTTCCCTTGACAATTCTCTTACTTAATCTTAACATGCGGTTGTTAGATTGCCTTGGTTGACTGGAACTATTTCTCTTCTTTGCCATGTATAAAACTCTTTTTTTCTGCTTCTATTTGCTTATTCTCTATGTATTTTTAATTGTGTGCATTAAAGCAGCCATTGAGTTTTCTTAAAAATCATGGTCTAAAAATTGTTCACGTATTACAACTGATAAAGTCAGTAATAAGAATAGCCAAAAAAAATCACAACTGTACCTAAATACTTCTTGATAAGTGTAGATTCCCTTTTTTTCCTGATATAAATTAACTATTCTGATACTTTCTGTAGATTATTCCTTAACCAGGAATAAGCAATCCAGATTAAAGTGCTTACAAATAATTTTTAAATGTGATTTGTACGTTTGCCAAAAATAGAAACATAAGCTATAACAGGATAAAGGTATTTGTGATGCTTAGGATATTATAGAACAGCAGTCGCCAACCAGTGGGCCACCGCAATATTTTGGTGGGCCGCAGAGAAATCTCACCCCCAGAGCATCCCCCCAAAGCAATTAAACCAGGCTGTGCAGAAACACAAGGATGCTCTGCCCACATGGTCTGTGGGAACCCTCCCCGCCCACTCACTCCTTATCCGGCAAACTTGTCTGCTTAGTTGCTTTTTTTTCTTTTTCTGACTATCATTTGTTCTGCCGTGCCAGGAGATTTAGATTAGCTAGGAAGCAGGAAATTGCTGGATTTCTTGCTTTCTAGCTAAGCACAGCCGAACCTTCCTTAGGACTGAAGGTTTGCTTACAAGCAAATTCAGTGCAGACTTACGGCAAGTAAATTTGAGAGACTGAGCTAGCTGATGGCAGATAGATAGATCACTGAATGATTCTGTGAGCAACTCAATCTGCCTGCTTTGCCTGATTTTGGATAAAAGTTGCTCTTTTTTAAATAAAAAATTCAATATTTACATACATGGTGTATTGTGAGTTAATTTTATGAGTTTGCTTGCTAGAAAATTTTATGTGACAGACTGAGCTAGCTAATGGCAGATAGTTTTCTGAATAAATCTGTGATTCTGTGAGCAACTCAATCTACCTGCCAGCTTTGCTTGATTTTGGATAAAAGTTGCTCTTTTTTATAAAAAAATTCAATATTTATATAAATATTTATAATATTTACATACAAGCCATGCACAGCCAGTCACATGACCACCAAGCCACACCCACAAATTAGGCCACGTCCACAGAACCAGTTAGTGGTCCCTGGGATCTAAAATTATGAGTTGGTGGTCCCTGAGATCTAAAAGATTGGCGATCCCTGTTATAGAATAACTATTAGCAACTTTAATCTGCATAACTAATGGTAAAAAAATAATTGCAATAATTCAGCTGTATCTGAGGATTTTATAACACAATGTGACAGCTATTTTTTGTAGTGACATGGTTACCCATTTCCCATAGTAAAATGAAGATATTGTCATGCCAGATTGGTAATGTGTAAAGGTCTGCCTTTTAAGATCACCAAAAAGCTGCAATTAATGCTGACTGCTGTGGAGTTGGTTATTCATAGATTTCCAAGTGCAATTCAGAATTCTGGTTTTCACCTTAAAACCTGTGCAATTTGGCTTCTATTCTTTCTAAAATTGCCTTCTTATGTGTGAAACAGATACATGTATTCTAACACATCTGTCAGTGGTATTTCATTACTTATATCTCAGTGTGAAATCAGTGCTCATACTAATGATCTTCTGAAAAATAATAAAAATATTTTTTTCAGAAGCATTTGGAGGAGGAGTGTTAGCTACCTATACTATTGTAATGTATTATTACTGTATTGATACATTAGTTTTTAGACCATGAAAAAACTATTAAAGGAGGAAAATCAATTTGTTTGAGCTGTGGAGTTGGAGAAGGCTTCTGTGTGTTCCTTGGACAGCAAAGGTGACAAGGCCATATAAAACCAGGCATTTCACTGGAAGGCAAAATCATAAATTATAAATTATTTTGGCCATGTCATGCAATTAAACTAACTAGAAAAGCCAGATATGCTCAAAATGGTTAGTGACAAAAAAGAGGCTGCCTGAAAACATGTTGACTAGATGCCATCAAAGCCAACCCCAACCAGAACATAAAACAACTGAAAGAAGTCACATACAGGTGAAACTTGAAAAATTAGAATATCGTGCAAAAGTTCATTTATTTCAGTAATGCAACTTAAAAGGTGAACCTAATATATGAGACAGACTCATTACATGGAAAGCAAGATAGTTCAAGCTGTGATTTGTCATAATTGAGATGATGATGGCTTACGGCTCATAAAAACCCCAAATCCACAATCTCAGAAAATTAGAATATTGTGAAAAGGTTCAATATTCTAGGCTCAAAGTGTCCCATTTTAATCAGCTAATTAAGCCATAACACCTGCAAAAGCGTCCTGAGCCTTTAAATGGTCTCTCAGTCTGGTTCAGTAGAAAGCACAATCATGGGAAAGACTGCTGACCTGACAGTTGTGCAGAAAACCATCATTGGACCCCTCCATAAGGAGGGAAAGCCTCAAAAGGTAATTGCAAAAGAAGTTGGATGTTCCCAAAGTGCTGTATCAAAGCACATTAATAGATAGTTACGTGGAAGGGAAAAGTGTGGAAGAAAAAGGTGCACAAGCAGCAGAGATGACCACAGCCTGGAGAGGATTGTCAGGAAAAGGCCATTCAAAAGTGTTGGGGACTTTCACAAGGAGTGGACTGAGGCTGGAGTCAGTGCATCAAGAGCCACCACACACAGACGGATCCTGGACATGGGCTTCAAATGTTGTATTCCTCTTGTCAAGTCGCTCCTGAACAACAAACAATGTCAGAAGCGTCTTACCTGGGCCAAAGAAAAACAGAACTGGTCTGTTGCTCAGTGGTCCAAAGTCCTCTTTTCTGATGAGAGCAACTTTTGCATATTATTTGGAAACCATGGACCCAGAATCTGGATGCACTGCAAGATGCTTGAAGTCCAGTGTGAAGTTTCCACAGTCTGTGTTGATTTGGGAGCCATGTCGTCTGCAGGTGTTGGTCCACTGTGCTTCAGTAAGTCCGGGGTCAATGCAGCTGTCTACCAGGAGATTTTGGAGCGCTTCATGCTTCCTTCCGCAGATGAGCTTTATGGGGATGGTGACTTCATTTTCCAGCAGGACTTGGCAGCTGCCCACACTGCCAAAAGCACCAAAACCTGGTTCAGTGACCATGGGATTACTGTGCTTGATTGGCCAGCAGACTTGCCGCTATCCTGGTCTTCCATAACACCTTAGCAGTGCCACAGGCTGATACTTCCATGCCACGCCGCATTGAGGCAGTAATTGCTGCAAAAGGGACCCAAACCAAGTACTGAGTACATATACATTTTCAGAGGTCCGATATTGTTCTATGTACAATCCTTGTTTTATTGATTGCATGTAATATTCTAATTTTCTGAGATTGTGGATTTGGGGGTTTTCATGAGCTGTAAGCCATAATCATCACAATTATGACAAATCACGGCTTGAACTATCTTGTTTTGTATGTAATGAATCTATCTCGTATATTAGTTTCATCTTTTAAGTTGCATTACTGAAATAAATGAACTTTTGCACAATATTCTAATTTTTTTAGTTTTACCTGTAAGGTAGGAAAATATGGAGAGAGGTGGTCCATACAATTACTGAGAATCTTGACACAATTGAACAGATATCATCATCTTAATTGTAATGTTTATTTCCAGTATTTATATTCTCCTGCAATCCTAATAGATTCTGGGCATATAGAGACAAAGCATGCAATAAAAAAATGATAAAGCATGCAATACAAAAATCTAAGCATAATGGAAAACAAATAAGGTACTGAAAAACACTAAAAGCATGGTCAAGAAGATGGTTTGGTGGAGGTCTGGTTTTCTCCTTGGTAGTTCCTTGATTGATGTATTTGTTTTCCTGCTTCATTGTTAGCCTGATTTCTCTTCTAATCAAATTTTTTATTCTTTTTTTTCCAAATAATTTTATTGAAGAGTATAAGTAGAAGAAAAAGTTTACAAATTACCATACAAAATATAGAAATGAAAAATATGAAGAAAAACCTAACTTATTTACTTGCACATCAAATTTGTATGGCCATCCATCTCACAGGTCGTGACTTTTCATTCCAACTCTTCATCCCAACAAGTGCAAACAATGTATGTATTTATCACCTCTCTTACGATACAGAATATATTCTCTTCATGTCTTCTCTCTTAATTTATCAGCAAAAGTCCAGTGAGTGATGCCACATGTAACTAATTATCTTTCTTAACCTTTCTTAACCTTAATTGAATAAATCAACTTCATATTCCTTCTCAATTTTAAGATTCTTAATTCTGAACTCCTTTGCAATGGAGTGCCAGAGCTTAATTTCTTGTCTTTTTTTTTGTCCTTTCATCAAAATTTTTCTAAAACTGTTGTAGGTGTCTTCTGTGCATATAACAAGGGGACAGTTTTTTGGTCACTTTTCAAAAAATTGTTCAAGACTTTAGCAGATCATCTCTTTTCTGGATTATTGCTTGGAGAAAGCATGATCCTGTTTCATTTGTAAGTCAACTATATCCTTTTCTGTATACTGTTTGCTACTAAGTTTATATCAAATATTAATTTCAAATTTATCCTTTTCCTTAACAATCCATGTATTCATCATTTCTGAACATTTCAGGACCATTTTTCATAAATTTTCATCAGAATATAGTGGTAAAATATTTTCCATTCTTTATTCAGTTGTCCTCTTTCTTATATTCCAGCTATCTCCGATGTCCATTATCTTGTTTGATCTAAGAAAACCTAAGAAATCCTACTTTCCCATGAGAAGAATTTCAATAATTTAACATTACAATTCAAAGTCCATCTGAATCTTAAATCTATTGCTAATTTTCCACAACCAATAATCTGAGTACTCTTTTTGTTTTTATTTAATCCACAAACTTAAAAGTGAATTTAAAAATTGTAAGGAGAAGGCAGTTCATCTACTAAACAAAGTATAGCTTGCTGTTTCAAAAGGTGTCAAACATCCCAGGTCATGTGCAACATTTTCACTCAGCTTCCAGCAAGCAGAGTCAATGAAGGAAGCTGGACTTGCTTAACAAGATGCTGGACTACATGATGCAATTTATAGCTGCAGTATTTTACCTACAAACAATGCAAAAAGACCATAAAATTGGGTGTGACTCACTCAATAATCACCTTGCTTAGCAATGGAAATTCTGGTCCTAATTTTGGTCATAGGTTGAGCTCTATCTGTACAAAATTAACATGTTGTGCAAATTTAGTCTGTTTATGCAGTCGCATACGTCCAAAGCCTATTCGCAATGCAAACTCAGGGGATGAGGTTAGTGAATAACAATATGTAGACAATATTGGCAGTTCTTGACTTATGATACAATTAAGCCAAAATTTATGTTGCTAAGTGAGAAAGTAAAATGAGTTTTGCCCTCATTTTATGATCTTTCTTGCCACAGTTGTTAAGTGAATCACTACAGTTGTTAAATTAGTATCATATTTGTTAAGTGAATCTAAGTTCCCCATTGACTTTGCTTGTCAAAAGATTGCAAAAGGTGATTGCATGATATTGGGACACTGCAACTTATAAATATGAAGCAGCTGCCAAGCATCTGAATTTTAATTAGGGGACCAGAGGATGCTGCAATGGTTGTAAGTATGAAAAGTGTTCATAAATCACCTTTTTTGGCACCATTAAAATTTTAAACATTCACTAAATAAACTGTTGTAAGTTGAAGACTACATGTATATGCAGAGACATAACATTCTCAAGTTAAAACTATTGTCAAGATCATAGTTTTCTGACTTGTAAAATATGGCTTTGAAAACATCATTCAAAAAGCTGAACGAAGAAAAATGGATGCCTTTGAAGTGTGGTTCTCAATAAATTCATTGAGAACTTTATAGAGTGTACGAATAAAACAGTCAATACTATATGGAGAAAAATTAGACTGAAAATGCTAATAAAAAAATAAAGCTTAAATATTTTGGATATATAGTGTAAAGATAAGAATCATCCAAGAACATATCTTGCTTGGAAGAATCAAAGGTAATTGAAGACCAATAGACAATATAGTACCTAGAAGTATCACAGTGACTTAGTATGAATTTATAAGATCTCCAGGAACCAAGATTCCAACAAAATAATGTCCATTCAGTCACAAAAAAAATCAAACAAGATTAGCTATGGAATAACATGCCTCAACAACTTTAACCTAAGAAATTTTCAGAAATTGTGAAGAAAAACCTTTTCAGCTGCACAAATTATGATCATTTCAAATATTCCATGGATAGAAAACTGTTTATATGAAGCTTAAAGTTTTAATTCACTCATGATGAACAAGAACTTTCTATAAACAGATACAGTGAAGATTAATGTTATAGAAATACTTAAGAAATACTTAAATTGAGAATACACGGTACCTAGAGACCAGTTTGGGGTAGTGGTTGAGACATTAGGCTAGAAACTGGGATATCATTAGTTCTGGTCCTGCTTTAGTCATGAAGCCAATTTGGATGATCTTAGGCCAGTCCCTCTCAGCCCTAAGGCAATGATAAACATATTCCAAAAACCCTTACCAAGAACACTGGAGGGATTTCTCTGGGCAGTCAAGAGTCAATGCATTGACAAAGACAAAAACATGGCATTAACCTGTAGTTTCTAATACATCTAGCTTTTTCTCAAGGTTGGAAAGTAATGGCTAGAAGGATGCATTCTTAGGAACTAGACATTTATTGATATAAATTGAACAAATTTTGGTTTGCAATGTACATAATACCATATAGTGGGCATATGCTTTTTTTAAAAAAAAAATTGATTATTTTAAAATAATCAATATTTAAAAATCCCATTCTGGATCTCAACGATGGAGGCAATGATACATCCAAATAATCTAGATCTTAATAAAATAAAATACAAAGACCTTCTTGATGCACAAGGAACTTTAAAATCGTGGCAAGATCTCCAAGAACAAGGGCTACAAGTAGACCGGTGGGCTTATTTGCAAATTCAAAATAGATATAGCCAGGACAAGAAAATTTTTGGAATTTATACTAAAGCATAACAATTAGATAAAATCCTGTTAGGTCCAGATAAAAAAATATAACTAAATTTTATAATTACCTATTAGAGATGGAATTAGAAGAGGAAATAGTCAAAGACAACATGATAGCTTGGAGCAGAAACATAGGACGTAGCATTAAATTATTAGAATGGGAAAAGGTCTGGACAAGGAATAATAAAATCACAAAATCAGCAACATATAAAGAAATGCCTATAAAATGTTTTGTAGATGGCATCTTTAAGATTAGCGAAAATGTCTCCTAACATGAATCCAAATTGTTGGAAATGTAAAAAGAAACAGCGAACTTTCTTTCACATGTGGTGGAAGCCCAAAGATACTGGCATAGAATAAAAAATGGTTAGAGGAAATAATGGCAGAGCAAATTGAATTAAAACCAGAATTCTTCTTATTGGGAATATTCAATAAACAAATTTCTAAAAAAGTCAAATATTTAATATTGCACATTCTTACTGCAGCCAGAATAACCTTGACATAGTGTTGGAAACAAGCAGATATTCCAACAGAGGAAATGGTTATTCAGAAGATAACAGCCTGTGCAGAGATGGATAAGTTAACCTTAGCACTTAAGGAAAAAGAAACATCAGAATATTATAGAAGCTGGGACCATGCTGGTATGACTGGATAGAACAAAAATAGTGGGCATATGCTTTTAATGTGCTATTTATTATATTAAGAAAAAAAATCTTAATTGTCATAAAAAGTATCTCATAAAGTGTGTGTATATATGTTAAGGTTAGGCAGTGATAAAGTTTCAAATGAGCAAAGTAGTTCAGAGAACAATGTATGTAGGCACTAGTGGTAGTAGCTTTATTATTACCAGTAGCTACAAATAAAAACATTACGTTAAAAGAAAAAGGTAAATTCCGATAAAATGGTACACCATTATAAAATAAATAAGAGTTTAAAAAATCTATAAAGCTAACAATATAAAATATTCAGAGTTAATTTACTAAATTACCAAGATATTAAATTATCCATCACAAAAAACTTCAAATATTTAATTTTTAATTGTAATTCGAATGTTTAATTTCTTAAGTGATAACTGTTAATATAAATGAAGTAATACACATTTGTTAGATAACATTGATCATTGCATAACATAAAATGTGATGAATTTTAAAATACTTTGATCAGAAGATTATAAAATTATAAAGGGAAAACTAAACTTATCTCAGGACCACTCTGAATGGCCACTCACCTAAGGTCATATCCAAAGGGTCTGCTATAAAGGCGTCAATAAGATTAGCACCTGTATTTTGCCTGTCTCTTGTTAAAAGAAGTGTAATCGGGTCTTTAATGCCAATTTAAATAAAAGGGGTAACATAGACAATGGACATTCATTCAGTTTTTCTATGTGTATGGATGTTATTGTATTAGTATGCCATTCCATATCCTTCCTGAAAAGGTGAAGATGAAACATTGAGTCTAGCTAATGTATAGACTCATTTGCATCTAGACACAAAATGCTATTAAGGTATTTGACCTGACAATGCCTTCCTAGCATGCCTAAGTTTCAGATTTTTGAAGTAAATGTTTATATTTCCAGTAGAATTTTATTATAGCCAATTAAGGGCCAATAATTAATTATTGTCCATAGTAGGTGGGTGCTGTTACTTTTTTGATAGTTTGCCTAATATAGAGTAGTTGAATGAAGTTGGGGCAAATGTACATCCCTGCTTCATCATCTTCTGAGTATATATTGTTGGAGAGATGGTCTGAATAGCTGCATGGGACTAGTATGATGTTATTCTTCATAATTAGTGTGGGAAGATCATCAGTGGATGAGACTTGGTTTCTCCCATATCCTGCTTCTTGAGATCCAATTAATGCTGTCTAATAAGTTTGCCATGTAACATACTTTCAGTCAAATGTTAGAGGATTAGATGGTAGTCTAGCATTGAACAGTCCTTGCTTTTCCTCTATATAGGCACTCATCTTGCACTATCAGTAATTCCTTTTCTAATTTACACAACTATTGTTACACAATTTCGATGAAAATGCATCTACTTTAAGGAGGTGCTGACAGATATGATGTATGCATTCCCAATTATCTTTCCCTTTAGAATCCAGATCTGAATGTGTGCATGTGTATATTAAATATTCATAATCAATTAAAATATTGAAAAGTCATTGACAATCTTCACTTTAAATAATTAAATTTTAATAAAATATATATGCTTGGTATTTGGCTAATTCTTGCATTGATTAAAAATTCCTCTATAAATCAATTTTTGGATTTCATAATGCTTTATAATGAATTATATTTCTTTCTATAAACTCAGGAGTCTCCAAATAATGATTATGCATACAGGAACTGAAGTATAACATTATACCTATGGTAAGAAGAATGCTTGATTACTGTTTGTTTATATTTCATCATTCAATTCAACTGCAACAAGTAACAAAAGAAAAAATTTAAAAATAATACAAACAAGGAAAATTAAACACCTGACATCAGTCTACTCATAAATAATGTTTAGGTATTTGAGCACATAAAGCCTGCATTCTAGTGATGAATCACTAGATGTGGATGAATCATTTAGGATGAATATAATTTGAAAAATCTAACACAAAAATTATATTTAATTATACTAAAAGTGAAAAGAAACAATTTGAAAAAAAAAAGAATAGTCCTCAACATATGACCGGTGGTTTAACATTCAAAGTTATAATGGCCTTGGAAAATGTTTTATGGTTCATTAAGTAATTACAGCTCTCATAAAACATCCCTCTCATGGTCACAGTTTGTGCTTTTGGGGCACTTGGCAAGCTGTTTGCACTTACAACCAGTTGCCAAGTGCCTTGTAATTACATGATTGCCATTTGCAATCTTCTCTACCAGCTTCTCCAGAAAATCAATGTAGAAGCCGACAGGGAAGGTTGCATGTTGCAGCTGCCTGCCAATAATTCTTGTCTCTGGGACTGGTCAAAAGAGCTGCCTGCTAAGGGAAGCTAAATTCCTTCACTGGACTCCAGAAATAGATCCTGGATACTGGAACTCCAAGTTCCGTTCCTGCAGCCTGACAAAGGCGTTTTGTTTATGCACAGAAGGAAGTTGAACTCCACTAGGTTGCAGAAACGGAGTTCAGATCTCAAAGTTCTGTTCCACGCATGGAGAGAAACCAAAATCCTTTGGCAGGCTGTTATTTCACTCTGTCCTCTTCCTTAACTACTCTGGAGATCAGTTAATGACCTCAGCCAAGAGTGCCAGCATTACAGTTGTTGAGCGAATCAATTGTGAGCATCTGGTTTAACAACTACTTCATTCAGCAACCAAGTTTTAGATCCCAATTGTAGTCGTAAGTCAAAGATTATGTGCAGTAAGGTCAAGCAGGTATTTCAGATAAAATTTATATTGCCTCTGTCGTGAGTGACAAAATCAGATCTGTGAAAGCCACCAGTGTAGCATTTTATGGCTTCAGTTTAGATGGGGGGAAAAACTATTTTCCTGTTTTCCTGGATTTGTTATTATGATTGCTATTTAGATATTTTCTTAGACAAACTTTTTCTTCCAAAAACATTATCCTAGAAGGTATGTTCTTTGGGAGGGAATTTGTAGAAATTATTCTGGCTTTGAAATTAATAATTATTAAGGAAATATACACTTCTGTAATTGATAGATATTTGTTCAAAATCAACTTTTAAAAGATGCCTTAAATAAAACTTAGTAATTATATGTACACTCAAGTCCATTTTTTAAAATATAGCCATATAGCATGGTCTTTTCTTTATCTGTTGTGTTAATATAGTATGTTGGGTGAATAAATAACTAGCAATGTAGAACAATAGAAGTAATCCTCATTAGTGATTGCTTCGCTTGCAGTTATACCTTGTTTAGCAACTATTTGCAGTTATGAAGGTGATGAAAAATAATTTTTACATCCAATCCTTTCATTTAAGATTTCCAGCAAAGGAAAACTGAAATAAGATCACAAAGGCTGGTTTTACTTAAATATGGTTTTACTTATATATATAATAAAAGTTTTACTTAGTGACTGCTTCACTTTATGATCAAATTGCTGGTACCAGTTGTGGTTGCCCGAAGAAGACTATCTGTTACCAGTTGTGGTTGCCAGAAGAAGACTTTGTTCTTTTTTGCATAAGCAAGAAATGCTAATATCATGAACCTATATGGAATAGACCTTGAAAGGGGTACATTTTTCTCTGCAAAAAAGAGGAAATTAAAGTAACATGAGGTCAACTACTTCTCTTATCCAAATTGTTCATTATTTGTATTATAATTTTTTAAAAGGAAAATATCTCTTTAACAGGGAATACTGATGATTCAGAATCATGGCAACTATTGAGGAATTGGCCCATCAAATTATGGAACAACAAATGGGGGAGGTATTTATATTTTTAAACAAGTTTTATAATTATAAGGAGTTTATAGAAATTTTCTAGTTGGTCATTATCCAACACTAGAATTTTATAGACATCTTGAGTACAAAGCAAATAACTTTATCTAGTGCTAGAGGAGTTTACTTCCCAAAAAAATGTAGCTTTCACTCTTTTCTTGTAGATAACACACTCCCAAGGATCTGTTACAGAGACATTAATGGACGGAACAGCACAAAGAATTCAGATTGTTCCTGCTGATGCAGGACTTTCCTTACCACAGCGGATACAGGTAAAAATCTCTCTTTTTGTACTTAATTAAATAATTGAAAATATTTTGTTATGTAAACATCAGATGTACAATAACATGATTTTTAAAGCCCTAGAAAAATATACAGAAAAAAATAATAAAATAGAAATATCTAGAATAACATTCATTCTTTTATTACATAATATGATATTATCTTTTAAAAGAAATATACATGCCCCAAAGCCAGAAAATACTGGATGAAGGTACAAAGATGGCTACAGGAGATAACTGAACACCAAATACAACTTAAACCCAAACTAGTCCTACTGGGAATAATTAGAGGGAAATTTAGCAAACAAATCCAACACATCACTTTGCACATAATAACAGCAGCGAGGGTAGTTTTCACGCAGGGTTGGAAATTAGAAAACATACCATCTGAAGAGGTGTTAATACAAAAAATACCAGAATGTGCCGAGATGTACAAACTTACAATAGAACTAAAAGGCAAGGAGGAATCAGAATACTATGGTATGGGATAAATGGTATAAGTGGGTAGAACATAGGAATAAGCATTAATGTATAGAAATAAATGTTACTATATGTAATATCTATGATACAGTACTGTTAACAATAAAAATAAAGATGTGTAGTTTGGAAAAGAAAAAAAAGAAAAAGGGTGATTACAAACTGTTACTCTGTTTTTCAATTTGTGTACCTCTTAATCTTCAAGCCAAGGAACAAGTCAGAAGAAAACAGTCAAAATATTGATTTCTTTCATTTCCAGATAAAAGTGTTTTCCAGAAAAACACAAGCAGCTGTGAAAGCTCCCATGTATTCTTATGGAGAAGAGATTATCTTCTGAATGCAGAAATAGACGATACATTTGAGGGGACGGATGTACTTTATATTACTTACATACAATAGTATAAAAGAAATGATCTCTCATAAATGCATTAGATTAGCCTTCCCATCTAATTTAGTTTTGGTCACCATAATGTAAAAAAGATTTTGAGACTCAGAGTGCAGAGAAGAACAACAAAGATGATTAGGGGACTGGAGGCTAAAACATATGAAGAACGGTTGCAGGAACTGAGTATGTCTAGTTTAATGAAAAGAAGGACTAGGGGAGACATGATAGCAGTGTTCCATTATCGCAGGGGCTGACACAAAGAAGAGAGAGTCAAGCTATTCTCCAGAACACCTGAGGGCAGGACAAGAAGCAATGGGTGGAAACTAATCAAGGAGAGATGCAACCTAGAACTAAGAAGAAATTTCCTGACAGTTAATCAGTGAAACAACTTGCCTCCAGAAGTTGTGAATGCTTCAACACTGGAAATTTTTAAGAAGAGATTAGATAACCATTTGTCTGAAGTGATGCAGGGTTTCCTGCCTAAGCAGGGGTTTGGACTAGAAGACCTCCAAGGTCCCTTCCAACTCTTTTCTTCTGTTCTCTTCTGATGTTTTTCAGCCCGAAATTGACATAAGTGTAGCCATTTTTGTTTGTCTTAATATATATTCTTTTTCTTATTTTCTCTGTGGCAGTAATGGGGGGAAGGTTTTGGGCTTGACACATTCCTTAAGGGGGAGGCATGGAGATAGAGATTGTTATGGCTAGGCGATCTTCTTTCCTGTGGGAAACGAGCCCTAGAGGTGGAGATTTATGACATCAAGCAATGTCGAATTACTTCTATTGGAGAATGTGACTTTTGGGGGTTGTTTCTAACTTCTAATTTTGTGGGGTGATTCCAGGTTGGGTCAGAGCTGGAATTACCATGGACTTTGCCAATTGATGCTTTCCTGAATAAAAGAAATCTTTTTGAAGATGGACTTTGTTATTTTCTTTTAAAATAGATTTCATCACTTGGAAACCTGACAATGTGTTTGATAATAATTTTTATCCAACATGTTGACTGAGAAAGATGGATGGCTGTCTAGTATTCTTTTTTAGGAATAAATTTTTAGGAATAAATTCTTACTTTGAAAAGAATTGAAACAATTCCAATATGTGCATGTATTTTTTAGGGTTTTGATTTCTGTTATCTCTTTAATAAAAGTTATAAAATCCTTTTCAGGCCAGCAAGTATAGATTTTTTAAAATTATTGGTAAATTGAGAACTCAACTATAAAATGTATTCCATTGAGTAATTTTCCACAGACGAGGATTCTGAGAGTTATCTGGGCACAATGTTTAAGGTTGAAATATTGTTGTCCTTAACGTGAATTCATGGAATACTATACATGATGACCTTCTGAAAGCAGATTCATTTTGTCAGTCAAACTTGATAATATCACAGTTACCTTAGATCACATCTTTTAAATAAATTATAATAAACCACAATAATAAGTTGAAGTAAATATGTCACCAGATCGTTACAGATCAACAGACAGGGCAGAAAATTCAGATTGTGACAGCACTCGATCAGACTGCAACAAGCAAGCAGTTCATTTTAACAAATCATGATGGTTCTGCCCCAAGTAAAGTGATCCTTGCAAGACAAGATGCTACACCAGGAAAGGTTTTTCTGACAACTCCCGATGCTGCAGGAGGCCAACTATTTTTTACAACCCCAGATATATCTGCACAGCATATTCAGGTATGAAGTCCTATTTTATGATGGTTTATTCATACAACTTTTAAAAATGAAAGCTTTGTTCCCAGTAATTATGCTAAGCATTTTCATGCTATCAACATATAGCAACTTGAGATAAGAGGAATATGCAAATACTGAGTTCTTTGATATAAATTAGATAATGAAGAATGTAGTCCAGTGAATAGTTTTATTGTTTATGATACTCATGAAATTAGAAAAAATATAGTAAAACTGTATTCATAATCATTCTACATATTCTGCATCTTAAATTAAATCTTAATATTTTAAAGTAAATACAATTTAATTTTGAATAGATTCAATAAAATAGAAAAATTAAATTAAAGACTTATAAGCCTTTAATAATAATAATTTTTATTCTTTTCTGTTATTTTTTACCAAGTGCAGGATTATAGGTAAAACTATTACAATTTCTGAAATATTACCATACACACTCCTTTGAAATATGCTTACCTTCCTTGATTTTTGGGGATTTGTCTTTAGATATGACTTTAAGCAAACAAGTAAGTGAAAACAAGGTATATTATATTGTAATTTTTTTTCCAGATTTTGACAGACAATTCTTCAGCAGAGCAAACCTTAAATAAAGTATTTGATCTTTGTGTTGTTTGTGGAGACAAGGCTTCAGGTAAATTGCTATATACTTTGAAGATTGAATTGGAAGACTGTTTAGCCTATGTTCATCTTATGAAGCATTTAATTTTCTTTTTCTTTTATGAGTAATAAACATTGCATAAATATGACTGCATCAAAGCTACAAGCTGTTAAAAACAATTTGTCACATATTAGAAAGGAAAAATCAAACTGTTGAAAGCCTGAAATAATTCTGCTTAAAATGAGCCATTTTGAACAGCACTTATATGTGATAAGTAGCACAGTTCTTTGAGCATGTCAATTTCTATTTCCATGTACTTGATAGGAGTATCTCTAATGAGTGTATGATAGAAATATAGAAATGTCTACATTCCATAAGCCTGCATTCCTTTCTCAGTGGCAACATTTATCTCATTTTAAACATAAAACATTTTGTATTTTGAGAACGTTTCGAGCATACAGTAGTTCTGAGAACAATACATTTGTTAGTGTGTATTAATAGAAGCAAACTTAGAGTAAAATTAATACATTTTGTTATAAAATCAGGACGCCATTATGGAGCAGTGACCTGTGAAGGTTGCAAAGGATTCTTTAAAAGAAGTATACGGAAGAATTTAGTGTATTCATGTCGGGGAACAAGAGACTGTGTGATTAACAAGCATCATAGAAACAGATGTCAGTACTGTAGGTTGCAGAGATGTATTGCATTTGGAATGAAACAAGACTGTAAGTTTAAAAGAAATACACTCATGAAATGCTGTATTGTTTTTTGCACCATTCTTGCATGACACATTTATCTTGGTAAATAATAAATTAAAAGTTTTAGAAAGAAAATGCCACTTAATGCTGTAAAGACTAAATTATTTTGGGAATGAACTTTCTTATTAGGATTCTAATACAGGTAGTTCTTGACTTATGATCACAATTGAGCCCAAAATCTATGTTGCTAAATGAGACATTTATTAAGTGAGTTTTTCCCCCATTTTATGACCTTTTTTGCCACAGTTGTTAAGTAAATCACTGCAGTTGCTAAATCAGTAACTTGGTTGTTAGGTGAATCTGGCTTCCCTGTTGACTTTGCTTGTCAGAAGGTCACAAAAGAAAATCACATGATTCTGGGACATTATTGATTTATTGAATTTATATTGCCACCTATTCGCCCAGGCAAAGTGTTATAAATATGAATCAGTTGCCAAATGTCTGAATTTTGACCACATGACCATAAGGATGCTGCAATGGTCGTAAGTGTGAAAAATGATCATGTCACTTTTTTCAATGACATTGTAACTTTGAACAGTCACTAAATGAACTGTTGTAAGTCAGGGACTATCTGTATGTTAGAATTCTTAGATGTGTGCGTAGAAATAGCAATAGCACAATATGCCACTTCAAAGTGCTTTATAGCCCTTTCTAAGTAGTTTACAGAGTCAGCATATTTCTCCCAACAATCTGGGTCCTCATTTTATGCACCTCTGAATGCATAAATGATGGAAGGCTGAGTCAACCTTGAGCCTGTGAGATTTGAACTGCCAAATTGCAGGTAGTCAGCAGTACTGTACTCTAACCACTGCGCCACCATAGTTTATAATACTGATAAAAAGGCTTGCAGTATATCTTAAAGATGTAAGATATTTTAGATTTTACAAGTCCCATTCTTTTCCACCATTATAAAACAGAGAACTATACATATTGACATCTATGAAAAACAACTTATTCATTTACTTGGGTTGAAAGAGATCTTTCTCTGATGCTCAAATCAGTGGCATCAGTTTTTTCAGACCAATCAATTTCAAATTCTGTTTGAACAGACCACAAGATTTCTTAGGAGGCTTCTAGAGATTCTCAATAAAATAAGTAGCAATTTTCTTGGAAGTTTACCAAAGATATTGTAATTGCTTTAAAACATACAACCAAATGAGAGGATTGAGCTTGCTGTGCAAACAATAAACCTGTCATTAGACTTTGCTAAGCCCTTTGGGCTCACTATTTTTCCAGAGATAACAAATACAGACTTGAGAGAAAATAATTGATCTTCAAACATAATCTTCAAACATTCCAGAGACAATATAAGATTGGAAAATACTGTGGTAGAAATGTTAACAAACTAATATTTTCTTATGAAAATATACAGTTACATAAATTGGTAATACTGTACAAAAATGTTCTTATTTAGGTTTTGCATAATTATGCATTGATAGAAGTACAATACTTGGGAATGTTTCAGTAATAAAAAGTGATTAGAAAATACTATAAAGTTATGATCTTCTTATTCCTAACCTCCTGTTTCCCCTGCATGAATTCTGATCTTATAATATTAATTTTGATAAGCTCTATACATTTATATATATTTATACGAATGCTGTTTCTATTAGAATTTATGTATGAAAGAAATGATGGTATGCTATTCTGTATACCAAACTTCAAACCAAAGATAATCATCAATAATATCTGAGGTTGTTTCAAAATAAATTGGTTAGATTTAATACAAGAAGCAATTACATTTAAAACGATCAAGTTGACCAAGTAACTAAAAATCCAAAACAGTTTTCTAAAACTAAAGCCAAATGTGTTGAATACTGAATTGATTTTGATTCCATCATTCTTTGTAGCTGTACAGTGTGAAAGAAAACCCGTTGAAGCATCACGAGAAAAATCTTCAAATTGTGCAGCTTCTACAGAAAAGATTTATATTCGAAAAGATTTGCGAAGCCCACTTACAGCAACTCCTACTTTTGTAACAGATAGCGAAACAGCAAGGTATGCAAATGTTAGTCTAGTTTCAATCTCTGACATTGAGGCCTTTCTAAAATCATGAAGCAATGTTTGTGTTGTTTCATTTCAGATCAACAGGAATGTTGGAGTCTGGAATGTTTGTTAATATTCATCAATCTGGATTAAAGAATGAACCTGCAGTACTGATGACTGCAGATAAGGTATTGGATAAAATAAATGATTTTTACAATATTTTTATAATATTAAAGAAGTGGCTTCCAAGTGTTATCATACCATCCATAAGGTAATATAATAGCATTCCACCCTCTTTTAAAGAACAAATTAAAAAATCTCATGAATGAAGGTGAAAATACACCTGCAAGTGAATGTGGGGAAAAAAACTTCTCTCCTTACCCTAACTTTATATGCAGTTTGGGAATTGCCATCTTTTCAGTCTTTGTTCAGCAAAAAGTCATTAGGAGTTACCATAAATATCAAACAGTTAAATTTTCCCTGATCAAATAATCCAAATGTATATTCTTTTGAACTGGCTTAGCCATTTTTACTCTTTTCTGATAAGTTCCCTGTAATGTCCATTTGCAATCTTCATCAAGTCTCATTCCTAATACAGATTTAGATCCATTTGAGTTGTTTCCCATAAGTATATTATTTAATTATATTTTTGTTTTTCAATTCTTACAACAAAAATAACAATATTCCAAAATCTTTTTGGTTTTCCAATCTATTTAAAACTTTCTTAAATTCAAATCTTTTTCATTTTTTTCTTTTTGCTAATTGTATAATTGCTTTAAATTCTTTACTCTGTTTAAAATTTCTTAAACCTAAGAAGATAAAATTCACTAGGTGTCAAACTATTCAGTTTTGAATATGCTATTATCTATAAAGTTCAATTAAACATTTCTGAATGTGATTAGAAAGTAAGTTCATCTGACTGTCTTTTTTTAAAGGCTTGTACTTTTTCTGTTAACATGCATCTTTTGTACATTGTTTTAAAATACTTTCTTTTGGCCTACTCTTCAATGCTTATCTCCTCCTTGTATCATCATCTCAGTGTTTATCCTAATCTTTGGATAGTTTGATTGAATCTTTTCTCACCACAAAAAGATTAAATATACATCAGAATTCAGTCAAAGACTTCCTGAGTAATCTCTCTGCCAAAGAAAGTTGTCATAGAGAGGATATTTGGATGTGCAAGAATCCCCTTTTTATATTCAAAACCCAAATGACTTCTCTTTTAATACATGACAGAGACTGTGTTTAAATTTCTAGATTGCAACATCATGCTAATCTCTCAAATGGAAATTTTATGGCAAGATTTATTGAGGTTCTTGTTTCTGCAAGTAAGAGTTGGTAGTCATTGTTAGTTGTGTATCATCTAATATTTCAGTGGTTATTAACATAAAGATTGTAGCAATTTCTACCAGTTGAGTATTTATAAAATGCTTTCTGTCAAAAACATTGCTAAACAATAATTTTTAAATTAAAATATATAATGATTTGTCTAGTATCAGTACTTTGATTTTTGTCTATTAATCAAGCACCTTATAAAACGATCAACAGATATTCTGCAATAATAAGAATAGTGCCAGGAATACTACCTATCAATAATGACAAAGTTATTTTTTCCCATTCTTTAGGTTGAAACGTGTCAAGGAGATTTAAGTACTTTAGCAAATGTTGTAACTTCATTAGCAAATCTAAATAAGTCCAAAGATATATCTCAGAATAGTGATGATCTGTCAATGATAGAAAACTTAAGCAATGGAGATACATCATTATCAGAGCTTCAGCAAGATGAACATGCAAGTGCTGATGTTTCAAGGTAAGGAGTAATAGTATCCAAATGTTCTGTCATAACATAGGAAATGCAATCTTGAAGAAATTTGAAAAAATAATGTTGAATGTTCAACTGTATCTTAGTAGGCAATATAAATCAGCCACCTAAGTGTTTAACAGAGTTTAACAGAGATACCTATTTGGAATACATGTACTTTATTTTTGTTAACGAGATTAATTAATTAAATTTATTTGCTGCCTATCTGGCGATGGGGCTATTCTAACCAGCTTACACACAATACAGGTAATCCTTGACTTATAATAATTTGTTTAGTGACTGTTGAAAGTTAGAACAGCATTGGAAAAAGTAATTTATCACACTTACAACCATTCCAGCATCCCCAAGATCATGTGATCAAATTCAAACACGTGACTGGCTCATATTTATGACAATTGCAGTGTCCTGGAGGTCATGTGATCTTCTAACAAATAAGGTCAATAAGGAAGCCAGATTCACTTAATAACTGTTACTAACTTAACAACCATAGTGATTCACTTACAGCTGTGGCAAGAAAACTTAGCAACAAAAATGTTGGGCTCAGTTATGTTTATAAATCAAGGTCTACCTGTAAAAAGAAAGAAATGAAAAATGTAAACAAAACAAGTAAAATAAAACAATGAAATAAATAATGAAAAAACAATATGGATATACTAATATGATAACAAAAAGGTGGATGAGTGAAGAGCAGAGAGCAAGGAGGGGAGGTGGAGTTGCCATCAATCAAGCATCCACCTCAAGCATGGAACTCCCCCATTGGGTCCTGAGGCCAACTGACAAAGGCAGGTCTTCAGACTTCTATGGAAGGATAGGAGAGTGGGGACAGATATTACTCTAGAGGTTAGGATGTTTCAAAGAGTAGGCGCTGCTGCAGAGATGGCTCTTCTTCTGGATCCTAATAGAGTTCTTTGACCAACAGGACCTGTAGTATGCCCTTTCTGCTGGCATGAATAGGACAGGCAAGGTAAACCTGTACCTGTGCCATTAAGATTCATCATGTAACTTAGACCTACCATTAAAGGCTTTAAGGATCATAATACCTTGATCTTTCCTCAGAAGCAGATTGTAGACAATCACGTTTGCAGAGCAGAAGTATAAAATGGGCTCCAAACACCACTGCACTTCACACCAGCTGAAACTTCTGAATGGATTTTGCCCCTTGGATATGCAGTAGTCCAAATGAGAGATGACTAGGGCTTGAGTAACTGAGCAGTGGGAGTCAGAAACCATGAAAGATTGCAGCTGGTGCACAAACCAGAGCTGTGCAAAAACTGGTCATGCTCGCTACCTGATTTTCGAGCAGGAGATACATGCATGAGTATTATGTTCACTTGCTCCATTATTTTAGCATTCTTATCTTTTTAGAGTGCCTTGAATCATTTTTTTATGGGTTAATTAACAATAGTTTCAATTTAGGAAACTATTTAACTAGATTAAAAAAAACCAGAACTTTGCATCATAGATTGAAATTGATTTATGATTCTGATAACTAATTTCCTGGAGGTATGACCCAGAATTTCTTAGAATATCCTAAATATATGCTGATACTCAAAATTATATGACAGTTTTCTTTTTAATATTGATTGACTGAGTTTTGAACTGTAGGCATATCAGATAGTAAGAATGAACTGTATGAATTAACAGGATCCTAGTGTTTGTGGCTTACACCTCGGTACTTTGTACTAAAAGCAAATTGTATCTTCAGGTTCTGCCTGGTTTTTTTTCAAAATTCAGGACCTGGGAACTTATTTCTGGTTCTTCCTTTCCTCTTACAATTTAATTTAATTGGTATTCTTCAGATCAATAACTTTCATAGTTGATTAATCTTAGTATCTATTGTACTGTTTATAGGGCATTTGATACTCTTGCAAAAGCATTAAACCCAGGAGAAAGTACACCATGTCCGAGTTCTGCAGAAAGTATGGAAGCAAGTGCACATCTAGCTGGAGAAGAAGCAAGCATGAATATTGTTGAAATAGAAGGCCCAGTACTTACCGATGCTCATGTAGCTTTCCGGGTACTTAAAATATGCATTTATCTATAAGTCTTCTGTTTTAACTTCTGTAGGGATTATTTTAAAAGTTTGAGTTTATATATATTTAATATTTGAGGAATGTATTTGAGTTCAATTGGAGTGGTCGACAGCTCTAGAGAACATCAATTGCTTAATTGAGCAATGCAGATGCTCCTCATTTAACATTCACAAATAGAACCAGCAGCTTGGTCATTAAGCTGAGCAGTTGCAAAATAAAACTGTTACTGTGCTTGTGATTTTTCATGTTTTGCTTTACAGACATCCAAACGTTGGAAATGGGAGACTTGTCATAAAGTTACTTTTTATCACTACTGTAACTGTGCATAGTTGTTGTTTAAAGCAGTCACTAAACAAGGAGTACCAATACAGAATATTTAGTAGTAAGGAGAATTGATACTTTTGCAGTAAATAGCAATAGCACTTAGACTTATACACTGCTTCACAGTGCTTTACAGCCTAAGCGGTTTATAGAGTCAGCATATTTTCCCCCAACAATCTGGGTCCTCATTTTAGCCGACCTCAGAAGGATGGAAGGCTGAGTCAACCTTGAGCCAGTTAGACACAAACTGCCAAACTGCTGGCAGCTGGTGATCAACAGAAGTAGCCTACAGTACTGCATTCTAACCACTATACCACCACAGCTCTTTGAACATAATAGAATGGTTCAGTACAAATTCTGATACGGATGCTAAATACCCACCTCTGTAGACTAATTTTACTAGATGTGAAATTATATAAAACAGTATTAAGTAATTTATATAGGATGTAGATATTTTGATTTTTCCAACCCAAGTTTAATTATGCATTTTAATAATATGCTGCTAAAGAATAAATTATTTCACATATCAAAACCAGTGCAACATATCTCTTAGTAAACAAAATTCAGGTTTTTTAGAATGTACTAGTTATGGGCCTAAATGAGCATAAAACATGCTTCCCACACTATTATGTGACTTAATTTGGAATTCTTGTAATATCTCAGCCGAGTGCTTGGGGGAAAAGCCAGGTCTTAACAGTCTTCCAGAAGGCCTGGAGGTTGAGACTCAACCTCCACTCAAATCTGTTGTGCCACCCGGTACAACAGAGAATTTAGGGAAATAAGAATGGGTCAGAAGGAAAAAGAAGCGTTTATCTTTGCTAAGTTAACAGTGATATTGGAATAGAACAGATTACATAGACATTGTTTATTCTGTAAACTATTTTGAATATGCTATTCTTTATTCTCTTTTAGTATAGTTTTATTGAAGGAAATACATTTATATTTATGTGAAGTTTTTATAATTCATTTATCTGAGACAGATTATTAAGAATATTGGTATTATTAAAAAGTGTTCCAATTCTGATAGTTGATACTACGCTAGACTTTGAAACACACACACTTTATATGCAACTTATATCAGACAAGTTCATTTTTAAAATTCTTTTCTGACAGCTCACCATGCCTTCACCTATGCCTGAATATTTGAATGTTCATTATATTTGTGAATCAGCGTCCAGATTGCTTTTCTTATCTATGCACTGGGCCCGTTCTATTCCTTCCTTTCAAGCTTTAGGGTAGGTACTGAAAAAGGTGAATTAATCAAGTTTCTAAGCAATATTTCTCTTGGCATATGTCAAATTATTTAGGTTGAATAATTCTAACATAATTGCATTAATATTGTTGCTATGGTGCATGGACATTTAAAAATGTATAATTTTTAGCTGGCCAAGCCAAACATTTGTCATTGGCCAAACATTTTATGCAAAATCCTACTTTTATGAGGACAGCATACAAGCATAAGTAGCACTGTTTAGCATTTTCCAATAGCTTTCAACCTCACTTTCAACTTTTCTTGACAGAGTGAACTTTTATGGCCAGAATATTCTAGATACTTTGTTTATTTTACACAGCTGTCATAATTACCTACTATTGATCATATTTAGCAGACAGTGATAATGCACTTGCTGTGACCAAATAAAATCCCTGAAGCTTGCTTGTAATTTTTGTTTTGTTTTTTGCCTTACACATGAGAAAAAAAGATATTGTGCCATAGACTGGTTTATCTGGCCTTTATTTTAGAAACAAAAAGAGCAGGATTTTTTCCAATTGAGCTTGCTTTACAACACAGCTTTATATTACTAGAGGCTTATATTAAATCAAAATATCAAAAATTTAACTTTTTCCAATCTGATATTTTCCAAATGCAATTCCCAAAAGGCCAAGTAAGAGGATACATTATTTTAATCTTACTAAAATACATCGGCTTTTCTCAGCATTTCAATTTCATTTTCTGTCTTGTCAGAATACCTCCAACTGAACTGATACCACACAGATGAGTAACATCTTACATATAGTATTCTATGGAAAATAATTTTATCATATTACTTGGGTGGATTGAAATGCATTAATATTGAACTATAATACTGATTTGGTTTGATTGTATGAATCCAACCATTGTAGTTTAAAAAGCATTGTTTATGGCATTGTGTGATATGTGTGAACCAACTGCCCTATCTCTTTTCCTCTCCCTGATTGCTGCACTAAATTTATTGATGAGACACATTTTATTAAAATTATGCCTGGAAATTTTCCATGTATAATAAGAAAGACTGCATAACAGAGTTATACACATGTTGAATTGAAGCAGATATTTTCATTAAATAATTATGGGTTTTGTTTGTTTTTAAATAGGCAGGATAATAGCATATCATTAGTAAAAGCCTGCTGGAATGAACTTTTTACACTTGGTCTGGCACAGTGTTCACAAGTAATGAATGTAGCAACAATCTTAACTGCATTTGTTAATCATCTTCACAATAGTTTACAGCAAGGTAAATATATTATAACCAGGGTACATAGATATGGGTGGTCTCAGTAACTTGTGTTATTTGTTTTGCTATTGAAATCTTAAGGCCTATTTGCATCTAACTGTATTTCTTATATTTGTTTTTTCCTTATATCCCTTTTCCTTCTTTTTTTTCTTCTATTTTAATCTGTCCAAGTTTTAAACCTCATCTTTAATAATAGTCAGACAAGTTTAATGTACTCTGTGAGTAATACAAATAATACTGAATTGTATGTGTGTATATTTAAGTGCATTCATGCCAAAAAGAGACTGTTTTCAGTCTTTTTCAGTAAAATAGAAATGGCACTATTTCATTATAAAAATAACAGGAAATAGGAAATAGTCATCATTACTTGACTAATAAAAGGACAGTAAATCACTAACTCCAGTTGTGCTTGACAGCATCTTTTAAAAGTTATTTTTATTATTTTCCTCTGGACAGGCTGGTAGAAATTTTTTTTTGCCAAATATAATAGTGTAGAAAAAAAGCATAAGGATGTGTCATTATCTAGAGATATTTGAATTCATGCAAAAAGGAGATGAATAAAATGTGGCAATTGAAAGGAAAAGAGTTAATGTAGAAACAATTATAATTCTGTTATTTTTTTATATCATTCTCCTATTATACTATCCTTCTCTATGATTTCATACTTCATTCATTATTTCTATTCATCTATTAATTGTTTATTTATTCCATTTCTATAGCTGCCCATGTCAATCCAATTGATATTAGTATATCAGTGAATTAGCTGAGAATTTAATTAATTCTAACAGGATAGATAGATAGATAGATAGATAGATAGATAGATAGATAGATAGATAGATAGATATAAATATATTATGTATTTCTGCAGCTAGAGTAATAAACTGCTACATAGATTGTGAAAAGTATTAACAATTTTTTGACTAAGAGTATAATAGTGACTATCTGGATTTAAATTTATTTCAATTTAAAATAATTTAAAATTCTAAGATAGTAAGAATCTTGGTGTTGCTTTGTATTAATGTAGATAAGTTATCAGCAGATAGAGGAAAACTAGTGATGGAACATATCTTCAAACTTCAGGAGTTCTGCAACAGCATGGTGAAGCTTTGCCTTGATGGTTATGAATATGCTTATTTAAAAGCAATTGTCCTCTTCAGTCCTGGTATGTAAATAGATGAATTTAAAGCATTTGTCCTTCTTCTGTCTGTGTGAAAATATGGAACAGAAAAGCTGCCTTCTCATATATAAATTCTTCTGCATGGCAATAAAAATGATTGTCCTTAGCTATTTTACTCGATATTACACTAATTTCAATACATCTAATCCAGACATATTTGAATATACAGTATTTTGCATGGAAACATTCTCTCCATGAGGGAAATAGTTTGTGCCATAGTTAACTTTTCTATAAATATACTGACTGAGATAATCAATTTTGTTCATGTTTCATCTTATCAGTACATAGATATAATCAAATAATTCACAAAAATATTTGGATGTCTCAATCATCTCTAAATCAGTATGTGGGCTGTGAATGTGGTTCAGATTGATGCTGAGTTCTTACATGGTTATGATGCTGAAGTGGAGCAATTTGTGGAATCTGACAATGTGAATGTCTCAGGAACAAAATTTCGGGATTGGGATTGGAATGGAGTAGAATAGAATAGGATAGGATAGGACAGGACAGGACAGGACAGGACAGGACAGGACAGGACAGGACAGGACAGGACAGAATAACAGAGTTGGAAGAGACCCCGGAGAAGTTCTTGTCCAACATCTTGCTCAGGCAGGAAACCCTAGATCTATACCATTTCGGACAAATGGTTTTCCAATCTCTTCTTAAAAATTTCCAGTGTTGGAGCATTCATAATTTCTGGAGGCTGGATTGTCAAAATCTCAAAATATTGATAACCTAATGCAAGATCTTGGGATTCATTTAATTTTATTGGGAAGGCAGGGTTTCACTTGGAAATCTCCCATGATGCCTAGGAAGCTCAAGTTACTAGAATGCTATCCTTTACTCTGGATAGATCTTGGAAGGAATGTACCAATTTTATAATGTAATTGTTATTACACAAGGACTATGATCTTCCCCATAAGTGAGTCAGAAAATATTTTTCACTTCAATAGATTTCAAGTTCTGATAACTTTTATGGGAACTATTGAGTTCTGATGTCTTTACCTGTTCAAATAAAATGTTACTATTTCAGCAAAGTACAAATGTTGAAGTCCTAATTTTCAACATGTGATGAACAATTTTAAAATCAAATTATTTATCATAAAATATATTTAGTTGCACCCTTCTTATAGCTGTATTATTTCAAGTAAATATAACTGTAGATTTGTTTTAGATCATCCAGGCTTAGAAAATGTGGAACAGATTGAAAAATTTCAAGAAAAGGCATATATGGAATTTCAGGATTATGTAATGAAAGTATATCCAGATGATACCTACAGGTGTGTAGAATCTGAACATGTATCTATTTCCAGTTTTTTAAATGCTTTTAAAATTTGTTTGAGAAACTGCAACCTTTTTTTATCTTCATTGTGGGATGATATTACTATTGTGTTACCTTGTTGTATTTTCTTGCAGGATTAACATTAAATGAAGAGCAGATATAAATTTAAATTTGTGTTTGATTTCCTCCTAAAATAATAGGGTGTAAAGTTACAGATTGTATAAAGTCTAGTA
Source organism: Laticauda colubrina (assembly GCA_015471245.1). Taxonomy (NCBI): domain Eukaryota; kingdom Metazoa; phylum Chordata; class Lepidosauria; order Squamata; family Elapidae; genus Laticauda; species Laticauda colubrina. The sequence continues at coordinate 37,341,503 of BLBF01000022.1, read as the reverse complement.
AAAAAAAAAATGTTTCTTAGTATAAAAAACTATATGGTGCCACTAAAGTACACATAGCTCAAGAACCTGTCAGTTATTTTGCACAAGTAAATATTTCAAATTTAGTGCTATTTGTAAAAATTATTTCTGTTCCAGGCAATGTTGTGTTCCCTTGAACACTGAACTCTTTCTTATGGCACTAAAACTTTTTTTTATCAATAAATAATAATTATTAAAATAACAAAATCTTATAAAATTAAGATTTGGACTGGTTAATTCCTGCCCTCCCACAAATAATCACTGAAGGAAGTCTAAATCTCCGTCTTGCTGCATAAGTAAAAAAAATTAGAATATTAAAACATTAAAACTACACAGATTATGATTTTAAAAATATACTGACATGAGAACCAAGAGTCAGGGGACATGAATGAAATCTTCTTATCCCATCAGCCACATCCATTGGTGAATGTCCCTCTTGGGGTCCCATGCCAACTGGCAAAGCCAAGTTTTGATACCCTTCCAGAAGGCCAAAAGGCTGGAAGCAGTTCTCACCTCCAGTGATAGAGTTTTCCCCAGCGATGGAACAGAGTGGAAATGCCTGCCTCTTCCTGAACCTGCCTGCTAGAATTCCTCAGAGGATGGGATCTATACCAACCTCTTCCACTGGCATGAGTGGGGCAGGTTAGTCTCATTTGGGAGACATAGCTCCTTAGATATCCTGCCATGCCATATAGGCCTTTAAAAGTAACAGCCAACACCTTGAATTGGATCCCGAAGGTAACCAGCACAGCATGTGCAGTTGTGGTCCTAGGATCTCCAAATATCGTATGCTACTGCATTCTGCATCAGCTGCAGCTTCCAATTACTCAAGGGTAGCTCCAAGTAGAATATGAGGCACTAATGCAGCCAAGAGATGACGAAAATATGAGGGACCATGTGGAGATCCAGCTAAGGGTGCAACTGGCGCACAACACAATTGGCACAAAGACCCTCTTGGCCATGACTGCCACCCCCTACTCCTTTTGACAAATAAATACTGTAAACCTCAGTATACTATCTAGTGTGCTAGTGAACTAATCAATTACATCTAATTGCTTCCTGTTGGAGGAAAACTGATGGACTAAGAAGTTACTCGGTCTAATTGTATGATCTTGTACAGTTTTTAGGACTGAATCACTTGCAAAAGGTAGTGCAAAATTACAAGAATGAAATATAATAATTCAAGATCAAAATTTCCTCGCAAGGGGGTAGCATACTTGTCTCATTGCCACGTAGAGCTACAATAAGATATTGAGTCTGTTAGATATATAATAATGGAGCTTTATTATACATAATGTAGCAAAATTTCGCACAACTCTGAATTTATGCAAACAACTGATTTCTAGATTATTTGAATAATATCTTCATGTTTGCTCTCTCAAACATTATCATATATGAATAATCAATTGTTCACTTATTAATGTATTAGATTTTATAATTGGATATAATTTTATATAACATTTTACTGCACTATAAACCAAGCATTTAGTTTTACAGTTCACTTATAACTAATTTTTTATTCTTTTTTAAAAAATCTAACCTAATCTTAAATATTAGTTTTAGCTCCTACTTTAGTGTTAATAAAATGTAGTTCTGTGTTATTTCACTTATATCCATATAAATTATACATGCATAGCTGGATTCTGTTAAATCTTGTTTTAAGATGGTCACTGACAAAAATGAACTCATCAAATTGCTTTTTCTGCTAAAATTAATCCATAGATAATAGTAATGAAGTTTACCCAGACAGAATATTCAATTTAATTACAATTGTAGTTCTCTTCATGATATTGGATTTAAAGCAAAAATGGTGCTTTAGAGCAGAAGTTGCTCACTGATGGGCAGTGAGAAAATTTTGGTGGGCCACAGAGAAATCTTACCCCCAGAGCACCCCTCCAAAGCAATTAATCCAGGCTGCACAGAAACACAAGACTGCGCCGCCCATACGGCCCACAGGAACACTCTCCGCCCACCTACTCCTTACCCAGTAAACTTGCCTGCTAAATTTCTATTTTTCCTTTTTCCGACCATCATCTGTTCTGCTGTGCCGGGAGATTTAGATTAGTTAGGAAGCAGGAAATGGTTGGATCTTTAGATCTTTGGCTCTGCTTTTAAGCACAGCTGAACCTCCCTTAGGACTCAAGGTTTGCTTGCAAGAAAATTCAGTGCAGACTCACGGCAAGCAAATTTGAGAGACTGAGCTAGCTGATGGCAGAAAGATAGATCACTGAATGATTCTGTGAGCAACTCAATCTGCCTGCTTTGCCTGATTTTGGGTAAAAGTTGCTCTTTTTTAAAATAAAAATTTCAATATTTACATGCATGGTGTGTTGTGAGTTTTTTGTGAGTTTAATGCTGGAAAATTTTATGAGTTTGCTTGCAAGCAAATTTTATGTGACAGACTGAGCTAGTCAGTGGCAGATAGATAAATTTCTGAATGAATCTGATTCTGTGAGCAACTCAATCTGCCTGCTACTTTGCCTGATTTTGGGTAAAAGTTGCTCTTTTTTACAAAAAAAATCAATATTTATATAAATATTCATAATATTTACATATAAGCCATGCCCAGCCAGTCACATGACCACCAAGCCACACCCACAAATTAGGCCATGCCCAAAGAACCAGTTAGTGGTCCGTGGGATGTAAAATTATGAGTTTGGTTGTTCCTGAGGTCCAAAAGGTTGGCGACTCCTGGTTTAAAGTATGTGGGGAGGATGGAGGTCTTCATATTGTGCCTGTCAAAAATTTCAGAAATGAGGTATTTAACTTGAGTTGCCAACAGGATTGTATCATGAAAAATATGAATAATGCTTGATTTAGCATTTATTGCTGAAAAACTATAATTTTTGTTTGCCAATATTTTTGGTTTTAAAGAATCAGTCTCGTCTATACATGTAAAAGTGTGCCACTGTTTGTCAAATCTGTCTTCCAGGCTCTCTAGGCTACTTCTCAGATTGCCGGCCTTAAGACTGATGAGTGCAGCTATCACAGAAGAACTGTTTTTTGCAGGACTAATTGGAAATGTTCAGATTGACAGTATCATACCATATATTCTACGAATGGAGACTGCAGACTATAACTCTCAAATAATTGGTCATACTATATAAAAAAAATTAAGCCAGTTTCTATACCATGGCAATCGTGGTGATTTAAATGTACATTATCTCCAAGAGATAAAAAAAGTTTTCCTGTGAAGGCATAGCACAAAAAATAAAGGAAGGTGCTAATTCTTCTTTAGTAATTCATTTGGAAAACACAATGGAATATCTTCACTGGTACAGGATGACTTACCTTTTATCTGATTTTCAAGAACTTTGTACATTTCTGATAATTAGTGAAAATCAAGAAGTGTAGTTCATCCTATTTTTGTAGCTTAGCTATACATGGAACTTGTGAACTTCAAGCAAATACACATGTTAACCTTTGATAAAGAGAAGCTTCAAAAAAACATTTCAACCTGATACTAGGACAAATAAATTTCTTCTCCAAATGTTCTGGATTCAGTATCTTGTTTCTACAAGTTTACTTTTGTCAGTTTCCTTTCTGCTTCCATTTCTGAGACAGAGTTTCAATTCTGGATAACTCAGCTACTTTTTTCAGAAGTTAATTTTTTATTCAGAAACAGGTGATTTTGGAATTAGTTAAAACAGGGCTTTATCTCTTATTAAGCGTTCCAAATCAGTGATTACATCTTTTGCGGTACTTAGATTAATTTGAAGTACAGATAATTGTTATGTTCAAAGTTATTTATCAGTTGCCAAGATTTCAGAGTAAACATAATCCCAGATATTTTAATCACATCAAAATTGTTATCCCTAACTCCTATTATTTATACATGCAAAATCATTTGCCATTGTGATTGTGCTTTAATAATGTTTAAGCACATGCATCTAGGTAAATTTGGAGAAATATATTGAATTTCATTGTATGCAACTCTGTGAAACAACACATTCAGCCACATCCAGTGTTATGTGAGCAATGAAGCTTGCTCATTGTAATTTTCCTCAGTCCTTTTGTGTATCCCAGGTTTGCTCCCTTATCTTAAACCTGGAGCAAATTTGGGAAGAACATAGAGAAAATGAAAGATGGGAGAAGAGTTTTTCCACAGAT
>BLBF01000022.1:37259222-37332375 GCA_015471245.1 Laticauda colubrina | reverse complement strand
ATCTGTGGAAAAACTCTTCTCCCATCTTTCATTTTCTCTATGTTCTTAAACCTTTAAGGTTTAAGTTCCAGGTTTTCATAAAAGAATTCAGATAAAATTAGAAAAAATAATCTGAAATGGCAGTAAGTGAATAAACCTTGATGAAATATATGTATTGCATACTAAATGGCATGTTGTTCCTAAATAGCAGTGATTGCACTAGAATCCTATTTCATATTTTATGTTTCCATGTTTGAATTTGCTGCTTTGTATTTTCAGCTTTTGAAAACTTTTCCAAATGCACTTTTCAGATTTATTAAAAGTGTGTTTTTCCTTAGTTGTTTAGTAAAGATAGTTGAGCATTAATTCAATATATTACTATATCAGGGGATACTGATACAGTGGTGATACAATTCACCCTTACTTTAGATATTCTTAGAACCACCTCTATCAAATTATGGGCTCTACTAATTAATAAAAATGAATTTATATAATGTGTGACAGATAAGATTATTTACTTCAAGATTTTAAAAATTATTTGACTACAAAGGGGTATCTTTTATATATTTCATAATGAAACACCTAATAATAATGAATAGTTAATTTTTTATGCACACAAAATATATACTTGGGCACATGCAGAAATTAATCATATCTACAGTTGTGGTAGCTTTTGATGTATTTTGGCAACATCTTACATATATAAGTTGTCCTGTTTTAAATCATATTTAAAAATCATTTGAATTGCACACCTCCCTAAATGGTGTCTGTAAATCTGTTCTTCAGTTGGTAGAAATTGCTTCTGAATTCCATTCCAATTTTTATTAGTTTTAGTGATTCGCTTGTAATGTACACATCATAATGTCCCAATTACTCTCTTATTGTGTAATATACTGTTGTAAATGTCTTTAAACTTAAAAGAAGTGTAAATTCTATTTTGGCTGTATTTTTAAAAAAATAAATTGTAACTTTTATTATAGAATCCTGTTAATTGCTTTTTTAAAAGAAAGTTTAGACAAATTATACATCAATATTACAGTTCAATATACAGTAATTTGTGTTTAATATTTTTCTGAAATTTAACATGTTAATGATCACACTGACTCTTTGCTTATTGATTATTAATATTGCTTATCAGTTTTCTTTCTCCGTTTCTATACAATTGAGTCTGGTTTCCTGCTTTAAGAGACTGTACCAAGTTTGACAGCACAACAGAAAAAATAATCTGAGTCTGATACACATTGGGTAATACTGAAACTGAAAATATTATAAAATGGCAAGATAAAAGTTATATTTCCAAATGGTTTAAATGTTCTTTTCATATTCAATTTTGTCACGCAAATTAATTGCTATGCTCTAAATTATGCGTTAAAATTGAAAATATCGCCTTTCGCAAGCTCAGCGAAACGGAGCAGTTTCCTTTGTTGAATCTGCAAAAATCAAGAAGCTGCGACGCAGGCGCAGAAACGAGTAAGGAGGGGCGGAGCTCCACGAGAAGAGGGAAAATGGCGGAATACGTGCAGGTGATGAAGAGGGCGTTGCAACAGCTTGGTGGACATGGCGGCGTTCGTGGCGTTCTGTGGCAACTGCTCAGGTGAAATGTGATGGTTGCGCCAACGTTGAGGAATGAGGGCGGCCGGTCCTTCCCTGCTGGGGAATGCCTTGCTGGAAACTGCGTCTCGCTGGGTTGAATGACATGACCCTCAGAGGATCGTGAGAGGAAAGAGTATTTCCAAAAATTCGTGAGTTAAGCAGAAAAGGGCCGAAGGGAAGCTGGCTGACCTTTGATGTCCGGAGCGGGCATCTTTCGAGATGGGAATTAGAGCGACCTCATAGTGGCTGCAAAGCCTGTTGTTGGGAAGGTCACTTTTGAGAAGATTTCTCTAACTTTGGGCTATTCTTGACTGGGGCGTAATCCCTGCGAAAGGACGGGGCTCTGTTTATGGCGCCGTCCAAGGTTTGGGAGGTCCAGATTGCATCCAGTCATTCTGGCCTAGCTCTTGACTTCGAGCTGCTCCTCGACCTTGCTTTTCAACAAGGTTACTGTAACTGGACTAAGAAAGACATTTGCGCTTGTTGTTTCACCGGTGCTGTGCTAAAGGAAGGGATAGCAATCGTTGAAGTAATACAGCAGAGGGGGTTTAGTCACTGAGAGAACAGATAACTAATTAAAATTATTTGGGAATAATTGTTCAGGCTGCTATCCAAAACACTATTTTGAGTGAACTCATTTGGCAGATAACTTGTCTAGCTGTAAGCAAGTTCGGTAGAAATAATACTTCTGCAGTGTTATTTGTAAACTTTAAGAATGTAATAAATAATATTAAAGTAATATATAGGGGACATTATTATTTTCACCTTCCCCTAATAGTTTTATTTATTTGGAGCAGCAACTGAAAACAAATTCTTATCCATTTGATTGCCCTAATAAGCCAACCAAAGCTACCTTATACAGTAGTTTTGCATTATTTATTTAATGGTGATCTCCAGACTTTTAGATAGAGATTTTCACAATTTATTTGAAGATGTCAGAGGTTAAACTCAAGACCTTCTGCATGCAAAGCCTGTCGACTGTCACATAACTATAAACCCATTGAAGATTTTATCTTGTTTTGGACATTCACAGAGTCAATGATCTGAAGGTTGGTACCCTAGTCGGGACTGATAAATATGGAAACAAATACTATGAAGACAAAAGATTCTTTTTTGGTAAGTAAGGATGTATGGATTATCTGAGTTTATTCTTCTAAAGAATTTGGATTATTTAACATATTTACCAACAATGAAAGTATTGTTTTTTCTTATGTCCTATGTAGATATAATTCAATTTGACGTTAAATAGGAAAAGCCAATATCAATGAGAAGTCATTATGCCATAGAAACTTGAATTTTTTCTCAAATAAAGATATTTAAAAATGGGTTAAATAGTCTTTTGGATGTTAATCTTTCTTTTCTGGCATTTTAGCTTTAAAAAGTAATTTTACTTTAAAAAAAAGTTTATGCATAGAAAAAATAAACAATGTTAGTGTCTTAAATTTAAAACATGTATTTATTCATTGTATATGGCTGCCTATCTCACATGCTGATTCTAGACAACCTATAATTTTAAAATAAGTAAAAATATATTCAATTACTAAAATAAACTTAAAAATGAATCAAAATGTGTGGCAATTGAAGAATCACAAAAGATGTTCAACATAGTCAGGAAACTTGATCACACATGAGGGAGGGGGGGCAGATTTAGATATTGAATCGGATCTTCAAAGGCCCACAGAATGCGGATGAACCAAATCTCAAGATGTTCCAGAAGCAGAAAGGGGTCTTGTTTGGGTTCTACCTGCTGAGACTACTTAAGCCTATGGAATCCACAACATGCCTTTCCTGTGAGATCAAATAGAAAGGGTAGAAACAATCAGGGAGACACAGACCCGTAATTTAATTAGAAGAATAATTCATACATAATGATTATATTGATTATGGGTTCCTTAGTATTGCAGAATATTATACTTTACATTTCTCATACAAATAACACTGTTAAGAGAAATTTAATTTTAAAGCTCCAGATTTGTAGATCTGAAAATGGTAAATTAGAAGTATAAACAAGTAGTTTATCTTATAGAAAACCAATAGGTATTTGTGCTTATAATTCCATTTGAAATTTTACCATTAGAAGTCACCCCCCCCCCCCAAATATAATAGTTATTTAAATTGTTAAACTAAGTTGGTTTCTGGGAAGTCATAGTAAAGTTACATATGTTGTCCTGCATTCTTCTATTTAAAAAAAAAAACCTGTATATGTGAATGATATTTTTGGTTTCTAATTATCCCGTTTCTTTCCATATGTCAATCTAGTCCTTCTCAAAATTGAGAATAGAAATATAGATGACCACAAAACTTGATTTTGTGTAACTGTAAGAGAATTAGTTTGCAATTAATAAAATAGCATACATAGACTCATCATTTAAAAACTCTGATATACTTTTTAAAATTGTTATCTTTTAGGTCGTCATAGGTGGGTCATATATACTGCAGAAATGGATGGCAAGAACACATACTGGGATTTAGATGGAAGCATGATACCTCCTGAATGGTAAATCAGATAGTTTGATACATGCATTTATTTATGCTTTTATTAACTTGTGGAATAGGTAGCTTAGAACAATTCTGTTTATAAAGTAAATTAATTCTTAAATTAAGTCTTTTAAACTATACCTTCAATCTCTAACACTTTACCAGCAAATGTATCATTATGAATCATTACTTCAGATCAGTGAAAGTGTTAGGTTCAAACATCACTATAAATGCATATTTATTACTGGAAATTGACCAGTGTCTTTGGAATTTTGTTTTATGTACTTGTAGAGTGATTGGTAGCATTCTGAGGAAAAATTAAATGGCTTTATTGGGTATTTCATTGTGATAAAATCTGAAAAAAAAGGTTACAAAAAGTTTGATAGAACCAAAAACAATATTACATATGAAGGAGGGAGGGAGGGAGAGAGAGAGCCAGCCAGCCAATAGTCCAAACAATTGCCATAATAATTGTGCTAATTTACCACAATATCACCCCACTCCTTACATGTGCACACTTTGTTCCCTTCCTCTCCATCCTAGTTAATTTTATTTTAATTGGATTTTAAATTTATGATCCTTATTTATTGTTTTAATGTTTTAGTACATTTTAATTGAATGTATGTAGATCGCCTAAAGTGCTTCTGGCAAGATGGGTGGCATACAAATTACCGTATTTTTCAGACTATGCTCATATTTGCTTTCATCATATTTTTAGTTAGTCAGCTTGTCATAAGCATAACTTTCTCTTGGACTACTGCATCCGTACTTCAAAACTCATGATTACCATTCATTGGCAGCAGAAAGGTCTATAAAACTAAGTAGCATTTGCAGCTCAAATCTTGTAGCCTTAGCTTTGTCAAGTTATTGAATGATGAGAAATTGCTCTCTGTTTTTTGACAATTATATTTAATTTCCATGACTTCAAATTTATTAAATATAAAATTTAACTGATAATTTTAATCTGCATAATTTTTAAATGTAACTATTTTTGATGTTTTAGGTAGTATATAATTGTTTCCCATAAAACATTATTTGATGTGAATCTTTGTGTGCAAATATATGTCCTTAAGAAATCTTTTTTTATTGTATTTTTCTTTACAAGGCATCGTTGGATTCACTGTATGACAGAAGAGCCCCCAACTACACATCCACCAGTGAGTCGTAAATTCATTTTCCAAAATCATAAAATGAACGAAAGTGGTACTCCTAAACAATATGTACCATACTCTACAACACGTAAGAAGATACAAGAATGGGTTCCACCATCTACACCAAGCAAATGAAAGAAAAAGAACATGGTGATTTGTAAAGAAAAGATTATTTGTTGTGTATCTTTATTTAAAATAAAAACTTTTATCAAAAATATTTTGAAATCAAAATACTGTTGGGAAAGATTTAGCTGAGTAATGAATGGGCAGAAACAGAAGAATATAAAATGCTGTAAAAGTGCATGTTGTAGAATATTTTTGTAGAATTGAGAGTCTGGTAGAATCCAGTAGCTTCCTCTACAAAATATTACCATGCATATTTCTAATATAATAAATTTACTACCAATATTTAAATTAATTTTTGAGAGTCCACAAATCTTCAGTAACTTTGGGAAGCCTATAATTACAAGAAAACAATATATAGTCAAACAAGAATGTAGCTTACCATATTATACAGACTCTGTCCATGGTCTGGGAAAACAATCAAGTTTTCAACAATTTACATAAAGTCACTAAGAGGAAGCAGTATAGACCTTTCTGAGGATGTCATTTCAAAGGATTAGAAGGTTGTCATTAGGAAGATACCATGTTTGATTGATGGAACCTACCTACTCTTCCTGACCTCACTAGATGGATGCACAGTGGTTAGAATGCAGTACTGCAGGCTACTTCTGCTGTCGTCTGCCTGCAATTTGGCAGTTCAAATCTCACCAGGCTCCAGGTTGACTCAGCCTTCCATCCTTCTGAGGTAGGTAAAATGAGGACCCAAAATGCTGACTCTAAACTACTTAGAGAGGGCTGTAAAGCAGTATATAAGTCTAAATGCTATTGCTGTTAATGGATCTCTATTGTAGGATATATAAATTATTGGATATATACATTAGATGTATAAAAGGTTCATGTCACAAAGTGTGCAGTCGAAAAACTAATGCTAAAAATCTTAATCAGAGACTAAATCAAGTGAGGAATGTCAACTAATTTCAAAAGTTGACATAAAATAGTACTGAAGCACATGTATGTAGAACAGTCAGTTAACCTATAGCTAAGGTCAGGGGTATCAAACTCAAGTCACGGCAGCATGTGACATATTTTTTCCCTTTTGCTAAACTGGGCATGAGTGTGGCTACCATGTGACACATCCACCCAACAGGCTGGGAGTTTGACAGACCTGACCTAAGTGAACCAAAGAAAATTTCTTGATTCCACCTTGTAACATCATACCAAAAAGCTAATGAAATATAAATGTCTGTTGAATGTCCAATGTTAACACTATCAGGGTAATAAAGTGAAAATATAGTGTAATAAGAAATCAATCATTTTATTTCTTGCACTTTTGATTGGACGTTGAAAAGAATATTTCTATTGTTCAATGCAGGATGTTTTGAAGTGCTTCAAATTAACATGCCTTTAAGATTTGTCTGAAGGTTTTATAATATCTAAAAGAATCAACAGTGTAAAAATTTTGAACTTCAATTGTGTTTTGATAATGTCATTAGAATATTCAAAACTTACACTAGTTACCAAATTCTGAGCTAAAATAATTTTTACATCAAAACCGATCAAATAAATGAATACTAAATATTGTATTTAGAATATTTTTCCTTGTTATAGCATAGTGACTGAACTATAAATAGAGAAATCTCCCAGACGTTCCTTTTGCTAGGAATTCATTCAGCTCATGTCACCTCTGACATGTAAAAGATCTTAAGTAAGCCCTTTTCAGTGCTTTAGAAAGTTCTCCTTCCATTGCTGTCATTTTAAAATAGAATAGGAATAGGATAGGAATAGTTCACCGTCCCAGTCATCTAGGCAGGAGTGCGATCCGTCAGCGTCAGGGTTGTCCAAGGAGCGGTAACTCAGCAATGACATTTTTTCATCCGGTGTTAAGGACTTGACATGAGCTTGCAATAACACATTAACATTAGCAGTTATGGAGGATAATTGATTTTTCAAAAATTGCAATATTCTGTTAATACAACAAGGTCCTATAATACATATCAATATAATGATTATTAATGGTCCTGCCAATGCAGTTATAAGGGTTTTAAGCCACGGTGAAATAGAAAACAAGCCTTGATACCAATTATACATGTTTAACCTTTCGTTTTCTCTGTCTTTTAAGTGTTTTTCTAATTCTTTCATAGAATCCAACACAATCCCCCTGGTATCAGCATAAAAACAACATTCTTCTTTAAGCGCAGCACACAATCCCCCTTGTTTTAAAAATAACAGATCTAAGCCTCTACGATTCTGCAAGACCACTTCTGAGAGGGAAGTCAAGGAGTTTTGCAAAGCTGTAATTGACTTCTCAATTCGTAATAAATCATCATCAATGACTGAACCTAGAGCTGTAATTTTTTGTTCAGAGACAGCTAGTCCTGCAATGCCCGTGGCTGCGCCCGTGGTGCCCAGAGCAAGCAGTAAACCTAGAGTGAGAGTACTAATAATTTCTCGCTTTGCTCTGAGGGGGTATTCCATGGGTGCCTGTAGGGATATAAAATCATCAGAGTTATACACGTTAATTTTTGGTACAAGCCATACTTGAATGCAAAATGATTTGGATTTAATAAGTTCATCCCCATAGACACATGCTGTGAGACCGGTGGAACAAGCCCAGACAGAGTTATTGCCAGGGATAAAATACATTCCTTTCAGACGTGATGTTAAATTTCCTCCTGAAGTGGTGTAGACTGCAGAGTATCCTCCGATGGTGTGGAAGCGGCCAAGGCGGTTCTTAGGAAGATATACATTACAATGATAGCCATTAGAAACATTATGACAATATTGTGAGTAATTGGATGGAATATTTCCTAAGCAACAACCAACCCCAGTGATGGAAGAAACAGTAATAGTGGAGTTCCTCCAACGGCAACGTTCGTCTGATGTGGAATTAGCAATGGATTCTTGGGAAGCGATGGCTTCGTAAAAAGGTGGAGAGGCAGAACCAACATGTGGAGGCAATTGATGAGTTTGAAGAGTTCAGCAAGGCATAGGAAACTTTGATCATTGGAATCAATGGGTTAACTCCCTGTGTTATGGGTTGCAAGAATGGGGATTTAATAACCTTTTCATGTGGTCCCACCGGGTTAGAGCGAGGGAGTTCAATGTGACGTTGAATGTAAAAAATATTTCCATAATGCTTTTCTGGCCAGACTCCTTTTAGGCAGGCACCCCATTTCAAGCCAGTGTCCCATAGAGTACTTTTCTTGCCTTGGTCCGTGAACCTTATGGTTACCGGGTTGCATTTGGGCAATTTTTTATCACTGCATGGAATGTCCCATGTGGTGCGAGTGACAGTAATGAGATCACCCTTAGTGCCTGGATCCCAATAAATATGTCCAGTTGAAACGCATGACCAGGCTTTGCAAAAGTAATCCGATGACCCCCCCGCAGTCGAGAAGTCGTTGGGCAGGGGTCTGAGTGTTGGAAACGGGCTGTCCGGGGCATACATAAAACCTATATTTATTTACCACTCTATGACTAGGCTCAGTTGGATGAGAAGGTGAGTTGTAGGCGGTGGAGCCTACAAGCATTTCTGCCAAATCAAATTGAAGTGGTGGGTAGAAGTCTTCTATGCGAGAAGAATTGGTTGTAGAGCTTAAATGAATGCCTTGAAAGTCTTTTATAGTCCAAGTAATATTATATTTTCTATGAGGCTTCTGAGGATCCTCATGGACAGTTCTTTTGAAGCGTCGTTTGTTGGCAGGATCAGAGTTCGGGTATATAAAAGCATCACAAGTAGGAGAGAGGACTATGGACAAGTTAGTTGTAGAACATTTACGAGATGAGAAGGGAATGCAATTAGTAGAAAAAGGATAATAATTACAATAATGACAATGAAGATTAATTTGGTCATTCATCAAGGATGTTAATTGGGTTGGAGGAACCCGTAATACAAGAGAAGGACATTTAGGTCCCCCTATATCTAGCTTGAATAGAGGAAAAGATTTTAAGGTTCTTTTCCATAGGAAGAGTAAGGAAGGAACAAAAGAGCGAGTGATAGAGTGTTCTGTAAACAAAACAGAAGTGACAGAGTGAAAGCTATGGGTAGCATTTTCATGACGTACCCTCATAGAACAAGTATAATAGCCTTCTGTTAATGAAGTGGCTTTAATATGCATAATCTTTTGACAGGAAGCATAGGTTTTGTTGAAGTATGTGTAAATATAAGGAGATAGATTTAAGGGAAGATTATTATGCCAACAGACAATAGGACAGTCATTATCATAATTAATAAAGCGAAATTCTAATGTGGTCCAATGACCATGTTGAACAAAGGTATAAGTAGGATATGAATAAGGTAGAAATTGCAAAGAGGATATAGGCAAGAATATCAGGAAGAGTTTAAGATGCAGATGTAGCAGAGGAATTCCCATGATAGGGTCTTACCGCCCGACCAGGGACCCAGCAAGTGGTTTTGTCTGGTAGTAAAATCACAGCGTAGCCTCGTCCCCAGGTGAGAAGCTCAGCAGGACCCTGCCAGGCGGGATCTGGCAATCTGCGATAATGTACCAGAGGTCTGTTAGGAGGGGGTGAAGGGGAGGAAAAATGACGTGAGGCAGCAGAAGTAGGAGGAATGCCAGTCAGATTAAGAAAATTTAAAGTGTAAAGACAAATGTTAAGAGAATTTTGCAATGCTGGGAGGTTGGGAGGTTTTTCCCGCAGCGAATAGCGATCAAGAGCACGTTTCAGAGATAAGTGAGCTCGTTCCACAATAGTCTGCCCCTGGCTGTTATAGGGAATCCCAAACTTGTGAGTTACATCCCATCTATTACAGAAGTCCTGGAAAGCAGAACTCGTATAGGCAGGTCCATTGTCTGTTTTGATTTCTTTTGGATGTCCCAGCGAGGCAAAGGTACGAATTGAATGATTGATGACATGTTTTACAGCTTCTCCCCTTTGAGGAATAGCCAGAATAAATCCTGAATATGTATCGATGGAAACGTGCAAATATTTCCAAGGGGCAAAAGGTGGATACTGAGTTACATCCATTTGCCAAATTTCACAAGCTTTTAATCCTCTAGGATTTACTCCTATGGGAATGGAATGTCCTTGCTTACTACATGTGGGGCATTGTTGAATGATGGCAGCAGCTTCTGCCTGAGTTAGAGAAAATTGTTTTTGTAATGCTTTTTTATTTTGGTGAAAATAGTCATGGCTTTGTGCTGCTGTCAGATTACAAATTGATTTACCTGATGCAGCTGGTGCTGCAGCGTCTGCCACCTTATTTCCCTCCTGTAAAATACCAGGAAGAGGTTGGTGGCTCCTGATATGTGCTACAAAGAATGGATGCCTACGACTGTTGATACATTGTTGTATAGGAATCATCAATTTTAACAAAGGAACAGATATGCTAGGAGATAAATAGGCTTGATATAGATTTTTCAAAATCTGAGAAACGTACAAGGAATCAACTATTAAATTAAAAGGAGCTTTTTGAAACTGTTGAAATGCAATAAGAGATTCAGCAAGTTCTGCCTGTTGAGCAGAAAATTGCGGAGGGGTAATTTTAGTTTTCCACTCTCCCTCCTGGTTCCATGCACAAGCACCATACACTTTCCCCCCATCTGCATAAAGCGTAGGTGCATCTACTAATGGAGATATTGAGAGAGGGGATTGCCATTCAAAAGGGAGAGTTTTAAGAAAAGTGAAACGTGGGTCTGCTGGTAAATGGCAAGAAGTTTGCCCTGGCCACTCTTCTAAAGCGTATTGTAGTTCTTCTGAATTACACCATAGCATTTCCCACGTGGTCAGTGAGCAAGGAGTGAATATTGAAACAGGCTCACATCCCATGAGTTGTTTACATCTTTGTCGACCTTTAAAGATCAACTGGGAATATGCAGAGGCTTTACTAGTGATTGTGGTCCGTGGGGTGTGAGACAAATGAAGCCATTCTAAAATCAGAACCTGTGTTTGATGAGATTGCATTATAACTGCTGTAGGTCTTTGAACAGTATTTAGTAAAGCAATTGATAAAGGGCAATTCTCTATAGCTCGATCCACCCATCGAGTAGCCAGTGAATGAGAAACGTCTTTTAATGCCTGCAACTGCTCTTTATTTAGAATGATAACATCAGAAGGGGCTTTACCTTGTGTAAGAGCATTAAAGACAGGAGCTAATGTAGCTGTGGTCAAACCCAAATAAGGACGTGCCCAATTTAAGGTTCCTAGGAACTGTTGTAAGATCACAAGTGTAGGTTTTGGGGGAAGTGTTGGGAGGGGAAGGGAAGGAACAGCAGCTGAAGCAAGTAACTTGTGACCTAAATAGGAAAAGGGTGGTTTGGATTGTACTTTTTCTGGGGCTATTGTGAGTCCTGCTTTACCTAGAATGGAGGTCAGGCACGGCAGAGTTTTTAATACCGTGCCCTTTGGGCCAGGTGCAGATACCAATATATCATCCATGTAATGATAGATTAAAAAATGAGGATATTTGTCCCTGTATGGTTGCAAGGCTAAATCCACAAAAAATTGACACATAGTTGGACTGTTTAACATGCCTTGTGGTAAGACTTTCCATTGATATCGTTTGGTAGGTCTCTGATTATTTAAAGTTGGTACTGTAAAAGCAAATAATTTTCTATCTGACTGGTGTAATGGAATGGAGAAAAAACAGTCTTTTAAATCAATAATGATAAGGTCATACTCTTGAGGAATTATGTTAGGATTTGGAAGACCACATTGCAGGGGTCCCATTGGAAGGAGGACCGAATTCACAGCCCTTAAATCCTGAAGGAGGCGCCAAGCGCCATTTTTCTTTTTGATAACAAAAACTGGGGTATTATATGGACTCAATGAAGGTTCTAGATAACCTTTATCTAATTGTTCTTGAACAAGAGAATGTAAGGCTTCAAGCTTTATAGAAGGGAGAGGCCACTGATCAATCCACACAGGGTTATTGTGAGTCAAATGCAAGCGAAGCATGGTTAGTAAAGGGTAAGTTGTGCATTAAATTGTGACATAAGGTCTCTTCCCCACAAGTTAGTATACAGAGGAATTACAGCTGGTTTAATATAAGCAACACATTGAGACTCAGGGGAATGGGCTTTTACCCAGTTTCTGCTAATGCGAGTCTCCTGGAGTCCCCCCACTCCTCTCACCGCTGGTGCCACATCTGCAGGCCAGGTGTTTGGCCACTCAGCGGTTCGGATGACGGAAATATCCGCTCCAGTATCTAAAAGACCAAGAAAGGATCGACCATTCAATAAGAATGTTACCGTAGGTTTTGGTTGACTAATTGGTCTTTCAATTGCATAGAGTTGCTCTTGTTGTTGGTCTAAGAGCACAATCATTTTTGCCACAACATTCCCCTCATTTATAGTAACTTCTGTATTAGCTAGTACAGACAGACAGACATCAGACAATACAGAGGGATCATGCAGAAAAGGAGAGGCAAGAATACCTTGTTCAGCTAAATCCCTTACAGGAAAGACTAGCACTGGAATATTGGGAGGCATATGAAAAGGCTGAACAAGACGTACAAAGAAAAAGTCAGCAACACCAGGAAGATAAGTAACAGTTTCATTAGCAACAAGATCGTAAGCGGAAGAATAAAAGTTGCAATTTTCAGCAGCCTTTGTTGTGGGGCTGGCTGCCTGCCCCGTTTCTAGTTTCCCTGATTCAAAAAAGGTTTTTTGATGATTGCAGGGTTATTCTGTTGTTCATTCTTTTGGGCTCTGCACTGATCAGCCCAATGATAGCCTTTTTGGCATCGAGGGCATGGTGTCTTTGGGCGAGCTACCTGGTTTCTTGACATATTAGCTCCCCCGCCCGGGGCTCTGCATTGGCTCTTAAAGTGACCTGGCTTGCCACAATTAAAACAATTGCCCATTTTGCGAGTGTTTTGTTGGGAAATGGGAAGAAGAGAGCTCATGTTCTGCTGCATGCCTTCAGTAATGGCTGTAGCCAGAGTAGACATGGAATGGGATGTGGTTCCTATGATTCGGCAGGCTGTAAGGCTGCCAGGGTGACATTTTTCTTATTAATTATTGGTTGCAAAACTTTCTGACAATCAGCGTTTGCGTTTTCATAGGCAAGTTTCAATTGTAATTCATTACAAGCCTCCTCATTATCAATTTGTCTCTCTAAGGCTTCTGTGAGACGGTTTATAAAGGAGGAAAAAGGCTCAGAAGGTCCTTGAATAACTTTAGAAAAAGATTTGGGCACACATCCCGCATTGTCAACTTTTCGAGCAGCGGCTAAAGCACAATCCTGTAGTATAGGAAAAGCAGCTGCGTCTGTGGCAGTCTGCTAGGCAACAGTAAGCATAGTGCCAGTACCATTAAGCATATCTAGAGTTACATTTGTCGGTAAGCCTCTAGCGGCTGCGGCTGCAGTACGCTTATGAAATTCTGACTCCCAGACCAAAAATTGTGAAGGCGTGAGGATCATGGCAAATAATGTACGCCAATCAGCATTTATCAAGTCAGCTCCTGGTTGGGCTATTGATCCTAAAAGACCCTGTACATAGCGAGATTGAATACCATTTTCCTTGCAAGCTGCTTTTAAATCCTTAATTATTTTGTACGACATTGGGCTATACAGAGGAGCTGGAGGATTGCCAATTTGTATGATAGGATAAAGGGAGGCAGCTGCAAGGGTGTCCTCATCCATTTCTCCTTCAGAAAAGGCTTGTTGAATGGCTTTTACAACACCCCCCCCCTTTCGGGGGTGGTGGTGGAGGACACGAGAGCTCTCCTTTTAAAGAAGTGGAAGTGGATGGAGGGAGGCTCTCGTAAGGATTTTTGATCATTGGGAGCGGAGGTTGAAGGACAGGAAAGTTATCATAACTTGGTGGAGGAGATTCTAATACACTTTCTGCTTCTATTTTATAATGGACTTTTAAAGCCTCCATAATTTTCCTCCAAGTGACCAAAATGCCAATAGGTGCACGAGGAGGATTATGGAGATAGTCACCAATTTTTTCCCAAATGGAGATTTTTAAAGACCCTTTCTCTGGATAAGTGGGACAATGTTGCCACACATAAGCCAATAATGTAGCAATAGGTTTAATTTTTACAGGCGAGCCCTTTAAATTAGCAGAATATTTAGAAGAAGAAGCGACTAACTCCCTCAATTCCTTCAGATGCTCTGTCTGTTGTTGAGAAAAGTTTCCGCCCATACTTACGAAAGTCGAGACCGTGTTTCAGATCCGATGATGTGCAATTCGCTTCAGGCCTGGCGAAGCACAGCTCCCATCGAGCGAGTAAGATATGAGCGCGTCGCTGCGTATCCCCCTTAAGGAATCACGTCGGGGTCACCAGAATGCGGTATCTGCTATCCCGCATCAGATGGGCGTCTCATGATAGGGAGCGAAGGAGAGAGAAACGACAGGAGACGAAGTTCCTCGCGATGAGTGCGCCCCGAATGTCCGGGTACACGCTCTTTTATTATGCTCATTCAAAAGGGGGTGATTGTTTATTCAGAACCTAGGTTAAGCCTAGGTCAGACGGAATGTACAGATTTAACAATGGCTCAAACAAAAGCAAGATATCAGGATGGCAAGAATTATATTTGATCAGGATATTACTTCTTCACAAAGCTGCATGCCAGACAATGTAATCCCAAGTGAATAAACCATTTCTGCAAATGTTTGACTCCTTGTCTCTGTACGTGCCCTGTAAAAGGTCACTGAGAAGACAGAAGCTTAATGATTACACGTGAATGATACAATGTTGCAATGTCTGAATGATACATAGTTGCATTGATACACAGTTGCAAACACATAAATGATACATAGTTACAACAATTAGGGACTGAGGAATAAAACATACAAAGAACAGTTGCATGGAACTGGGTATGTCTGGTTTAATGAAAAAGACCAGGGCAGATATAGCAGTATTCCAATATCTAAGGGCTGCCACAAAGAAGAGGAGGTCATCCTATTTTCCAAAGCATCTGAAGGCAGGACAAGAAGCAATGTATGCAAATTGATCAAGGAGAGAACCAACCTAGAACTAAGTAGAAATATCTTGAGTTACAAAAATTAATCAGTGGAGCTGTTTACCTCAAGAAAATGTGGGTGCTCCAACACTGGAAATTAAGAAGAGGTTGGACTACCATTTGTCTGAAATGGTATCGGGTTTCTAGCTTGAACAGGGGTTAGACTGGAAGATCTCCAAGTCTCTTCCAACTCTGTTTTTCTGTTATTTTAGTATGTAAAATTCATAAATGGATGGACTATACTATAGGCTGGTTAATTTGGTGGCTGGATCTCTATGATGTTACATAATTTCCCATGGACAGAAAGCAACAATAAAACATTTATTTCCAAACTTGTTTTCAAATGTTCTACCGTTGTATGAACTTCCCTAGAGCCTCAAGTACTGGCAATGCAGATCTTTGAGAAGAATGGCAAAAAAGCATTGTAGGAAACAATTGTAGGATGCCTAGCAAAAGTGTTTTTGGTATTTCTGGATTCATTTCTGGGACAAATAGGAAACAAAATAATCACTCTTTCAAAAATCCTGTTTCTTGAACATCTATACAGACAATTCATCCTTTGAATGGCAACTCCAACATAAAATGCACCTGATTATAGGAACTGCAACATTAGGATTATCTCTGAAAGGCTTTGTGAAAATTTTAAGATTCTCCCACTTGAATCTATTTAAATCCTACTTATACTAAGCAGATATAATTAATTTTGACTGTGGGACAAGGATAAGCAGAAGACAAGAATGATAACTGATGATTTAACTGAGAAATACAACGAACTAAATTGTTTGTATTTGTGAATATTGTGAGTATTTCTGCTCACACACTATTACATTGCTTGATAGAGATGTATTGAAAAACATTAATTCCCTGAAATACCAATTTAGGAAAGCTTTTTCTTGAAAGAGTAAACATTAAGTAATTTTATATAGCAATCTACAGGGTACTCATGACTTAGAAATCTGAAGCCAATAGACATGTTTGTGAGTGACATAATAAAAAAGCTATCCTGTTGGTTCAATAAATTAGATTTTGGTTTATCTGAATCTACAATTAATACAGGACCTGCGGAATCTTGAAAGATAGAAAGGTACTTCTTGCATATTCCATTTAGAAAACAATAAAGTGTAAATGTGCAGCTAGGTAGGAAGTTTCATAACATTCTACTGTGTATGCTTTCTAATAATTGGGATAGCACTGTCAATTTTAAGTTAATGATTCTGAATTTCACTGATCTATTAGTTAAGAATGATTGCCTTAACTGACAATGCCTCATCAAGGCTGGGGAATTTCAGCCGTATAATTTATATGGGTATCCAAGCAATTCCTGGACTTACCAAAAGAAATAAAAGAGATGAGAAATAATTTGGGTTTGCAAATATTTTAAACTAATGCTGATGTATATGCATTATCACTAACTATATTACTCAACAGTGATTCTGTGAATACCTATTGTGACTTTAAAAAGATTCAAATCTGAAAAAACACACCAAAGACTACTATCCTTTTTGCTGACTTAATTCCTGAGTAACTCCTAGTTGTGATCCAGCAATATCCAAATGACCTAAGAGAAATAGGGATCCTCAATTATAAAAATCTGACATAACAGACTAATTATTGGAAATCTGAACCCAAATTGTTCAGGTTTCCATCCTTATGCCTGAGTATAAAAATAATGTGATATTTATTGAAAACTATATTGCTTTGTTTCCTGACTATATGTCCCTATACAACCATTAATCAGTTAATCTGTCTTACTATACCTAAACTTTTATAGCCCATCTAGAGAATGGCTTAACAGTATTCCATACATTATGGCAGAACAGCTCCCTGGACAAGAAACATGCAGAACAGAAATGTAAACCCATAATGGGCTTTAAACGTTGCACTACTTCAGTCCCTTAAAACGGTAAATGAGTCCAAGTTATTCTTACAACACAAATAAAACAAATCCCTCTACACAAATTTCACTGATGTCATAGTTGGATAAGAAATAATCAGTGATACACGACAAACTACTCCTAAAACTAAAATCTTACAGGCAGCAAATGGTCAAAATTGGGAGCATCCTATCAAATTCTGTATCCGTCAACAGTGGTGTCCCCCAAGGCAGTGTTCTAGGACCAAATCGCTTCATACTCGACATAAATGACCTCTGTGATCATATTAAGAGCAACTGCGTTCTCTTCACTGATGATGTAAAGCAATTATTCAACACCACAGACAATACTGCTACCCTTCAAAAAGACCTTGACTATGTATCAGAATGGTCAAAGAAATGATAACTTCAAATCTCAACAAATTTGTAGCTCTGTCCTACATATTGGCAAAAAAAATAATAATCAGAAAATACAGGCTGAATAGTCAAGACCTTGTTGACGATCCAAACTCTGTCAAGGATCTTGGAATACTCATCTCAATGACCTAAGTGCGAGAGCCCACTACATAGCCAAAAAGGCATTAAGAGTTGTTAACCTAATCCTACGTAGTTTTCTCTGGTAATATCACACTACTAACTAGAGCATACAAAACATTTGCTAGACCAATACTCGAATACAGCTCATCAGTCTGGAACCTACATTACATATCTGATATTAACACAGCTGAGAAAGTCCAGAAATATTTCACAAGAAGAGTTCTCCACTCCTCTACTCGTTGCAGAATACCTTATGCCACCAGATTCAAAATTCTAGACCTAGAAACCTAGAACTATGCTGCCTTCGGTCCGATTTAAGTATAGTATATAGAATCATACATTGCAATGTCCTACCTGTCAATGAACCCTTCAGCTTCAACCATAACAACATAAGAGCAAACAATAGATACAAACTCAAGGTTAATCGCACCAAACTTGATTGCAGGAAATACAACTTCAGCAACAGAGTGGTCAATGTCGGAATACTCTACCTGACTCTGTTTTTTTTTTTCCCTAAACCCCCAAAACTTTAACCTTAGACTGTCTACTATTGACCTCACACCTTTCTTAAGAGGTCTGCAGGGGGCGTGCATAAGTGTACCAATGTGCCTACCGTCCTTGTCCTATTGTTTCTATTTTTTTTTATTTTTCTTAAATGTGTCAATGTATTCATAACTATGTTTTTACTTAATACCTATTATCTTGTAAGCAATTGACAAATAAAATAATAAAATAAATAAATATACCACTTTTAATTATTACTTTTTATGTATCAGAAAGGTTCTCAGAGTTTGAGCTAGAATTGCCTACTAGGGACCTGAACAGACAAAATGTGGAAGAAAGTTGAACAGTTTTGACAGTGTTCCCACTTTGCCTGGGCAAATCTGATCAGGCTTTTTTTTTAATGTGACTTGCCTAAGATGGTTGCAGCTTCCAAGGAAACATTGCATTAATCTATGTATTTTAATTATCCTGAAAAATTGCATGTAATTACATAATAACCATAATGATTAGCCTTGCAAACCAAACCAAACTGTTGATATTGTAGGAGTGATTAAATATCTTTAGTTCAACTACATAAAACTTGTTTACTACTTCTGCAAGGATATCCTTGTATGTAAGTTCATCTATTACTGATTACCCATAAAATTTGGATGATCATCTTATGTTCTCAAGAAATTACTCTGCTCTGTTTTCATTTTCTTTCTGAAAACTATAATTTTTCTTGACAGCAACCCAATGTTATCTCAGTGAAAAAGGATCTAGATTCTAGAGCTTTCTTTTTGCCTGAAAAATAAAAATGGTCTAGTTCAGCCTTAATAAAGATTCATTTGATATAAAATGAAGCAACACATTTTTAGAAGGTCACTGTCTTTTGATAATTAGTTTATGCATAATTTAATTCTAATTGCAGATTATTGCTGGAATTGTATTTTAACCATTTTTTTTAGGTTCATTTGAACTGGTAGCTGTCACTTAATAAGAAAAAAAATTTAGTCGCAACAGGTTGGGGATTGTGTGTCAAAGGTGAAATAACAATTGTGACTATATAATGACCCCACTTTTTTATCTATGCATACATAGGTAGAAAAGTGCAGGGCTTCAACTGCACAGATTGGTATCTGGACTTTTTGACTACCCATCTCGCCCACCAATGGACACCAGTGATAATATTGCATTTGTTTTGAAATATAGTGGATGGGGTATTCTAAGTATCCTCAGTCTGATTTCTATTAAGCTGTGTTTTCGTATACTGCATGGGACAAATATGTAATTTGATATTTTGAATCTTGGCAGGTTGCTTATCTCTGAGATCACCAGGTGGCTTTTGGCTGATGTTAATGTTTTGAAACTAAAAACACTTATTGTGGTAACCATTATTTGACAGCCCACAACACACTTGATATTTCACACTCCCAAACATGTAAAATGTACCAAACTTTTAAAAAAAGAATGAAAAGGTGGACAATTCTAGCCTAATTTACTTAAAGCAGTACTTAATCTTCTATTGAATTTTAAAACCTATTGCTGAAAAATCTTGTTGCTCATTTCCCCCTTCTCTTTCCTATCTATTGAAAAAAAAATTAGTGAACATGAACTTTGGCCATAGTTTTTGGCAAATTTGGTTGGTGTTAATAATCGTACACACTGAAGCAGAAAATACAAAAGACTGACAGGTTCTACCGTAGTAAGAAAATTCAAAGAGCACAGTGAGAAAACAAGACTAAAATTAAAGGCAACCGAACTAATGATTACAGGTACAACTTAGCTTAAAATGTATAATGAAAATATCAAAGTAGTAAATATATTCAGCCTTTTAGGATCAGCTGTTAATAAGGGAACAAGCTTTCAAGAAATATTCTCCAAACTAGCAGTTAGTAGAAAATTCAGGAAGCCCTTGGAAAAGACATTTAGATGCTGTGAATTGCATCTATACCTACAAAAATCATATAAATGCAAGCATTTATCCTTGTGACATTCTATGGAAGTAAAAGTTGGACTTCAATGAAGCAAGGTTAGAAAGACTATTAATGCTTTTGGTGTTGGAAAAGATTTCTAAATATTATATACAGCTAAGGAAACAAATTGGTGGATCGTAAAAAAAATCAACTCAAGAGTTCTCACTCAAAATACAAATGATCAGGGTCAAATTGTCATACTTTGGATACATTATGTGAAGCCCTAGTTCTCTGGAGAAACCTCTGAGGCAGTAAAAGGTGGAAGAAAATAGAAAAAGAAGAGGACCAACAGTATGATGGATGAACTTAATTACCCTGATGATCAATGAATGAACCATTAACCTGAAGGACTGAGTTAGAGACAGAACGTGATGGAGAAAATCTGTGTGGTTGCTGAAAATTGACACCAAACTTGATGGCACATAATCAACCAATCACTAATGGTAGTGCATGAATAGTATTATTATAGTATTATTACTATTATTAAAGGTAGTATATGACCACCTATCAACATTTTAAATATGTCATTTGGTTTTAAATGTACCTTTGTTTTGAAAAACAAGACAAAATAGACTTTTCTAGCATTTTTATTGTAATGCCTTTATTATTTTGCTTTTTTTCAATTAAACAGAAAAGAAAAAAATTAGGGGGTATCACATACATGTGTCTGTGTGCGTAATATTAACATTTTAATAAATAATTATATTTCATTATAATTTTCTATACATCTTTCCAAAAGCATTTTTGTAAATCACAATTAATGTCAGATCTTTAATTCATCATGTAATTGGGCCCAAAAATTTGTCTTTAAGCAACCTAATGACAAATCTCTCACCTAGTGACAAAGCCATTATTTCATTATTCTTTCAATTTCCATAAAAATACAGTAGCTCCAAATAATACAGATTTTCAAAAATACTTTCACAAAAATACTATTACAAAGTCTCATATATGAAGGGTAAATCATACCAAAGTTTTAATTAACCTTTATTCTTATTGTATTTGCAACCATAGCATGATTTACTTGTTTCTTTTCTATACAAACACAATACAATTAAGCTCTTGTTATAAAAAGCTAAAAGTTTCCCTGTTCGGTCATATCTGACTCTAGGGCAGTGATAGTCGTTGCGTGCCGAAAATGTGTGTGCGCGTGTGCGCACGCATGCCTGCCTGCACCCAAAATGCAAAGTGCACGTGATACCCCCCCTGCACATGGCATGCGTGACCCCATGCGTGAACCGCATGCCTCTGTGCATGTACATGAGACCCCCTTCAGCATATGTGTGCTCGATCTCCCCATATGCCCTGCCCCCTATGCATATGCATGTATCTCCTGCACGGCGTCTCCCCCTGCGTATGCATGGCAGATACCTGACAATCAGTTGGCTGGTGGGGGGCGCACGTGCATGCACAATGCATCAGTTTCAGGTGATGGCTTGTGTGCCAGCAGAAATGGCTCTGTATTCAATTTCCATAAAAATACAGTAGCTCCAAATAATACAGATTTTCAAAAATACTTTCACAAAAATACTATTACAAAGTCTCATATATGAAGGGTAACTTTCACTTTCAGCACACATGCCATAGGTTTGCCATCACCACTATCACCGCTCTAGGGCATGATATTCGTCTTGGCCGAGGGAGCTAACATTGTCCGAAGACATTTTCCATCAATCATGTGGCCAGCATGGCTATATGCTGAAGGCACACATAATGCTCTTCCCTTTCTACTGAAGTGGTACCTATTAATTTACTCACATTTGCATGTTTTCAATCTTTTAGGTAGGCAGAAGTTGGGGCAAAGAAAGGAGCTCATCCCATTGCATAGTATTCAGCTCTTGAACCCAGGCTGTCAGCTTCCCAGCTGATCAGTCCAGCCATTGCATCTCTTCCTATATAACAACCTTAATGCAATATCTGGTATTATAATCTCTTCCAATAAGTAGCAGCTTAAGATTCCACTCTCAATTATATAACAAAAATATCTCTTGATGGTTCTAATAAGATGTTTCCCGCTTTTAAGAACATAAATTGGTCCCTATTCTCCAAACATCTCATAAAGCAAAACAAAGCAAGCAACGCCTCTTACGTGCAACTTTTCTTCAAATCAAATTTTCTGAATGATTCACAACAATAGAATCCACTGGTCTGATTTCTTAACATCATTCCCAGATGAGTCCTCTGAAATCTTAGGGAATGTTCAGTTCTATTTTGAAACACCATCAAAACAAAAAGAACACCAAGTACTGCAGTAGGAACTCATAGAGACTAAACAATTTTATGTTCAACTGGCATAAAATTGTATAAAAAACTGCATCCTGATCTCCACCCTCCTTTACTTACATATGCCCAATACATTTGCTTCAAAAGGATATCAGGTTTCCTCATAATACTGGGGTCAACACTGAATAAGAAGAAAAATCTGACTCCCTATTTTTCTATCTGATGAAAATAGATAGAAATGCCACCATTAGTAGAACCATACTGCACTGTACACAGAAGAAAAACTGAGCTTGTTATGAGACTTATTATTAAAATACATATTAATCCTGGATGGTAGCAAACAGGTACAAAATAAACCTAATAAATTGCCATTATTTACCTAGTGGCATTTTTGCAGAAGGAAACTTACAGAACAGATTAATAGAACAAATTTACAAATCTTAGAAATCTTACAAATGTACAAACAAATTTACATTCAGAACAGTCTACCAAATATCAACTTTAACAATTAAAACCATAAAACACCACACACAATCCCATGATAAAATAAGCACTTACAAATTAATGGAGTTATTCTTTCATTCCAGAACTAGGGAATCTATGTCTTTCAAGATACTTCTGAATTGTAGTGTTCAGTATCCTATCTGTGTGGTCATCCTGGCAGTTTCCCAGAAGATCAAGATCAACAAGGCCATGTATTTTTTTTTATTTACTCCTGCACTTATCCTCAGTTACTTACTTACTTATTATTGAATATCATATAATCACAAATTTGTATGTAGTTGATCCATACAGAATGGAAGTGACAAATAATCACGCACATAATAACAAGAAAATAAGTATGGACAAAGGAAAGAATAAAAGCTGAACAAAATGGCTGGGAGCATTGGCTGAAATCATTGAGGGAGCACAATGACTTGCATTTTCTACTGGAGCCATTTTCTCTTAAAGCACAAAGAGCTGGAATCCAGACTTTTGCTTTGTCATTTAAAAAAAGGAACCCATCCCATTAATTCTGTCATTGTAATTATTTGGCATGGTGGGGTGGTTCTTATGTACATTATCTCTTATGAAGAAAAAAAAATCATGTTTGCTAATTACAGTTCGGCCTTAGTGGGAAATGGATTTATTTCCTTTCAAATCATACAGATACTAAGAGTGCTGTTGTAGATAATGATACTATTTCAATGCTTGCTAACATCATAGTTGCTATGCTACAGCAATTTCCTTGTTCTCTTTCAGACAATTGGTTTAGATGTAAGTGGGGAAAAGCACAACTACTAAATTGTTTCCTGTTGTTCTTGATATTTACTTACACTCTTATAAACTACATTTTCATACATAAAAAGTGTTTTCGCTTTTTAAATAAAGAATAAAATGAAATCTGTAAAGAAAAGTTTTGATCCACTATTTGATGGTGCATGTATGTTCTGCAGGGAATTTAAAACTTAAAGCCAACTTACCTTCCAGAAGTTTCAAGGGGAATTTCTTTGTGAATCTGGGAGTCCATTTATAGATTCAATGTGTACAATTAAGTTCATTGGAGTCTGAAAATGACTACCTCACAGTTGTATAATTGTTCATTACACTTGTTCTGCCAATTAGTTATTTACTAAAGTATACTCGGAAGATAGGCTTTTTATCTCAGACAGTCTGTACGGATGGGAGACAAATGGGACAAATGGATGTCTCATTTTGACTTGGGGTGTTATGCATATAGAGTTTGTGACTAGGCATAAAATCCCAGCCAATTGTGACTTATTAAGTTACAAAATAACAGCTTAATGTACTTTGTTGTTGCAGCCTGGTGTTCTCCGAATATATGGAACATAACTCCCATCATCACTAGACAACATGAAAATGCCGGGATTTACAGTTCCCCATATCTGAAGGTCCTTACATTGAGATAAAATGCTTTAGTTAATCTGTAATTGTGAATGGATTTCAATTTCATTCATGCTTTCTAAAATGATGTGACTCACTTTGTAAAATAACGGAAAATGTTCTGTTTACAAGTGTCAATTACGATATGATAATATTTTCTACATCACATAAGTTTTAGTTTATGCAAAATTGCTTGTATGTGAGCCTTTAATTGCTTCTACTCCTGCTCCTACTAACATGCTGAAAGGATGTTATGTATAGATCATAATATTTTAAACCTGCAAGTCTGGCATTCATTTGTGAAAAGGTCTCTGACTTCATTTTGGAATTGTCTTTAAGATTTGTTACTTATTATCTATATAAATATAGTTATTATCTGTGACCCAGGAGAAAAGCATATCACCGTAATCTATACTTCTCTCCTTTTCTATCACAGAACTCAGCCTGATGAATGAATGACGCTGTTCAGTTTTAAAAAGGAACAAGTTAAGATGGATTCTCCCACATTCATTTCCCCTCCAGTGTCAATATAATCTACCTGTGTGAAGAACAGCCATTAGTTGTTCTTCATGTATAGTGGATCAGGGATGGGTGAGTTTTGGTGGGTGTTTAAAATGACTGGACTTCTTAAGTGGATCCCAGGAAAGGAGGTATTCTACTCTTGCTACTACAATCAGGCTACTTCTGAACATGAGTTTAGTATTCTTCTGAAAGACTGCTAATCCTTTATCCAAAAATATCTCACCTGATAGGCTAGGACACAAGATGGGTGAAACGGGAAGGAATAATTTACAATAAGGAAATTCTGTTCTTGAGTACTGTTGCTGTGAAATGGCAATGCAGGCAGTGAGTGAGTCTGGCTCGGAACACCCTTCCCCAAGTAATAAAAACAGGAGACATTTATTTAAATAATACTTACTGGAGACAATATGTCAGTTGAAAGGTATTTGTTGATTTAGTGCTGAATGAAGCTCCTTCATTCGTCCACTGCAATCATAGTAGCCATGAGACATTCTTCACCTTTTTGAGTTGGGAATTACAGAAAAAGTGCACTGTGAGGCTAACAGGCTTAGCATACTGAAAGCAGAAATCCTCCCAGACTTTTTCAATATACAATAAGTACGGAAGGACTATGCCTTCCAAAAATGTTTAATTCTACCTGCCCAAAACATAATTATTCCTATTCTCAATATTCTGGGCGTAATTATTTCTAACGTTGTTTGAAGAGCATACCTAATCAGATCTGATAAGTAAAATGCCTTAAAAGCAACTACAGATTTTGAACCTAGAATGAAACATCAAATGTGAACAAAAATATAAAAATCTACCTATTCCCCGAAGAAAAAGCTCAAAAGAGGTTACCCATTCCAGCCAGCTGCTACAGAGGCTCCTTGCCAGTAATCTCTTCTGATGATGCACACAGCTGTTCTGCAATGGTTTCAGCTGGACATACTCCAAGGCACAGTTGATCAAATTCTATCATAGGTGAAATCCAAAGTTTCATGTTCTCTATATGATTTATTTTATCTTGGTTGTAATCTAGTTTCCTCCCCTCCAAGCCTGGCTTTTTCACTGAGCATTCCAAAACAACATTGCTAACAATCTAAAAGATGAGACTTCATTAAAATCTCTCAAATGCCTGTAACAGAAAAGGTAACATTAGTATACCAGTTCCAGTAAACAATTCAAAGTTAGCATAGATGAAAGGCAAGGCCATAATATAGAGATCAAGCAATACTTCTATAGTTGCTAGGCAACCCTTTCTCCCAAATCAAGCTCATACTTACTTTCCTACCTCAACTGTAGTACTAAAGTTTGCAAAGCTTGACAGCAACAAAACTTTCTGTCTGTTATACGCAAATTATGTCAGCTTTATATACAACATAAAATAATATATAAACTGTCAATGTCTAGTTCATGGCCAAGTTCTGGAGGGAGTTCCTGTGGTCTTTTGGGTCGTTCTAGGGCCATAGCTTGGCTTTTCATCCAAGCAGAGATGGGGGGCAGAGAGACTGAACACCATGGTAGAGCCGTATCTGAGGTGCTATGTGAATTATCAGCAGTCCAATTGGGTGGACTTCCTGCCTTTCGTGGAGGTCCGAACAATAATGCTGTTCAAAGTAGCATGGGACTAACCCCCTTCAAAGTAGTGAGCGGTATGAACTTCTTCCCAATGCCTGAGTATCTAAGGGATTCCCCCTCATTAGTCCAATCGGATGTCAATGCTGAAAGCAACTTGGGAGAACATTTAAAAATTGCTAGCTAAAGCAGTACAGACTTATAAGAAACAGGCAGATAAACACAGAGCCCTGAAACGGCCATTCCAGTTGGGGGAGAAGATCTACCTCTCCACCAAATATCTGAGGTTAAAACTCCCTAGCAAGAAACAGGATTATTTGATTTTGTCCTATCTTATTTATACATTTAGTTTATAGTTTATAGAATTTTGATTTTTTTTAATTATTGTAAGCTGCATAGAGTTACCTTAAGGTAAGATAGGTGGCCTATAAATATTATTTATACCATAATAAATATATTTTCCTTCCTCAAAATACAAATATTTTTCTTAGGATCCTTGTTCTGTAGGATATAATGGGAATTAGAATGTTATATATCTGTATTTTTCAGCGTCAGCAACTTTAACGACTTCAACTCCCAAAATTCCCTAGCCAGTTGTTGTAGGAGTTGAAACCCACATATTTTAAAATTTCTAAGCCTGAAAAATGTTGCTTTATAGCAACATCTGAAGAGCCATAGATATCCTCCCACAACCAGCATACACTTATCTGCTCCAAAGGGCCTTTTCCTATTTAGATCTATAGAAACCACAGCACAAATATGCTGTGAAAATGCCATTCTCCCTCTTCCCAATTCCCAGTATTCTTTTATTTCATTGATGCTCCATGAGTGTGGCATCTTTAAGTTTCTCTTAGCTGTACCAGTTTTAAAGTAGTATCCTCCCCCCCTAGTGTTAAACTACTGGAAAACAGATTCAACATATAAACAAGCTTTCAACATGTAAAAAATCTACTTGACTTTTCTTAGAATGATGGAAGGCATCTGTAAAGATAATAGAGGTGGGATAAGATTGGCAGTGGGGACAACAAATAGATCTTTGGCAACACAAGGGAAGGCTGGATAACTCAGCAGTGGAGAAAGGCCATGAATGTCTGTGACACAACAGGACTGATTCCAGAATAAACATGCATAGGATTGCATTAATTCTAGAATTGCATTAAATCTTGCTTCCTTAGTAAAAGCATCATTGGCACAATGGATGTTTGTTTTTATGCTGTCTCCAACTCAAGAGCATTTCCCACTCTTCAAACCATATCATGCAAGTAGCAATTCAAGCATGTTGCCATAGCAGCAAAGCTCTTTTCTTTTCCAGTCTGATCAAGTTTGAGTATAAAATCACCTGATACTATTACAGCACCTACTAACCACCTAAATTACCAGGACTGGAATAGTAACTGTTCTACAAAAAAAACCCACCAACAATATTATTGCACATTTTAGCAATTTGCTTTTTTTTGATATGGGGGATAGTAAATGTATGGTTTTATAATGAGACAAATTAAGGTTGGCACTTAGAATTTTGGAATCAAAGAAAAATCCACGTTCTTGTTAGAGAACCACTGCACAAATAGCAATATTTTAAGGGTTTTCATGCTTTGTCATCAGTGTTGGTGATGATGTACCACAAGTTCTGTCCATTGGGTCATGCATGAATGTTGGGGGTGGGCTTGGCTTGCATCATGAAGTTGCTTTTGCCAGCCTCAGCCACCTTGACGCTTACCCCTGCAGACCCTGCTGTTCATGAATAATATTGAGCCACATGTTAATGACCTTTACTTTTCTTTGAAATGGAGATTGTCTCACTGAAATCCACACTTTTAGAAGTTTTGCTTTAGTAAACATTTATGTTTTAAGAAACATAATTGTAGAATTCTGTTACTTTCTACAGTAGCTGATTTCTCTCTTCTGTACACGTTGAATTGGTTCACAACATACTAAGCAAAATCAAACAAAACATATTTGTACTCGTAAAACTTGGCTTATGATTTAGCATACTGAATAAACCTAGTCATTTGGGATTTATTCAATAAACCAGTTAAGTATAGTTATTTGAATATATGGTTATTCATATTTGAAATATGAAATATTTCAAATATGTTGTAATTCTGGTGACATGTTGAAGGAGAGACTGTCTATGCAAGCTGGTTGTGTATATTCTCTCATGCTAATATCATAGAAGGTTCGTCCATTTAATGCTGAAGCCTCCACAATAGCACCTAGTCTGTCACTGTGCCCATAGATTGCCTTTGGTACCCACAAAGCTTCTTGATATTTAAATAAAAATAAATATCTCTTTAGTTTTTTTTAAGTGGGGAGGTGGCCTGTTCCAATGCAAAACATCGGCCTCTTGCATCACTTACTTTCAAGAAATACCTTTGGATCGCAAGATGACATTCTAAACCAGCTGGGGGACTTCACTGCAGTAAAATTCATGGTTTCTCATCAAAGTATTCCAATGTGCCTTGAACCAGGATAAAGACAAGCAAAGTGATGGCAATAGGAATTATATAGGTGCTTCATAATCATAAATATTTTCCAATAAAATTATTTTGCAAACATGTCTACTGCACCAGGTTCCCAATTTTTCAAATATGCCCACCAGGCAAAAATAATGGAATCTCCTCTGAAGGGGGCCAGCGAACCACATATTGTGCCTTTATGGATAAAACTGTTAAAACTAATCAACTCAAATCTTTATTAGTCACAGACCAGCATAAATGATGTTAAACTATTGATCAGAATTGTTTTTCAGACCCTATTGCTCACCTTAAATTACCCAGTGGCCACTCATCTAACAGCAACACACTGAAGCACAGTCATCCAAGTTTTAGTCCAGCAAGTTGCCTGAACCTTTAGTGTGTGCACAGACGGTTAAGTCAGTCGAAAAAGAAACGTTTTTTTATCATCTATGCTCTATATAGGCCCTTTTGGGTTCATAAATCCAGAGGCTGGGTTTTACCACACTCTGAGCCAAATCAAACCAGGCTGTTGGTTTTTGCTGAGAAGCAAGAAAGAATTGCAACCAGGAGTCTCGGAGATAACTTCCCTCCCAAACCCGTATCCGACCCCCAGAATCCAACCCCAGGAGGCAAGGGAAGTAAGCGATAAGCAGGTTGCTCCACAAGAGCAACTGCACACAGCTGCAACAGTCCTTGAGTTACAAACTGATGGACCTTATGCCACCGGTGAGCGGGCAGGGGAGGCGCTGCAACGTGGGATCGTCCTCAGTCTTTCGCTGTGAGCTGGTGACGATCTTTCGGTGTGGTCAAGGCTCAGCGTGCCGGGTTTTTGCACCACTGAGAGGAACTTCGCACTCCGGGCTAAGCGCGCTGGTTAGATATGGTTGTGTAAAACTGCCCAAGAGCCAAAAAAACTGCGGCTGGGAAGGGTGGGAAGGGGCAAACAAGCGCCGCCTGAAGGAAGTCTACGGCATTCTCCAGCCTAGCACCTCTTCCATTAGTAACGGAAAAGGGAGCACAACCCAAAAAGCCCGGCCGGCCTCACTTTCGCGCCTTTCTCTCTGACCGAGAGGCCGGGGGTTATTTTGTGTCCGTCGCGGGGGAGGGATTGCACGCTGACGCTCCACAGACGAAGCCCCGCCCCGATCCGCCCTGCCGTTTTGGAAAGCCCTTCGCTCCCCGGGTTTCGCCGGTCGCTGCGGTTGGCTTGTTCGCGGCGCGTGTCTGCGAGGGCGCGCGTGGACCTTTCCCTTCGCGTTGGCCCTTTGGAGCGTGTGGAGGACCTCGCCGGGGCGCGCTGAGGAGGCTGCGGGAGCGCCAGATCGCTCACTTGGAGCTGCGGGCTTCCAGTTCGCCGAGGAAGCTGCTGCTGCTGCTGCTGCTGCTTCCCGGTAGACCCGCTCTCTGCTTCCCTGAGCCCACGGCGGCCCCCTCGACCCTCGGCAAGCCGGCGCTTGCTCCCGAACGAAGCAACTCTGGCTTTGGGAGGACCTGCCCTGTGTGTCCCACACACGTATGCGGGCGAGGGCTCGGGTCTCGCGGCCGTAGCCACGGCGGGCATGAAATGTGCGCTCCTCGGGCTGGCCAAATCTCCCAGCAAGAAATGCTCCGGTGAATGGCCGAGGAACGATCGGGAGGAGGACGAACCTGTCTCAGGCGTCCGGAGCCCCAGCCGCTGCTTGCACAGTATGCTAAGGAAGGTAAGTCTTTTCCCTGCGCTTCGCGCCTAAAGAGGCGCCCATAGCCGGGCGGATTTCCCCGGACCGCGTTATCCCACCGCGTCCCCAGCCTCCTCTTACGTCCACATTTGGTGGAGGAGGCTCTTCTTCCAGCTCGTCCTTCCCAACCAAGGCAAAGAAACAAGGCGGGAAGGGAAAGCACGTTTCTTGGACGGCGCCTTTGGAAAAAGACTAAATGTGTCGGAAGCCCCAAAGAAGGCGCGATCGCCGTCCTGTCCCCATTTGAAGCGGAGCCTTTTCGTCAGCCTCGTAGGATTTTGTCGGATGCATATTGGACGACTGTCTGCACAACCAGATTGCCCCAGAATGAAAGCAGCATGCCTCTGTTTCTCGTGGGACCAGACAACTCTCTAGTCGGCAGCGTCATCTTCCACCTGTCCGCAGACTTCTGCTTTCTTTTTCTATCAGGCATCAAAAATAGCCTTTTCCAACTGAGGCTGGCATAAGCGGTGCTGCCTGGTCGGCTGTCTGTGTTAGTGCGCTTAATTTGTGTGGACGAGAACTCCCTCGTCTTCAACTGGATCTCCCCTCGATCACTTCTCCCCTCTGTCCTGACCTGCCTGCCCGCCCCCTTTCTAAATGGACCTCGACTCAGGAACTCCATTTTGTTTGCTTTTTCAAAAGCTGGAGAGTGTTTGTTTTGTTTTAAGGGGTCACTGATGGCATGGAGGAAGGTGATGTTTCTTTTCTTTCTTAAGGGGTTCACTAATGGAATGGTGAAGTTGAAAGTGGCAGGTTTTCCTTCCAAGCCTAGATGTATAGAAGGATAGTACAATGATTCCTTCCTTCCTTCCTTCCTTCCTTCCTAGCGATCCACCAATGGATGCATCCAACAGGAGGGTGAGAGAAACAGTGGATGCAACTCATAGAAAAGATCTCAGTCGAAACCACATGTCTTTAAAGACTTGTCCACAAAAAAGAAAGCAGCTGGCACTTTTTTTTTCCTAGGCATGGGTGGGACTAGTAAAGAAGAAGGGAAATTCAACACAGATAGTGTGCCAGGCCATCACTGGCCAGAACGAAGGAAAAGGCTGAAATCTGGATAATTTTTTTTAAAGTGGACTTCATTTCCAGCTGAAATATACACAGGAGTCAAGCAGCTTAAGGAAGCAATGCAGAAACACCTTATGTTTTGTTTAATATGAACTGGTAGATATCAGAAGGCACAAACAACTTTATACCAGATATGAGCTTCTCACTTAGCCCCTGTTTTTAGTATTTACTACTTAAAAGAGATGGACCCATATTCTTTGGGTTCAGCTGTTAGAATGCACTTCTTTCTAGATAATTATCCACCTAGGCATTTAGTGGCTGTTTCGTAAGGAGCTTCAAATGGCTTCTTTCTCAGGGCAAAGATTTAATACCAGTATTCCAAACTGTTCTGATTTTGTTTATTGTTTGTTTTTAAAAGGAATATTTGGATAAAAATGTAACTCCTTTCAGTATTTATGATGAAACTACAAGAAGTCAATACTGCCAGTGACTTTCCAGACCAGTTCCTTTCACCCTGTGTGCAATTATGCTTCAGTTCAGAATAATGCAAGATTTTATTGAGGTGAACAGCACCAATTTTGTATGCCTGCTGTGATCTATGGCCTGTGTAGCTACTATTGTGATTAAAACCCCAGCTTTAGTGCATGCAGTCTGAACTCTCCCTGTATATGTGAGATACTAGTGACTGTTTAAACAGAAGGAGTCACCTTAAGACTGTCTAGGATGGATTCACATATGGACAATTTCCAATAGGAGCTATAGGGTCAACTTTGAGAATGAACAGCTGTTGTTTAAAAACCATAGCCTTATATTTATGTATTTATTGATATGTCTTCAAAGAAAAAACAAGAAAGTCCAGTTGCCTCTTGAAAAAGCATCTTTGGGATTTATTCATATGCTGCATAGAAACACACAAACACAAACTGTTTTCAACTGACGCTTCCTGATCTCATATTTTTTCATTTACAGTATCCATAGTGGGATCTGCAATACAATACTACAGGTCAGGATTCCAGTTTTTGGGCTGTTTCCTCACCTCTCACTGCCCAACAGCTATCCAGCATTTTGTAGCTAATAAATATGGCCTGTTCTTAGTGGATTATTTGGGGATTGACTAATCACCTCCCTCCGTGCCTCATTTCTCATTCCTCAAGTCTTTTTTTACTCCTGCAAACCTCAAAGTCCTGCAAAGCATATATATATATACCTCCTCCTTGGTTTTGAGTGGCCCCATTTTGGACACAACCCTATTATCTTTTAGTAGCTATGTTTTGTACAGTTTCTCAGCTATTGCCATTTTTTTGGCAAAATGTTTGTATTAAAATTGTTTCAGCTATTCTAAGCTGTTTGCATATAAATGAGGCAAAATATGGCTTTGCTGTAATGGTGAGGTCTTCCCTGAAGAGCTGAGACACTCAAGAAAAAGAGGCAGATGTTTTTGTTCTGTGATCTTGAGATAAAAGCTGTGCTGTTTTTTATGCAGCTGTATATGCATTTTTTAAAAAATGAAATGCATGTAATGAACATGTTGAAAGACCCCAAAATTGTTCAGGTTTCAGGTTGTTCAGTTTGAGAATCTGAATCTACTAATTTCAATGGTGGCTTATATTCCAGTTATTGCATGGATAAGATACTGAATTTTATTTTTCTTCATCTTGAAACTTGAAGAAAGTTACTCTGGATAATACCAAACCAATATGTTCTTTAAATTATGCTTGAATCTGTAGGGTTTCTTGGCAGCAATTCAGAAGTTATTTGCAATTCTTTGTTTTTCCTGCCTTTTTTCAGTATAGCCTGAGGCCTCCCTGGAAGTTTTCCATCTAAGTGCTAATAAGGTCTAGCACTGCTTAGCTTCCAAACCCAGATAATCATAATTACTCCCATAATTGAACATTGTCCCCCTGTTTTGCCTTCTCTCTGTCCTTGTTCTTTTCTAGTTCTACCCATGTTTAGAGACTCACACAGATTTTATATGCAACAGTTCACAAAATTATCAAAAACAACCAAAGTGAATTGGCCTTCTTATTCAGGTTGAAGTCTTGAAACATTCCCAACCTTAATGTTCTGAAGTGATAATGTGCAATATTTTTTCAAAGTGGGATGAGACCTATTAATATGCCATAAAAAATTGTGTAAGGAGTTAGAAATAATTTTTAGCTACAGAATAATAGCACGCAAAAAGTGTGCTTTACAACATTATTAATATGTTGGCATTTTGTTGAGAAGGTTGTTACAGAGAAATACTCTCAAACATTTTATCATAGCAGCAGTTATACAGTATGTATGTACTCATATTTATTACTTTATGTTCTATATTGCCATTTCTGTTTGAAAAAGCTGAAATCTTTAGAAGTTATTTTTCATGGGCATAGCATCAAGTATTGTTAAAAACAGTCTACAATCCAGTTTAAGATTAGAGCTAAGACATAAGGCCTAATAACATGACTGGCCTACAACATATACATCTATAATTATAACAGATGTCTAAATAACAATTCAATTTGCATAAAGAATTTATACTTGCACTGGCAAAGGCACATAGAAAAGAAATAGTGCAGTTAAAAATAGTGCAGTTAAATCACTTTTGCAATTCTATTTTTAAAGGAATATATAAATGTAATTTCTAGGTTGAGAAACCTAGCCTTAAGTAAGTATATACATGGTTCAAGACTTCTAACTATAATTTATTAGAATGGCTACAAATTTTGTGCATCTTAAAGACTGATATTTATTGTTGCAGATTCTTGGAGATTCTCATAACATTTAATAAATGTATAAAATTACAGGATAAATGACTTCATATGCTTTGACCCTGGAAGTAGCATTGAATTGTAGACA
Organism: Laticauda colubrina; assembly: GCA_015471245.1. Taxonomy (NCBI): domain Eukaryota; kingdom Metazoa; phylum Chordata; class Lepidosauria; order Squamata; family Elapidae; genus Laticauda; species Laticauda colubrina. Next base: position 37,298,091 of record BLBF01000022.1, on the reverse strand, counting down.
CTCAAAAATGGTGGCTGCTTCTGGGATTGTACTATATGACCTAGGAATGGAGCAGCTTGCTGCTTCCTTAACATGAACTGCACAACTTTCTAGAGTGTTTGGTTAGATCCCAGGAATGGTGGACATCAAACTACATAGCCCAAGAACAGAACGCCCTGCTCTCCTTCTCTAACCTGAATTGCAGAGATTTTCACAAGGTAAATGAGAAGAAGGGTGTGAGTCATAGTGGGTTAGGAACCAGGCCTAAGCCCTGCATGTACCGGGTGGGGAGATGGGGAAGCTAGGCAGAGGGAGTGGGGCCACTGCAGCATCCCTGTGGTTGGGCATAAGAAAAAATGACTGCAAGACCCCTGCAGCAGCATATCTACAGAACCTGGTTTTAAGTTGCCTTTGAGGAATCCACTATAACTTGTATTTAGATATACCTTGCAAATTCTATGTTATATTAGCACTGGACAGTCAAAATTATAGAAGTTTAAATGAAGGTTATCCTGTACAGTATAAACGTTTTGAAAATCATGGAGAATTGTTTTGATGTGAAATTTGATATAGAAAAGTTATCAGTTTTATGTTGGGAATCAACATGTTTCATTTTGTCCAACCATATTATTAAAATTTGCTTAAAAAGTAATTCTTGTTTCCTCATGAGCCATTTTGGAATCTGCATATTTGAGACCCTTTATAAATTAGAATTTATTAGTGTTCAGTTCTGTTGGCAAGTATAATTTTTTTTCTGTTGTAGTTTCTAGGAAGTGTGGCTTTCTTTTCATGCTAAATAATTTGATTCACAAAGAAATACTTGGAATATGGCCTGTATAGGACTATAAATCAATTGAAAGGATTAATTTATATTTGTTATACAATTTTTTAAAATTTAGATATTGTTTGCAAAAAGGCTGCTTGGCATTATGATCGTGTTTAATGTGGAGGCAGGCATGGATTAAATAAACGCAAAGGCTATAATTTTAGGATTTCAGATTGGTTCATAAGAAACCTGTTATCAAAAATGGAGAACACCAACTACTTGTAATTGAGACAACTGGGTTTGTTGTTGAGCCAAAATAAGTTCCTAGAAATAGTCTTGAGGAATCTTTAGGGTGCTGTCATTGTACAGCAATTTTGTCTGCATCTTCTATTTCTTGAATAGCCATGAATTATTTCACTACTATAATGTCAGAGATGGGAAGATATTTTATTTGACTACATGAGTTATTGCTCATTCTAAATAGATGCATTTCGTGGTTTTAAATGAAGGAAAACAAGGCATTTAATTTTTAATTAACAATGTTAACATAGAGTTAAAAGGAGCTGTTACGATAAGTATTAAAATCGTAGAAAGACTGATATTTCCCCCCCCAAAGACATAAACAGAGACTTGACAGAAACATTAGCATAGACATACCCCAAATATGTCCTGTTTCATGGTTTTTGAAATTCAGTAGTGTTCTCTTTCCTTAGTTGATGGAGTTTAAGAACATTATTCATTTTGCAGTTGTCTTCTGATGTGGGTATTCATTGCATAAATAAAATAACATGATGAAGTTTATTTATATCAACAATCGATTAAAGCATACTTCTAACTTAAACCATAAATGGGAATTCATTATGGGAATTATATACAATAATAATCCCTTAATGGATCCTATTTATTTATTAATTAGAATTCAATTGTCAACTTAATTAATGAAATTAACCAAAGTATTAAATACTTTATATAATTTGTAATAATTACTGTTTACTAAATTTGGAAACCAAGAGGATATAATACATAATACTTCATCCCCTTGTGAGGTGGAAGCAGATAAAAAAACCACCAAAAGATTCGTTGATCCAAGGAAAACAAGGTTTTATTCACGTGTCTGCAGAGACGGGTTCCCTCAGGCATTATACCCTAACTGTCCGCCCCCTCGTACGAGGGCTTGGCTCACATTTTTTCTGTTTTCAAATTGACACATATATTTCGAAGGTTCATACTAGCTCCCTATCTAGCAAAAGCAGTTACACGGTTTCTGAATTGCAGCACTTTATTACAATTCTCCATTGTTCTAGCCTTATCTTGTTTTTTTCTCTTGTGCACAAACTGGAACACTTTCTTATTTAGCAGAGCTACTGAGTTTGAGACACACTTCCTTATTTAATTCAATGGGTCATCCAACATGACTTCGGTTCTGCTCACACCCTTTTCCAATGCTGAACAAATGTTAATCTATGCTTGAAATTTATATATGAATGCATATTCATATAATATGAATTCTCAAGGGACTGATAATTTATCGATAATCCAAATCAACAATACTTTAAAAAAAGTTTCTGGGATTACCTGCTGTCACTAATTGAACAATTTAGTTGTATATGCATGATTTTTTAAATTTTCTTACTTGCTTCAGTTTATCTGCTATTTTGTTGCTGAAGACTCCCAGCAACTTACAAGTACCAATATAGAATTAAAACATGGAACAAATATAGAACTCTGGGTAAAATATTCATTTTGATTGTTGAAATTCTCCCTATTAGTGACAATTGTAGGTTTTCCCATTTCGTCAAGTCTAGTGTTATCTGTTGTTTAAGTTTAATGTAATTGTTCTCTTTTAATGTCATACATCTTGCTGTCAAATGTATCCCCAAGTACTTAACCTTTTTCGTGACTTGAATTTTCAATACATCTGCCAATTCTTCTTTTTGTCTTAGTAACATATTCTTTGTCAAAATCTTTGTCTTGTCTTTGTTTATTTTCAGGCCGGCCACCTTGCCATATGCCTCTATCTTTTCCAGTAGTTTTGGTGCTGTTTCTAAAGGGTCTTCTAAAATAAAAGCCAAGTCATCTGCAAAACCTTGCAATTTAAATTCTTCCTTTTTAATTTTTATTCCTTTTATACTCTTTTCGTCTCTAATGTTTCTATTTAACACTTCCAGAGTTAATATGAATAGCAAAGGTGATCGTGGGCAACCTTGTACCTTTTCTTATATTGATAGAGCCTGTTAATTCTCCCTCTACCATTTCCTTTGCCGTTTGCTTATAATATATGGCTTGTATTGCTTGAATAAATTTTCTGGAAAAGCCCATCTGTTCCAATAATAATGACATGAATCTCCAGTTCACATTATCAAATGCCTTTTGTGCATCTAAAAATATCAAAGGCATTTGTTTTTCAGGGTGAGCCTCATAATATTCCAAAATGTCCAATATTACTCTCATGTTATCTTTAATTTGTCTCTTTGGCAGAAATCCATTTTGGTCAGAGTGAATAAAATTATTTAAATATTTTTTGAGTCTCTCTGCCAATATTGAAGCAAAGATTTTATAATCTGCATTTAATAAAGAAATGGGTCTATAATTCTTAATTTGTAATGGATCACTCTCTTCTTTTGGAATAAGTGTAATATAGGTTTCTGACCATGTTTTAGGTATCTTCTCCTTTAGCATAACTTTATTCATAACTTCTAGCAAATGGAAGGTTCAGCGATTCTTGTAATGTTTTATAGAATTCTGCCGTAAGTCCATCTGGGCCTGGTGCCTTCCCATTATTCTCCTATGAGCTGCTCAGAGCATCCAGTAGTGGGAGGTGCTTAGTCTCCACATTCACAGGCTGAGCTTGATTTGTGGAACGCTCCTCCTCCACCACTTGACTCCTCAGCGTTCCCAGTTTTTTGCTCAGCCTTGTGCGAGACAGGCAGTGCTTTGGATACTTCCTTGACTGAAACAGGAATATTAGCAGGTTTGATTGCAATTCGGTTTTCCTTTAGTTTTTTCTTTGCCTTTAGCCTTCAATCCTTATCAGTCTGAGAGTCCGGTTTAAGGGAAGCGCTGTTCGCCCCCCCCCCCCCCCCCAAAAAAAAAAAAAGGTAGTGGGAGGTTTTTGGAGCTGCTCTGCTTCAACTCCCCACAGCCAAAATTTTCTTACCTCTGCCAGTTTGATTGCCACTGTGTCTTTATTCTGTTTGCTTGCTAGCGGCTCGATATTTTGTTTTAAAAGTCGTATCCCCTTACCCCTCCCCAAACGCCATTTCTTCAGTGGGAAAGTTAATTAGTATTAATTCCCCTTTCTTCTCCGCCGTTCTGTTGTTTGAGAGCTCAGGCTTCGTTTGAGCTCTGGCTTGGTTTGCAAGGCGGGAAGCTGTTGCTGAGAAGCACGCGAAAAAACTTTAACTGCTGGAGGCCATCTTGAGAATCCCTTCAGGATTCTGAGAGCTGTTTTACCCTCATTTTGGCTACCTGCACTCGAGGATAATTAATTCATTTTTAAAAAAATTGTTGGCTTAACCCTCACAGCCTTATTCTCAGTGGCACAGCAGCAAGCACCTAGGCCAGTGTCCACCTGTGCAGGGAAGCTGCTGAAGGGCCTTACAATCATCAATCCGTCTAATCATCAATTAGGCGTTCGCTATTTGGCTAATTGGATTACTCATTAATATTTGTTTGTTTTATTATTAATATTGGAATATACATATATCACTACTCATAGGAGCAATTACAAAGCAATTATAGCAATAATATTACAATAATTATTACAATCATAATCACTCATGGTAGCAAACTACTTAACAGTATAATATTTTAATTTTCAATAAAATATTATTATTGATACGACTTATTATATATATATAGATACCAGTAAAACAAAAGGAATAAATAAAATAAAAGGGGGCAATAAGAACTTTAGTAGGGCAACCGTTTTTGACTCAGATCAGACCCTGGGTGTGCCAACCACCTTGTACACAGATTATATTCAATTACTGTTATTCTAATTTTAATCAAAATGGCAGATGGTAGCACCTCTCAGGCACCTTGCTTGAAGGCAAAAGCCAAATCAAAACACAGTGGAAATTCTAAAGCCTCAGAAAGGGACGCCTTAAGGCGCTATAAGGCCTTACAAAAGCAAATAGACAGGCATTCTCGAAAGGTCCACGCTGTATCTCAGGGTGCCCCCTCTTCCAGTCCATCAGTTTTTTCACACCCTCCTCCTCCTCTAAATCTCTCCCTTTCATCCAGGCGCAGCTTAACTCCACAAGGACAAGAGGCCCAAGTGTCTGGAACACCAACCAGACGGCCCCTGAAGCCACATTCACCCCGACAGCCGTTGGTCTTTGCCAAGGTGACAGCTTCGTTGAGGTTCCAGAAAGGATGAAAGCCTGGATGGAACTGGCTATTCACCAAGGGATTGCAGTGGGGCCTCAACACGCAGTAATGTCCAGACTTTACCCTAGAGTTACTGACCAAGAGCCCCAACCACTGAGGTCACTGACCAGATCGGAACAACACCAGTCCCAGGTACATTTACAGGGGGAGACCCCTCTCCAAGGGCCGGAGGAGGAGGAGGAGGAGGAGGAAGTAGATCAAATCTTTCAAATGTCTGAGTCTGAAGTGGGATCAATTCACGATAATAAGCCCTTGTCAGAGGCAGACCCCTTAGAAGGGGAAATGTCTGAGGATGAAGGTCTTATTCCTGACCAGCCTGCTTTTACAGGCTTATTTTGGCCACAGCTTTTCAAATCTCTCTTGTTTAAGGCAAAGAACATTGCAGGTCTAAACAAACCAAAACCTTCTGACACACCTGACCCTTCAGGGGAGGGACCAGAGGACATGATCTTCAACCAACCGGTAGTTGAAGCAGAGGTAATTCCAGTCCCACCCATATTTTCGGACCTGGTGCAGAAGCAGTGGGCTTCTGCAGCAGTATACACCTCCCCAACTGGACATGATAGGAAATTCTTCAACTTGGAGCCTGATTTTGCAAAGTTATTGGGGACTCCCGAGGTAGACGAGCCTATAATGGCTTTAGCATCCCCCTCCATTCCCAGTGAGTCACTGGAGGCCTTAAAGCCGGAGGAAAAACGGGTCGAGCTAGCCCTATGCAGAGCTTATCAGTCTGACGCGTGGGCGATCAGATCAGCCACATCCGCTCCTTCTTCATGCGGTCATCTCTTAGATGGCTTCGTCTTTTGAAACAACATATTCCTTCTTCTAACATCAGGGCGCACCAAGACATCGCCAAACTTACGGCAGCTGCTGAATTCTCTGCCGATGCCAGCTATCACGCAGTCAAATTTTCAGCAAGGGCCATTACCTTGCATGTCACAGCACATCGCTTGCTTTGGTTAAGATACTGGCAAGCCGACTTCAAACACAAATCCAAGCTGGCACCATCCCCCATTGCGGGAGATAGATTGTTTGACCCTTCCCTGGATCCACTACTAATTGAAACACGCAACAAGAAGAAAATTCTCCCTTCCTTTTTTCGGAAGTCAGATTTCAGAAGCCCCCAGTCCTTTCAGAGGGGATCCTCTCGATCTTTCTATAGGGATCCTTCTCTTCCAGATACCAGAGACCCCCAGCAGTTAGACCAGGACAACAACCAGATAGGTCCGACTCAGTGGATAGAAGTAGAAGGGGTGGTCAATCCAAAAGATCCTTTCGGGGAACAGGGAACAGGCCTTTTCGGCGACCAAGATAACTCCTGGGACCCAATTCCCATTGGCGGACGTCTTAAGTTGTTCGCTGACCAATGGGACTCCTCTACCTCTGACGCCTGGGTCAGAGATACTGTTAGATTTGGACTCGCGCTGGAGTTTAGATCCACTCCCCCAGATTCCTTCATGTCATACCCTTCTTCCAGGGACCCGGTCAAGCGTAATCTCATGGATTCCGCTATCCAACATCTACTGGATATACAAGCCATCCAACCAGTAGTGACCAACCAACAAGGGCAAGGTTTTTATTCACATCTTTTCATTGTGCCAAAAAATTTGGGGGGGTGGAGAGCGATATTAGATTTGAAATGTCTCAACCGTTTCTTAGTATATCGCAAATTTAAAATGCATAACCTCCAATCAATATTGCAGGGCATCAGGAAAAGGGACGTGCTCACGTCCATAGACTTGACAGAGGCATACCTGCACATTGCTATTTGGCCCTCCCATTATAGGTTTCTGAGATTTTGCTACAGTAACCACCACTTTGAATATGTGGCCCTTCCGTTCAGATTAGCCTCTGCCCCCATGATCTTCACCAAGGTCCTCGCAGCGCTAGCTGCCCACTTCAGGAATATCCTGGTACGCCTCCAGTGTTATCTTGACGATATTTTTATTTTATCTCCTTCCACCCATCAGGCAGTCATAGACACTCAGAACACATTATTATTCCTATGAGAACATGGTTTCTCAATAAATTGGAAGAAGAGTCAATACGTTCAACGCGGTTAATTCATTTAGGGGCGGTCATAAATACAGTGGAAGACAACGTTTATCTGTCACCAGATAGACTAAATAGCATTCAAAAATTGGTTAAGGAAATCAGGGCGCTTAAGAGGGTGTCCCTAATGGACTTATCCAAATTGTTGGGCAAAATGATTTCATGTATTTCTATTATTCCTTGAGCCTGCCTTCACACTAGATCCCTCCAGTTGTTCCTGCTACCGTACCAGTGATCTGGCCGAAGCAACTCCAAACACAAAGTCAGGGTCCCACCCAAGGTTCTCAAATCTCTCCTCTGGTGGTCCAAACCAGTTATCAACAGAGGCTGTCTCTTCAAGGAACCACAAAGGCTCACCATCATCACAGATGCCAGTCTGTTCGGATGGGGAGGTCACGTCCAGTCGCTCACAACCCAAGGCCGATGGTCTGACATAGAACAGTCATGCAGTATAAACTGGCTAGAACTTCGCGCAGTACACCTGGCCCTTCGGAATTTCTTCCCCCAGGTACGCGGTCAGCACATACTGATACTGACAGACAATGTAACAGCCAAAGCTCACATAAACAAGCAGGGGGGCACACAATCGAAGCAGTTAATGTGGGAAGCGGAACGCCTGTGTCGCTGGGCGGAGAACAACATACTTTCCATCAAAGCAGAACACATTTTGGGTCTGTCGAATACACAAGCAGACTGGCTAAGCAGGGCCATCATAGATCAGTCAGAGTGGCTCCTTCACCCATCCCTGTTCCAAGAAGCAACATGGTCATTTGGTCAGCCGGTGATAGACCTATTTGCTTCCCCTCTCAACACTCAGCTCCCGAGATTTTTTTTCAGGTACCCATCCAAAGGAGTGGAGAATTCGCTCCGCTGTCGTTGGCCCCTGGGGCTCCTGTATGCATTCCCTCCACTTCCCCAAGTTCCCAAAGTCATCCAAAAGTTACTAGACGAGAGAGCGGAATTACTTCTAGTAGCGCCTTATTGGCCCAGACGGCCATGGTTCGTGGACCTCTGCAGTCTCTTGGTAGCCCCCCCCATCAGACAGAATCTCATTTACTCAGGGGCCTCTTCAACATCCGGATCCTCAATGGTTACAATTGACCATCTGGAGGTTGAGCGGAGTGGTTTGAAGAGCGAAAAGCTCTCCAACAGAGTTATCGACACTATCTTAGCCGCCAGATGCCTCTCAACAATTCGCATTTACAACGCCACATGGTCAACTTTCTGCAAATGGTGTAGTAAGCTTCAAATTGATCCTGCCTCTGCCTCTGTCGCCCAGATTCTAGAGTTTTTACAGGAGGGACTTGATAAGGGGTTATCACCGAATATGTTAAAAAGGCAGGTGACCGCCTTGGCATCAGTTCTCACTCACAAGGGCCTCAGTTCTCTTTCACATCACCCACAAGTAAGATCTTTCCTTCGAGGAGCCACCAATTTACGCCCTCCAGCAGTGCACCATTATCCCACCTCGGACCTTAACAAGGTCCTTGTCACTCTCACTAAGGGTCCTTTCGAACCTTTGAAATCGTCAAATCTCCAATTTCTCATGTACAAAGTAGTTTTCCTGGTAGCAATCACTTCCGCTCGTCGTATCTCGGAAATTGCAGCCCTGTCTGTCAGACAAGATCTCTGCGTTTTTCATGCTGATCGTGTGGTCCTTCGTCCCAATCCCACATTTATGCCCAAGGTCAGTTTGGTTTTTCATAGAGCTCAAGAGCTTATTCTTCCAAATTTTTGTCCCAGACCATCTCAGGGGATGGAAAGACAATGGCATAAGCTTGATGTGAGGCGTGCCCTGTGAATCTATATCAAGCGTACAGCAGCTTTTAGGAAATCAGAGGCTTTATTCGTGTCCTTTCAGCCAAATTCTCAGGGTTGCAAGGTTTCACCATCTATGATAGGCCATTGGATACGGGCGGCAATAGCAAAAACATATCAGACTCTGCAGGTGCCTCAAGGCATAACAGCTCATTCAACAAGGAGTGCAGCAACTTCGGCAGCTTCAATAACTGAAATCTGTCGGGCCGCGGCTTGGGCTTCCCCATCGCCCTTCATTAGACACTACAAAATTGATGTGTTTGCTTCTGCTGGCCTAAGGCTTCCTTCGGCAGAAGAGTTCTGCAACGGGTCCACAGAGACCAGGAGGTGATTCCAGACCAGATGGAGTCTCTCCCATAGGACAGGCCAAGCTTTGGTATGCCCCATTACTGGATGCTCTGAGCAGCTCATAGGAGAAAGGGCGTTGGTACTTACCTGATACGCCTGTTCTCTTTGAACTATGAAGAGCATCCAGCCCCACCCTTTTTTTCCATCTGGTGGGGTCCTGTTTCAGCCAATGAACTTTTTAGTGAGGATGAAAGCGCTTTTTTCTCTCGTCTTCGCCAAAACTGGGGAACACTGAGGAGTCACGTGATGGAGGAGTAGGGTTCCACAAATCAAGCTCAGCCTGTGAATGCGGAGACTAAGCATCTCCCACTACTGGATGCTCTTCACAGCTCAAAGAGAATGGGCGTATCAGGTAAGTACCAATGCCCTTTTTGTTTTTTAAGTGCTTCGGTTAACTCCATCATGGTTATATTGCTTTCTAATATTTTTTCAGTCTCTTTAGGTATCTTAGGTAGATTAGCATTCTGTAAATACTGTTTAATTCTTTCCTCATCAATATTCTCTTGCTCATATAATTTCCCATAAAAGTGAGGTGTCAAAAATTTCAATATGGTGATTGTAGCTGTGTGTCTTAAAGCTCTGCCGCTTCATAGTTTTGATTGCATGATAATAGCTGCCATTTTCACTTTTTTTACTTCCTTCCCTGTGAATATCTCTCGTGACACTCTTTCTTTTAAAAAGAAGAATGTTCTCACATTTAAGGTACATTTTTTAATATTTAGGATTAAGCGATAACAATTACACTTGATATTTTCATCCCTATGTTTGTCAGTGTTGAAACTCTTATATACAGCACCTTTTTGTCAAACTTATACAATTACAGAACAAGATAACTGGAATAAATACTCCCTTAGTTTAACCTAAAAGCACCATTCTTATGTTCTCAGTTCAAATAAACAAATTGTTTATTTGTTGGCCATGTCACAGTAAGAACTTGGCTGTAGTGTTTGATAAAAAAATGTTATATTTGGCAAGAATCCGTTGCTGTAATATGTAGGAAACTAGACAAATAAATCATTTTCAGGAAAATGAAATGACAGGTTTGGCTAATGGAAAATGTGTACTGATATTTTAAATTGCTATAAAAAGCTGGCTTTCCTGAGAAAAACAAAATGGATTCTTACAACAAAGATAGTAAGAGGCAGAGCATATAAGGCCAGATAAATATAGAAAAAAGGATAGATTTAAATGAACTTCCTATATTTTTAAAAGTAATTTGAGACAATAACATGTTAATAGAATCAACAAAGCACCTCAAATTAGAATGATGTCTGAGTAATTTTAGAATTTTACCTACTTTAATTAACTGTACAAAAAAATAGTCAGGTTTTTAAGCATGACATTTAAAGCAAAATCTTTCTAAATTTTCATTGGATCATGAATGAGGGAGATATAGAACAATATAAATACATAGTTGTAAGATGTGGTTTAATGATTCTGACTGAATGGCCCAGGACAAATAATTCTCTTATAGATAACCTATTTAACGGTCACATAAGGATACTATAAAATACATACTGCCATAATGAAGGTCCTAATTTTAAAAATAACAATTTCTATTTCTGTGAGCAGTGTTATATTCTATCTATATCTTTGCTGGGTCATTAATTGCATATATGTTTGAAAAAGTACTCCAGTTTGTCTTCCATACATTTTATTTCAAAAATTAATGTTCCTTTCATTGCTTTTCTGACTTTGTTGTGTCAGGCTATTTGGAGGTTCAAGTGCCATATTACGATATGAATTCTTATATAGGTCACTGCTAGAGTAGCTTCCAAGCAGGAAAGCAAACTGGAGTTTATTTATTTATTAGATTTTTATCTCACCTTTATTATTTTTGTTTTTAACTCAAGATGGCAAACATATCTAATACTCCTTCCTCCTCCTATTTCCTGCACAAGAAACCTGTGAGGTGGGTTGGTCTGAGGGAGATAGATTGACCCAAGACCTATAAACAATATGAAACTTATTAACAGAGATAAGCAAGGAATTGGTGTGTGGGGAGGGTGTCAAAAACATCACAATAGCAGTTGCAACCTCACCAACCATTTCCCCATTTAAATGCAATCATATGCATTGCATATGCAATGCCCATAAAAAGGGGTGGGACATTGATTTCATGGACATGGCCATTATTTTGCCTTTTTAAAATCCCCCTGAGACACTACAGGGATTAAGATTGAATTCCTTGATGTAATCAGATTGTACAGTACAGTTGATTATACAGGTACTTACACAAATACCAAGGGTGTCTTGGAGTCAAGACCAAGAGTTCTGATTCCCTCTTGGTACTTGTTGGCAGAAAAGAATTTATTTCATTTTTAAGAGACTATAATAAATGGATGAATACAGAAGGTGTAATTTGAACATGTGCATGTTTAAAAATGTAAACTTGGGTGAAGAATCTAGCATGCATGGCAGTAATCAGACTTTGCAATGTCAGTGCTATTGTTTTAGTTTTTTTTTTTTTAAAATATGGCTTCTATTTTATGAGGTTGACCTTTTAGTTTACTTATAGATATATATATAGATATATATATGTGAAAAATGCTGCAGAGTACATTTTGTGGTGTGCTTATGAATAGCTAATGTGCTTTAGAAATCTACTACCACCTTTGTTTCATCATATATAAAAAAGCTTCAGTGTAGATCCTGCCAAAATCTAGAAAACAGAGGAACTGAGATTGTACCCCATAAAATATTGAAACACTTCTCTTTTATCTTGGTGTAATAAGGGTAGAACAGTGCCTTTAAGTTACACAAGAATCTAGCTAACTAGCAGTCAATAATAAGTTGGTGTTAGATAAGGGAATTCAAGAGGAACTGGACTTATATTGCTTGGGGGAACGTAATGATTCCAGGCTGTTTCCTTTCTTGACACAGATTCTGCCTCTCTTCCTATAGTTGCTAGCCTATAATTTTTATTTTTCATTGTTTTAAAAAAAGCAAAATGTAAAAGCTAATAATAATATCTTATATTGCAGTAACCTTTCAAAAAGAAACACTTGATCTCAACAGTAAAAACTCTTCAATACGTTTACTACTATGATATATGAGTATGATTTCTGAATATTCTTTCATTACTTCTTAATGTATTGCTTTTAAATTACATTTCGACTAACCACCATGCAAACAAGATTAAATAGTAGAGAATTCGATAACATTTTTCATAAATATTCACCTAGTTTTCCTTCTTCAGACTAATGACTAAAATTGCATATCAAACTGAGGTAATTTTTATGTTTCTGTCTACCATTCATTCAGTATTGTTGAATGTGGTCATCATAGAAAAACTTTGGTGTAGCAATCCACAGAAATGAGAAGCTCTGTTTTTCAGTTATTCCCATAGAGAGGTTTCATTATTTCATAAATACATGGCTGAAAATTGATATTTTGTATTAGACAGTATTAATTTAGAGTTTCAACAAGCACATGGACTCCACTGCTTACAAGGAATTTCAACCTGTTTTCTGCTGATAAATTTTGTTGGAAATGCAGCATTAGTAATTTTATTCCAGCTGAGAACATAACCTAAAATATGACATAACCAAAATATTGTATTAGAATAAAAATGATGTGCTGTAGGTACCATGTTTATAACTTGACATTTATAGACTAAATCATTACTTTTATCCATATATATCAGATTATAAAGATGGTACATGATCTTTATTCTAATAAAAGGTCATATTTTAGATTATGTTCTTATACTTTTTCCCATAGTAAATATAAATATTACGCTGTCTAAAGATTAGATTTGATATAATAATCTAAATAATCTAAAATAATCTAAAATAAAAATAAGCTACAATTGAACAAAGGTTACATTTGATTGTGAAATCATCATAAAATTACAAAAATACAATTACACTGAGAAGTCAAAAAGAAAAAGACATTCCAAAGAAAGGTGGTGAAAACTACATTCTTTTTTAAATAGTAATTTTAATAGTATAATTATATTTGTATAATATAACTATTATAACAGTCAAAACTAATATAAACTGAAAAAATAAAAATAAAATGAAAGGGAAGGGAAGAAGGTACAGAAAAAAAAAACTAGAAAGAAAACTAGAAAAGAAAAATAAGAATGTACTGCTTGACTTATGACTACAGTTGGGTCCAAAAATTCTGTTGCTGAGCAAGAGTTTTTAAGTGAATTACCCCATTTTACAACATTTATTGCCACAGTTGTTAAGTGAATCACTGCAGTTGTTTAGTTGGTAACAAATTTGTCAAATTATTAACATGGCTGTTAAGTGCTTCCCCACTGATTTTGCTTGCAGAGGTGATCAAAAGGTGATCTGCAAAGGTGATGAAAAGCCCCCAATCGTCATAAATATGACTGTTCATATTCATATCACGGCTGAGTGGCTGAATTTTGATCATGCATTGGTAATAAATGTGAAAAACAGTCATGTCACTTCTTTTCAGTACTGTTGTAACTTGAAATGGTCACTAAACAAACTGGTGTAGGTCGAGGACTACTTGTAGTCAAGAAAAATAAATATACATAAGGTTACTTCACATCTTCATCTCAAGTATAAACAATTTTAGTAACTCAGCACCATCTCTTAAAATACAAATACAAAAAAATTATCTTTTCGTCCCTTATCCCATCTCTTGTTTATTAAGAAATCTACAGAGCATCATCATTTTATTCCTGATATCAGGAAAAGTCCATTAAGGGCTACCAGAGACAACAGAATATCTATTTTAACCCTGATCAAGTAAACCAAATTTATATTCTTTCCTTTTCCTTCTAACAATCTTAATTTTTAGTCCATTCCAATAATGTTTGAACTTGATTTCTTTTCATTTTTTTCTTTTTCCCTTCTCTCTAGATTCTTTAAAACTTCAAGTCTTTTTTATAAATCCAATATGGGAAAATTATCTAGATCACTCTCCTGATTTGTGGTCCTTTTAAAATCCAGCTTCTTTTATATCCAATCTAACATCATCTTCCATTTCATTCTTATAACCTGTTATTTTTAAATGCACTTTCAACTCAGCCCCAATCTTGTCAGGTAGAACTTGTTCTTTTTCCATAGCATCTTTTAGACACAGTCTATTTATATAGGCAGACACAATTAAAATTAATGTCTGAATTTTGAACAATTTCCAGAGGTTGGGGATCCCAGCTGTAATTGCAACCAAGTTTAAATATTCTTCTCCTTCAGTCATAATTCTTAGCTCCTGATAGTTTCTTCTAGTGTCTTAGATATGTTTTTTAATTGAAATGTTTTTTAAATTAAAAACAAAAGCATTTTCCACAGAATTTATAATTGATTCCCAAATCTGGACCCTTATTCCATATTCCAACTTTTTAAAATCAAAATTTTAATCATCCTTTTGCTGTTTATTCCCAAAACATAACTTTGTATGTTTTGTAGTTAAATTTTCTTTCATTAAAAATTGAAGGAAACTCACCCAGTGCTATAATATTTATCTATCTGAAAGTTCACAATAGCTGAAAAGCAATTAGCAAGCAATTTCCAAAATTGATTTGACAAATATGTGAACTTAGTGCCTTTTCAAAATTCCTGACTCTGGTGTTTTGCAAGATTGTTATTTTTATCATCTCCCAGAGCTCTAAATCAGCCAGGCACTGCTGTCTTTCAGTCTTCTTCCGAGAAATACCTGTCTAAAGTAATGGTCACTGGTGGGCTGTGAGAAAATTTTGGTGGACTGCAGAGAAATCTCACCCACAGAGCATCCCCTCAAAGCAATTAATCCAGGCTGTGCAGAAACATAAGGCTGCTCAGCCCACATGGCCCGCGAGAACCCATCCTACCCACTCACTCCTTACCAGCAAACTTGTCTGCTAAATTGCTATTTTTCCTTTTTCCGATCATCATCTGTTCTGCTGTGCCGGGAGATTTAGATTAGCAAGGAAGCAGGAAATGGTTGGACTTCTTGCTTTCCAGCTAAGCACAGCCGAACCTCCCTTAGGACTGAAGGTTTGCTTGCAAGCAAATTCAGTGCAGACTCATGGCAAGCAAATTTGAGAGACTGAGCTGGCCGATGGCAGATAGATAGATCACTGAATGATTCTGTGAGCAACTCAATCTGCCTGCTTTGCCTGATTTTGGATAAAAGTTGCTTTTTGTATAAAAATTCAATATTTACATACATGGTGTGTTGTGACTTAATTTTATGAGTTTGCTTGCAAGCAAATTTTATGTAACAGACTGAGCTAGCCAATGGCAGATAGATAGTTTTCTGAATGAATCTATGATTCTGTGAGCAACTCAATCTGCCTGCCTGCTTTGCCTGATTTTGGGTAAAAGTTGCTCTTTTTTATAAAAATTTCAATATTTATATAAACATTTATAATATTTACATATAAGCCATGCCCTGCCAGTCACATGACCACCAAGCCACACCCACAAATTAGGCCACACCCACAGAACCAGTTAGTGGTCCCTGGGATCTAAAATTATGAGTTTGGTGGTCCCTGAAGTCCAAAAGGTTGGCAACACCTGGTTTAAAGCACTTGTGGGTGGTCTCAAGTACTGTCCTTGTCCAGAGAGGAATTATCAAAGAACCAGTCTACTTGCCCCTTCTTTATTCTGCTGCAGTTGTCAGCTCCACATTTCAGAATAGTCTGTAACCCATAAACTGTTTTTTCCTCTGGAAGCTCCACAGTAGAAACTAATTTCATTGATACTCCATATAATCAACTAGAGTAGCATAGAATAGAATAGAACAGAATAGAACAGAGTAGAATAGAGTAGAATAGTGTAGAATAGTGTAGAATAGTGTAGAGTAGAATAGTTGGAAGGGACCTTCGAGGTCTTCTAATCCAGCACCCTGCTTAGGCAGGAAACCCTACCCCACTTCAGACAAATGGTTATCCAATCTCTTCTTTAAAACTTCTAGTGTTGGAGCATTCATCACTTCTGGAGGCAAGTTGATTTTTTGTTCTAACTATCAGGAAATTTCTCCTTAGTTCTAGGTTGCTTCTCTCCTTGATTAGTTTCCACACATTGCTTCTTGTCCTGCCCTCAGATGTTTTGGAGAATAGTTTGACTCCCTCTTCTTTGTGGCAGCCCCTGAGGTATTGTAACAGTGCCATCATGTCAACCGAGTCCTTTCTTTCATCAAATTAGACATACCCAGTTCCAGCAACCGTTCTTTATATGCTTTAGCTTCCAGTCCTCTAATCATTGTTGCTTTTCTCTGCACTCTTTCTAGAGTCTCAACATCCTTTTCACATCGTGGTAACCAAAACTGGATGCAGTATTCCAAGTGTGGTCCTACAAAAGCATTAAAAAAAGAGTTAAGTTCCACTTTAAGGAAAATTTTGCTTTTTAAAAATATATATGTTACATTCATAACATAATGTGGGTTTGAATATAGGTGGATCATTTAAAATAGTTTGATATTATTGTTTTAAGTGGTGCTTATATTTTTCAGAATTTTTTCCTTATATTTCAGTAGAAAATTTCCATTTTCTTAAGAATTTTACTATGTTGTAATTCTTGTCCCTGTGCAAATCTCCTTTATCATTATCTTCTAGAGTACCGTTTAACTTCATGATATATGTTACAAATCCTTGCAATATATATCAGAGTCAATTGGAAGAACTTTTTCAAAAATATTTTTAAAAAGGTAAGACTGTAAGTTGTACAGAATGCCTTTATATCCAAGCATCTTAGATTTCCCTTTCACCAAAGACAAATTCCTTGTGTGTCCAATCACACTTGGCCAATAAAGAATAAATAAGGAATTCTATTCTAGATTTTCCTTTCAGTGTGGATTGTGAATTCTAGAACTTCCCTAGTGAAGTTTCAGGAAGCACTCGCCGAAAATTAGAAATATGTTGAAAGAAATTTAATGTGATTTGTTAACTTTTGGCTACAAGTAGACTGCATGCAGTTTGCCAAATTACTGATGAGGTTGAATAACATTGTGATCAACATGAATAATAGAAATAGAACTAATTTAAAATTTGAATTGCATAAAGTAAATGACAAAATTCTTATCTGGATTGGATTCAGGCTTCAATGGCCAGCAAACGCCAAAGGGAAAGCATTTTATGCTATTAATGTCATTAAGTGCAATACTTTTTTTTATGGCTCCTTTATAATTAAAAAAAGTTCTCTAAACAATTTTCTAATGAGAATAACAGATTTAAAATAGTTGATTTGGATCTGAAATGCCTCAGCTACCTACTCTAGCTGTATCTTCTGCATCTATTATGACTTTTTAAATTAAGTGGGAAATTTTATTAAGTTTTACATGGAACTAGTTCCCTATGAAAATTCAGTTCATGCCCCAAATTTCTACTTAAGTACACAATTAAACATAGAATCCTATGATTAAAGACATTGATTAAAATTAAACTTAGGGAAGTATATTCTATGCCTTGAATGCAATACATGAAAAATTGTTTCCATATATTAGAATAAGGTAAATCATTCAGAAGAAATACTTCGGCATATATGGAGAGCACACAAAACCTCTCCTTTTTAATCTTTAAAGTGACTGCATCTTTTTTTCAGATAATCAATTTGGCTTTGTTTATATATGTCCGTGATGGCGAATCTATGGCACGTGTGCCACAGGTGGCACGCAGAGCTATTTGTGCAGGCATGTGAGCCCCAGCTAAACCTTCCTGCACTGTGCATGTGCAAGCCTCCCAGCTGATTTTTAGCCTGTTTGAGGCCTTTTTCAGCCTCCCAGAGGCTCAAGGGAAGCCTCTACAGCCTTTGGAAGCCGAAAAACAGACCCGTTTCATCACTTCCTGTATTTCCGGAACACCAGAAGTGATGAAATAGACCCATTTTTCAGCCTCTAAAGGCTCCCCTTGAGCCTCTGGGAGGCCGAAAAAGGCCTCAAACTGGCTAAAAATTAGCTGGGAGGCGCGCAGTGCAGATAAGGGGGTGGGGGGGAATCATGTGTGCGTGCTCAGGGGGCGGGGGCATGCACATTGTCTTCTGGATGCTGGCACATGAGCACCAGAAGGCAATGCGCAATTTTCAGCACGGGAGCCCAAAAAGGTTAGACAGAACTGATATATGCTGTATATCTAAGATCGCAGGGAAGAATTTTGAAGACACAATCATGAAGAAGAGCAACTGCTTTAACACTTGAAAGAGAGGCATTTCCTTGCATTGTGTAAGACAGCCAGAAGATATTGACATAACTGATAAATATTATCTCAGCATAGCCAAATAAAAATTGTAATAAAGTCACCTTATTGCTTGCTCTAAAAGTAAATGTAGACATTGTACTTTATTAACCAGATACATACTTTAATACTCAATTTAATCACATAATAATTTATTTATTACAACATGTTGTGATAAGCCATATCACCAGAGCCTGGTAATGTTAATGAATTATCTTTGACAGTATTTCAATTCTAAACCATATGGTTAAATTGCTAATCTTTGCTAATATCGTAATGGCAAAGATAAATTATTATTAGAAGTCAACATATCTGTTAATATTTGCGTAAATATATAAAATAAGCATGATATCTAAGGATTTCTTGATAAGTAAATTGTTTAACATGTTGACATATTATAGTATATAGTATTCAAATTACACAGGAACTTGCTGTGTCAGAGACCATCGTCTGTGAACTGTCCAGTGGTGGGATTCAATTTTTTTTACTCCTGGTTCTATGGGGGTGGCTTGGTGGATGTGGCAGGGGAAGGATACTGTAAAATCACCAGTCAGAGGTGGTATTTGCCAGTTCTCCGAACTACTCAAAATTTCCGCTACCAGTTCTCCAGAGCTGGTCAGAACCTGCTGAATACCACTTCTGGAACTGTCCTCAAATGCCATAATCCTCTTCTTAGTATGCTACAGAGCCGCGGATTATGACATAGCTCATGTAAACAAGCTAACTTCACTGTTAACGTGGGCTGCCTCTTGCCCTCACCTCTTATTTTCCTTGGTGACTTCAATAGACCTCTTATAAATTGGACACTAAATGAATGTACATCCGAACTCATACATGCAAACCTGTACAATGCTTTTACTACACTGGGACTGGAACTAATAACAGTCGACTCAATAACTACCTCGACCTTATCTTCTGCAACATCTCAAACTCAATATATGGCCTACAAATACAAGACCCCTTTTCAAACAGTGACCACAGTATGATCGTTTTTTGTCTCAATTTACGTCCTCACAAAGAAGATCATAATGATGGGTCCACAAAATACAACTTCAAAAAAGCCAACTATTATCTCATAGATGCTGATCTATCATCTCTTGATTGGCACATTCTGTTATCTAGCTGTAATACTACAGAAGACCATTTTAATGCATTCTTGTTTGAACTTGAAATAATCATTAAACTATATGTACCATTAGAACCCCCACCAAAAAAAAACAAATTACCCATAACAATAAGGTACCTTCAGTCAAAAAAAAGAAATCGCTATGGCATAAAAACAAAACTTTAAAAACCAATACAACATCCTATGCCGACAGATAAAGGCAGAATGCACAAATTACTACTGCAAACAAGAGGAAAACCTCCTATGTACAAAATCCATCCGTACCTTCTACAATTTTGTTAACACCAAACTTAAAGACTCATGAACCATCCCATCTCTAAAAGGATCAAACGGGAAAGACTGCATCGATGAAGTTGTTAAGGCCATTCTCTTCAACACATTCTTCAGTTCAGTGTTTGTAAACAACAATGTTTCATGCCCCACATTTTCTAGTAGTAACACAAGTAACTGTAATGGCCTACTACATATTGACTTTACAGAAGATAACATTGAAAAGGCACTATGAAACCTAAAACCATCCCTTTCTATTGGCCCCAATGGATTATGTGCATACTTCTTAAAAAAGTTCTCCTCTGCCATAGCGAAACCCCTAAGCATTATATATGAGATATCTTTCAGAACCAGCTCCTTATCAAACCTATGGTCCTTAGCTACAGTCATCCCTATCTTCAAAAAAGGTGATCCCAGCCTGGTTGAAAACTACAGACCAATCTCAAAATTATTTGCTACAATGTCCTACCAGTCAATGACTACTTCAGCTTCAACCACAACAATACAAGAGCACTCAACAGATACAAACCCAGTGTAAACCGCTTCAAACTTGATTGCAGAAAGTACGACTTCAGCAGATCAATGCCTGGAATGCACTACCTGACTCTGTTATTACATCCTCTAACCCCCACTCCTTTAACCTCAAACTAACCACTATTGACCTTACCCCATTCCTAAGAGATCTGTAAGGAGCGTGCATAAGTGCACCATCGTGCCTACCGTCCCTGTCCTATTGTCCTCATTAATTCGTACCTATTTCCTGTATTCTTACTCATGTTTATACTTATATCTATTACCTTGTAAGCAATTGATGAATCAAATAAATATAAAAATAAAAAGAAATTTTGTCTCTATATCGTAGTACCTTGTTATCCTGAATCACCTATTTCTTCATCCCTTGTTTTACATCATGAAGGTGAGGTTCAATTGGAGTTGTAGATCAATATATCAAAATAATTTGTCATATATTAATCTTATAAATAAAACAATAAATATATTTTGAACTTGAGGAAAATTGACTGGCATACATGTTAGTTATGCATTGTTAACACTGTAATATACGTTAAATATTCAGTAAATGTTTCATAAATCTTATAATGAATTAATTTTAGAACTGTTTGAGGAAAGTGGTTAAAAGGCAACAAGGAAAACACTCAGTTGTGGGTCCAAATGAGGATCTAAGGATAATTAGCACATATCTTATTTGTACATAAGCAAATTGATAAATAAATTGAGAGCCAGCTTGGTCTAGTGCAGGAATGTCAAATTCATGGCCAGTGGATCATGCATCACATGCTGGCCATGCCCACCCCTGGTTTAACAAAGGTGAAAAAAGATTAAAAATCTAAAGAAATAAATTCAACAATTACTTTGACCTGTCATTACTTGTTGAGTTTGTATTTTCTTATGTTTATGTCACAGAACTTTATTATTAAGGGAGCTTAATATCAAATTTTATGTTGAGTTTATGACATTTTTGAAATCTACTTTATGCTCTGTGCCTCTGGTAATTTTTACCACCAGAAAGACATAACAGCAAGATATTCTTTTCCATTACTTATCCCAGGTATTCTTCATATAGCTCTTGGAGTTATAAACACTCTAGGGATCATAACTGATTTAAACATTTATTTATTAAATGTATTGACTGCTCATCTTACCACAAAGTAATCCTCAAAAGCTTATTCACAAGATAATTCTCATAAAATTTTTATGAATAATGAACTTCCTGAACAATTTTCCATTAATGGAAAAACTGAGTGGTAAAGCTACAACATTGCTATAGGCTTAAAATAGTTTTAAAAACTGACTGAAGCACATTATTTTCCCTCTGTAAGCATTCTAATTAGATATTAAATTTACCATTTATTATGTACCATTTATTATGGCCAAGGTATAATCTGTTAAATCTTCAGATGACTAAACAAAATAATTTATTTTTATGTATTAAATGTGTACACTTATAATGATTTTATATCAATGTCATGTCAAAACAGATGGCAGCTCTTGGTATGAAAGAATTGAAAGATGATTATGGCTGGAAATTCTTGGTGTTCTCTGAGCCTGGTTGATTGATTGCAGATGTTTTCTTACCCAACTAGGTAAATCAGGTAATGAAACATTTGCAAGCAATCCATCAAGTTCAGACGGCATCAAGAACTCTACAGATGAACCTTTGAGCATAGATATTCACTTCTATTGGATGATTATGAAAGGGAAGGAAGCACTGGAATTATTATATTATGGGAATATTTTTGCATTGCTAAGCATCTGTAATAAAAAGCAAATTTTCCACAACTTTTACAAATGTGAAATGGAACATAAAGAGATTTTCTAAGGCCACAAGGTTTGCTGTAGATCTCCAGTTTCATTTAAAGCAGCCTGCCCAATCTGATACCTTCCCAATACATTACGATTAGAACTTTCAGTCTCCATTTAACTGGAAGATTCTGGGATATATACAATACTTCCAGCACCCTGAGAAATTGCCAGGTTTGGAGAGACTATTTTAGCCTAAGAATGGCTGCATGTTAGAGAAACCAAGCTGCTCTTGTGAATTAGACAATCATTACAACACTATGGATTGTTAATTACAAGTAACCTTATAACCTCTTTTTTGTTCAGTGTTTTAATGTATTTCACAATATTCAATATATCATGTTCATATTATAGAGTCATTCTCAATTCCTTGGAAACATCATTTTCTTCCAGCTGCTATTGTAGAAACAGTTTTTTTAGCACTCCCAGTTGCATATTTTTTTCAGATGCTTGCTTTTTTCTTTCCTAAAAACCTGATGCCCATTTTAAACATCCTGTGATGAAAATTTGTTCTTAGGTTTAGAACATCTACCCTGAATTACCCAGATATGATTTTTATGTATTCTACAAGAGTTCAACTTAAAAAAAAAACTCTTGCAATTAATTTAGTTTGATGCAGATTACTGAGAATTGAGGAGGATTTTCTTTCTGTGCTGCAGGTCTGGCATTTCTGATTATAAAAGAGCCTGTTTTTCTTTGCCCTATACAACATCTGCCTTTTCATGTTATACCGAATCATGCTTGATATTAGGACAGCTTTGCTTGTTTCTTCCCAATATAATTTATCTTTTCTGACTCAATGATTCTCTGAATCCACATATGTTACATTTGGCTTCTGACAGTTTTGATGCAAATTTATATTAAGCTTTATATTTGACTAATACTTGTTTCTTTTACACTGAATTTTACACAAGATATTACTAAATTATACAAATTGATATATACAGACATGATTACTAACTTTTTGAAAAACTTTAATTGAAGTAATATAAATAAACTTTTATTTAAGCCCTCCTTGTAGAACATACAATCAAACAAACAATATCTTGTTATTTAGTGCTGCAATGCTCACGATGTAATTTAAATCATAACTATATTTAGCAAAGTCTTTTCTATCGTTAAATACAAAAAAAATATTCATAAGAATATTTCAGATTCAGATTATCTTTCTAAGTGGAGTGCAGTGACCAATATGATGATTATGATTCCTTTTAGTGTTCAGCTTCAATCCATTGGCTTATAAAATTCTAAATGGACTAATTTTGAATGAAAAACCTATGACTAAAAATATCTTAGTTCCAATTGGATAATTAGGACAATTAGTGTTCACTATTTTATTGGTGCTTCTTCAATTTTTAGTTGGCTATCAGCCAGCTTTTGTAATCAGCCAGAGCTTCAAATATAACGCTGCAATGTTATAAACCAACAGCATTATATATAAAGTTTTCTAGAGACAACTGAATTAAATGAGAAAGTGAGAAAACAATTTTTGTTCACAGTAAAAACATTTTGAATGTCTCACTGTAGGTTCAGACACCACCTGCTTACCACATATGGTGAAAGGCTAGATGAGAAAAGCATACCAGCTGGTGTATCACTCTTAATCTTATCATGTGTAGAGTTGGTGGTTAATAATACTCAGGGATTATTCAACTAAGAAGTCAGTAGCTATGCAAGGTTTGCATATCTATTGCATAAATGGACATCACTAATTTCTCTTCAGTTTTTTGGTGGAATTAGTATCTAAAGATTAGTGAGCTTAGCCCTAACATGAGTACCTAACATGTTCAGTCCTGCTTTACTAAACTCGAATAAAATGATACTTAGCCATTGCAATATATTTCTTTCTGCCACCAATAATATGTATAACTGCTCAAATGTTGACTGATATATGTTAATAAAAAAGTCACTAAATCTAAAAAAGATCCAAATTATACAAGAGTTTGCTCTTCCTGAGACTATCATCTGTGAACTCTCCTTAAACATCTCAATCCACTTCTTACTTTGCTATTGCGCCCCTGACTATGATATAATTCATGCAAACAAGCTAACTTCTCTCCTGATATGGGCTTCCTAATGCCCACACCCTCTCATTTTTCTTGGTGACCTCAACTTATCTCTTATAAATTGGACACTCAATGAATGTACTTCTGAACCCATTCATACAATCCTGTACAATGGACTGGAACTAGGAACAACTGGAACACTAGGACTGGAACAACTAGTATCCAACAATACTAGACTTAACAACTGCCTCGATCTCATCTCCTGCAACAGTTTGAATTCAATTTATGGAATACAAATTAATGAACCCTTTGCCAACAGTGACCACAGCATGATTGACTTTTGACTCAACATATGTCCTCACAAAAATCACCATAACGACAGGATCCCAAATTATAACTTTAAAAAAGGCAACTATGATCTTATAGACAAAGGCAAATTCTACTCATTGGATGCAATACTGTCGAAGACCACTACAACATATTTTTACTCAAAAGAGTAAAGTCAAAAGAGTCATCAAACTATATGTACCAATAACAACTCCCCAAACCAGAAAAAAACAAATTACCCATAACAATAAGGAAGCTCCAATCCAAAAAGAAATCCCTTTGGCAGAAAAACAAATCTGGTCACGTTGCCAACTTTAAAAGCCGATACAAAAAATTATGCCACCAGATAAAGACTGAACGTACCAATTATCACACAAAACAAGAGGAAAACCTTCTACGCACCAACTCCACCGTGTTTTCTACAATTTTGCAAACAACAAACTAAAAAACTCAAGGTCCATCCCACCTCTAAAAGAACCAAATGGTAAAGATTGCAACAATGACACCATTAAAGCCAACTTCTTTCACACATTCTTTGGCTCAGTATTTGTAAACAGCAATGGATCATGCCCAATATTTCCTAGTCGAACCACAGACAACTACAATGATCTAATTCATATTGATTTTACAGAAGACAATGTTGAAAAAGCACTACGCAATCTAAAACCATCTTTATTTATTGGACTGGATGGAGTTTGTGCCTACTTCTTAAAAAAGCTACACTGCCATAGCTAAACCTCTAAGCATAATCTTTGAAAAATCTTTCAGGACCAGCTCCTTGCCAAATCTATGGTCACTAGCCACAGTCATTCCCATCTTCAAAAAGGGAGACTCCAGCCATGTTGAAAATTACAGACCAATCTCTTTAGGCTACGTCACCTGTAAAGTCATGGAATCAATTATTAACCAATCCATTATCCTCCACTTAGAGACAAACAACCTACTCTCTGACAAATAGTTTGCTTTCAGAAGGAAACTGTCCTGTAACCTGCAACTCTTGCACTGTAAAAACATATGGACTACACAACTTGATCAGGGCAAAGCAATTGACACAATTTACACAGACCTCTGTAAAGCCTTTGATTCAGCGGTACATGACAAACTACTCCTAAAACTAAAATCTTATGGTATCTCTGGACACCTGCATAACTGGATAGAAGCATTCCTGTCAAACAGGCAACAAATGGTCAAAATTGGGAGCATCCTGTCAAATCCTGTAACTGTCAACAGTGGTGTCCCCCAAGGCAGTGTTCCAACTCTCTTCATACTGTACATAAATCATCTCTGTGATTATATTAAGAGCAACTGCGTTCTTTTCGCTGACAATGTAAAGCTATTCAACATCACTGACACCCTTCAAAAAACTTTGACTATGTGTCAGAATGGTCAAAGAAATGGCAACTTCAAATCTCAACAAATAAATGCTCTATCTTACATATTGGCAAAAAAAATCAAAAAATAAAATACAAGCTGAATAGTCAAGACATTGTTGATGACAAAAACTGTGTCAAGGACCTTGGAGTAACTCATCTCAAATGATCTAAATGCTAGTGCCCACTGTAACTACATGTCCAAAAAGGCATTAAGAGTTGTTAACCTAATCCTGCATAGCTTTTTCTCTGGTAATATCACTCTACTAACTAGAGCATATAAAACATTTGCTGGACCAATATTTGAATACAACTCATCAGTCTGGAGCCCGCATTACATATCTGATATTAATACCATTGAGAAAGCCCAGAAATATTTTACAAGAACAATCTTCCACATCTCTACTCATAGCAGAATACCTTATGCAACCAGACTTGAAATTTTAGACCTAGACAACCTAGAACTACGTCGCCTTCGGTTCGATCTAAGTATAGTATATAAAATTATAAATGCCCTTCCTTTCAATGAATACTTCAGTTTCAACCAAAGCAATACAAGAGCACTAAATAAATACAAACTAAAGATAAACTGCACCAAACTTGATTGCAGGAAATACAACTTCAGCAACAGAGTAGTCAATATCTAGAATACTCTACCTGACTCTAGTTTCTTTCCCAAACCCCAAAATCTTCAACTTTAGACTGTCTGCTATTGACCTCACCCCTTTCCTAAGAGGTCTGTAGGGGGCTTGCATAAGTGCACCAAAAAGGGCCTACCGTGTCTGTCCTATTGTTTCTTTTTTTCTTATTCATATCCATTTCATGTATTTATAACCATATTTGTACTTATACCTGTTATCTAATAATTGTTTGACAAAATAAATAAATAAAAAAAATAAAATAAATAATACTACTTTATGTTGATGTTTTGGAACTTCAATGGCTCTCTGGGGTTCCATGTTTAACTCAAACTCTTGGTTTTATTTTACATCGCCTTTCAAACCTTGGCAATGAAGTAACTGCAGGACTATCCAGTCAAATTCAACTGGAACAATTTCCTTATTCTGAAAGAAAATGCTTTCTATACCCCACTTTTGTGAAATGAGGAGGGATGAAGGAAATGTTTCCATATAGAGGCCCCTGAATTATAGAACAGCCTCCCCCCCACTTTATCTAAACCTTTTGAAACAAAATTGTATGTCTTCAGAAGATGGAATGGTACAATCAGTTATTGTTATTATATTTAAATCTCTAAATGTTTAATTTTACATGATGGATTCCCATATGTTATTGTATTATGAGTTGCCAAATTGATTATTAGTCACCCAGAGTCTGTGCATAGTAAGTGTTATACTCTTAATAAACTTTATATGAAAGAGCATTGTATTATAATTATAGGCTTCCATACTATATACTGCAGAATAAAGACAAAGACATTCAAGTTCATATTTTGCTAGTTAGCTATTAATGAAAATATTTTTTCACTGAATATTATATATAAGGCAGGATGAGGCATCTGCCTTAAACAGTAGATGGCACTCTGGATAATCAGTTGTGTGTATAACATTTGACCAATTCTTACAATAGGGCAGTTGTCAGTTTGAATAATCCTGGAAAAATATGTAGCAATAGCACTTAAACTTCACAGACCTTTACAGCCCTCTCTAAACGGTTTACAGAGTCAGCATATTGCCTGAACAATCTGAATTACCGACCTCAGAAATATGGAAGGTTGAGTCAACTTTGAGCCAGTGAGACTCGAACTACCAAACTGCTGGAAGAATTACCCTGTAATACATGTAGTCCTCGACTTACTATAGATATTTATATAGATAGATAGACTGTTCAAAGTTACAACAGCACTGAAAAAAGTGACTTATGACCATTCTCCTCACTGACAACTTTTGCATGGTCACATCATCAACATTCAGAAGCTTGGCAAGTGGTTCATATTTATGATGGTTGGAATGTCTGGGGTCATGTGATCAGTTTTTGTGACCTTCTGACAAGCATAGTCAATGAGGAATCCAGATTCACTTAACAACCAAGTTACTAATTTAATAAATGCAATGATTTTGGCAGTGTGAAAGCTTCCAGTGCTAATATGGCTTCCAAAGCTGGAGTTTGGAACGCTGACAGATTTACTTAACAATTGTGGCAAAAAAAATCATAAAATGGGGCAAACTCACTTAACAAATGTTTCACTTAGCAACATAAATTTTGGATTTAAATATGGTCATAACTCGATTACCTGTGCTGCATTCTAACCATTGTGCCACCACGACTCTTCAATGAAAATATAGCTGCTTTAAGGAGTTGCTTACAGATATGTGAGCCGCACACTTGAGCATACTCCAAAGTAATCATCCCTCCTTAAATTCAAAGTGCTTCATAGCATTACTGCCTGGTAATTCTTCAGATTAATGTTTTGTTTTAGAATAGGGAAATATAGCTTTAGCTTCAAGGCTGCATTGGTTACAGCCATTCCATAACCATCAAATGTAATTTCCAACCTTTGTCAAGAATAATTATTATTAACTGCATTGAAACCTATTAATTCTAGCTTGTTTCCTACTTTTAGAATACAATCTCTGGCATGCCACTCAACTCTTTATGTGACCCTTTATGTAGAAAAAAAGTTCTGCACCACCTTCCTGTGTGCTTGTGTGTTTGTGAATGTACCCACAAATACATTAATTATTGGAATTGATTTTTGAGTACTTCTGCACAGAAATTATTTAAGCAGGTGTTATCTTGTTCAGAGATAATAGGTAATTATGAAGAAAGGTTTTAATTCGAGATCCAGTATGTCATGCATAGGTCTCTTATGACCTATGCATGACATACTGGATCTCGAATTAAAACCTTTTTATTTCTCTTGGCAAGAAGGTTATATACAAGTTCTCATATTATTGTCAGTAAAAGTAAGCAATTTTAATAACGTTGCCATGATGCAGCCTTTAATTCCAAATCTCTGTGTAAATTGAATTATTTGACCTTGAGTTCACACTAAAATCTAATTAAACAAACTTTGTGATTGTTATACCTGATACAAAACATGGAGTGAAACAAAGTTGGTTTGAAAAGGCTGTGTAGGGAGTGCTTATCAAAGGTTTTGTCTCAGTTTGAGAAGTGTTAAATGGGATGATAAAACTGGCTCTTCTACTCTTCAATATTTTTATCCAAAATTTGAATGAAAAGTGAAGAAATGCGTGAACAAATGCTTATCAAGTCTTCATATATTATTCAAAGTGAGGTACTAAAAATCTCAAAAGGCAAAAAAACATGAACAATCTTCATAGTTTAGAAAAATGGGCCAAAAATATCAGTATGAACACACAAAGTTTATTTGTCAAGGGACAAATTCAATGCATTGGAATAAAATATAAAATTAAGATTGAAATTGTATTTGTGAAAAAGAACATGGAGCATTTTGTAGTTGATTGCAAACTGAATATGTTTATTGGTGTTATATAGTTGTATGTTTGTGCATGTGAAATATGAGGCTGCATCAAGAGAACTATAATTTCTGAATCAACAGTTCCACACTGTTGATTATAATTTACCTTAAACAGAATTTTCTGTTTCTGACAGTTGTCTTTCAAAAGAATTCAAAGTGGCATAGATTCAGAAAGACAAAGGATTAATTAGTTGAGTATTGAGATGACTAAGGGAGGATCAGAGCACTCTTCCTAAACCAGAAGTATAAATATTTGAAAAGATGATAGGAGACAATATTATCTGGAGCATACATACATAAGATTCCATAAATTAAATCATAGAATCAGTCTGAGCCATGACATGATAAAACTTTGTGGAATAGGTTTAATTTTCATGTAAGATTTTATATTGTATCCCTTATCTTGAAAATGACACATAATCATTTTCTGCAATTCTGTTCATATTCATTGCGGTTTGTTATTGCATGATCTAAGAACAAAGATTTATCATGATAAAAGAAAAAACGTTGGAGCAGTTGCTGTATCTCAGTCCAGTCTTACCAACTAAGCTTACAAAGAAAATTGGATCACAGAATGAGTAAAAGAAGAACTCTGGCTACTCTTTTGAATCCTTGAAAAGAAAGTCTAAAGTAAATTTTAGGCATAAGAATTATTTATGCAATAATCAGCATAGGATTTAACAGAATTTATTTTGAATAGGAATAGCTAAATATATATGGCGTGAAATAAACCAAGCATGATTTAGCTCTTTGTAAGAAAGAGAATTAGAGTTAAAATATTAATAACCTGGCAATTATTAATTATTCATCTCCAATATTATATTAAGATTTTAAATTGTAATTCTTAGCCTCTTATGCATGCAGAAGAAGCAAAATATTTCAACATGATACAAATATAAGATATTTTGTACAATTTAAGATACTACATCTTGGATTTATTGAAAGATCATTAATTAAACAATGATCCAGACTACAATCATAGACACTAACTATACTGCAAAAATATATAGAGTTCTGTGGGATTTCATTCTTATTAAATATACTTAGGATTATTTGTAAGAAAGTCATTTTATTCACTCTGTGTTTTACTTTGCATATTAATAATAAGTTTATGAAACTTGCATGTTGCTAAACTCTTAATAACTCTGGGTAGCTCATAACAATCAAGAACATTACAATAGAATTAGTAAAACAGAAAATAAAGACGGCAAATGCAATGAAATAAAAAGCCTAAGACACCATTAAGTTTATATATCTCCTCAGTAAAGGTAAAGTTTCCTTCAAGGTGAACTCTACTAATATACCCTTAGGATATATTTGTGCAATTTTCTTAGCAAAAATAAGGAAATGGTTTCTTTATTTTGAAATGCTTTTCATCTTTCAAGACAAGCCTGTATATCCAAGATTCTTCCATCTAAGTACCACCAAACTGGCTCAACTTTTTTTAGTTTCAGACAAATGCTGCCAGTTGCTGAGACTTCTGCTGGTGGAATGGGTCCTTGACAAATGGTTGTCCAAGCTCTGCTTGAACTCATCAGGTGAAAGAAGCCCTTCTATTTCATGAAGCTATTAATTTTTATTTAGCGTATGATTACAACATGAGAATTTAAACATACTGTGTACACACAATCCATGTAACCATATATAAAACTTCTACCGGGGTATGACACTGGCCTTAGAACTCCAGATCTCTAGATTAGTTATTCAGGCAATCACCTCTGGCATTGCTTCATGAAGATCTTCTAAGGAACCAGAGAACTTCATTGAGTTTATACTATTTATTTACAGAATTTCCATAATAATATTTGTATTCTGCTCTGTGCCAAAATCATTGGTGGCTAACAAAAGCATTACAACAACAACAACAATAATATGAATATGAATATTCAGGTAGTTCCAATGGTACTCGGCACACTGGGTACTGTGCCTAAAGACCTAGGCAAGCACTTAAGAACACTTGGCACTGACAAAACCACCATTGGTCACCTGCAGAAGGCCACCATACTGGGATCTGCTCTCATAATCCGCCAATACATCTCGCAGTCCTAAACGCTTGGGAACTGTTCGACTAGTGATTTGTGATACGAAACCCAGAATAGTTATCTCATTTGCTGTGTATACTGTTGTTTTTTATGTATAATAACAACAACAATAATAATAATTCAAAAATAGCATCACATAAATAAGAGCATCACATAAGAGAGGCCAATAGATTTTGTCCAGAT
Source organism: Laticauda colubrina (assembly GCA_015471245.1). Lineage (NCBI taxonomy): Eukaryota > Metazoa > Chordata > Lepidosauria > Squamata > Elapidae > Laticauda > Laticauda colubrina. The sequence continues at coordinate 37,266,500 of BLBF01000022.1, read as the reverse complement.
AGGCAGGTCCTAAGGTAACATCAAGTTGTCAGGTGAAGCTTTATAAGTAATTACTTTGAATTGTTCCCAGAAACAAACTTGTTAATGCAGTCTTCTCAATATTGATTTTATGTATACTGCTAGAACAGCTCATATCCCTAATTCCAGATTGGTTCATTTTGCACTAATTAAAGTTTCTGAGTAATCTCAAAAAACAGTCTTAAGAATTGTTTTTCAAGGAATACCTATATGTATTCTGCTGGGGGGGGGAATCTTAGTTAAACTATTGAGCAGCCATGTTAGTTTATTCTACGATACTCTTATTTTTTCTCTCTTGCTGGAAATTTAGAGAATGATTTTATTTCTGGGCTTTAGATGCCGTTGAGTCCAGCTCAATTCCTGGGGAATATATGAACAAATGCTGCTTTTTAAACCTGCCCTTGGAAATAACTTGTAGCTCTTCCAAGGACATTCCAGCAACTTCTTTGATTCCATCACTTCATTTTATCCATTGTACGTACCTCTTTTCCTATTCCCTGCAGCCATGCAAAGCACAGAAAAAAAATATATAAGGCCACCATTGCATGCCAAAACTTGTCCCTTTCTGGATTATAACTGTTATCTTATGAGAGCAGTCAAAATGTATTTGGTCCAGAATGAATTGATTCTTGCACAGTTGATTGGAGCTCTTTGTTTCCAAATCTATAATTCAAAGGTGATTATCAGTAGCTTACAATCATAAAAGATAATCACCAGATACATTAAAAGCATATATAAGTTAGTATAAAAAGGCTAGCACTATGGCCTAATAAAAAGATTGGAAGGGAAGGAGCAGGATGTGGGGGGAGGTGGGATCTGTTGTTAATCTATCAACTGCCTCCACTGTGATGCTTCCCCATTGGAGTCCCAAACTGATGAATGTTATTACCACTAGAAAGATAACTGTTTTGCTTATTTTAATCTTTGTGATAACCAAAGTACCTTTATAATTGTTTATCTTGTCTCTCTTTGTCTTCCTTCCATGGTCCACTTTTAATTTTGAGAGCAAGAAAACAATATTCATTGCCACTTTCACTTCTTTTCTATCAGTTGTAAATTTACTGCTTGCTATTTATTATCTTTGCTTTCTTAAAACTTAACATTGACCCAGATTTTCCACTTTCAAAATTTAGTTTCCTAGTATTTTATATCTGGTGAACAAAATATTATCACTACTGTATTTCAAATTGTGAATGTTGTGATTTCAAATTTTGTTTCCTATCCTACAAGTGAATTGGGAGACAATATGGTCCTTGTCTTCCTTCTCCTTTCTGAATCAAACTGTTTTTTTCTACATAATAAAAGGCGATGCCAGAAGGAGAGACAAAAAAGAGGAAACAAAGATATATACGCATATCCACATCTATATACAATTTAATTTTAACTGCTAGATTATTGCAGAAGATGTGATCTAAATAGGACATAGTATTTTTAGGTATTTGGCTAAGGAGCTAAATGTTTATTATGCTGTTTTCTAATTACTTAGTACATTTTAGCATTGTATTCAGCATAAATATAATCACAATCTTTGATTCAAAGTGGAAAGTGTGATGAAGTGAAATAAAAGTGTTTTCAGACTATTAATCATGACACAACTATTGAGCATATCTAAAGTTTGAACTACATGAATTGATATAATAATATTTTCCTTTTGTTCTTGTTATAATTATTAGCTCTGTTGTAAGCAATTATTAAATCCAAAATAAAGGCAAATAAGAGTACAATGGTGATGATATAATAGTTGTTCCAACAGGCAAGTGAAATACTGTGTGGGATAGAGCTTAGAACTCCAGGAAGATTTGTAGACTGTACAGGAACAAGATGTACTTGTCAAGTTGGTGGTGATAAGTCATGTGATATGTCATGTGAGTTAAATCATCTTGATCTAAATTATCACACAAATGTGCAAGTGTTGGTTTCAAAGAAGTAATATTTAATAAAATTATGGTATTTCACAAATTATAAAACATGTCAACTATTATTCAAAGTACAACTACTTGTATTTTCATTTTCATATTTGTTATATATTAGAATATTTATTGCACAATAACTTGGACTTTTGTCATGTGTCATAATCTTCCAGTTTCAACTGTACGTGGTATAGTTAATGAGATCTACTAGTAGTTTTATATGCATCCTCAGATTTTAAATACTGTATCTTATTTAAAACATTTAAAATATTTTAAATATTCTTTGGAACTTTGACAACTATAGCTATTTTTTAAAAAATGAACATAGAAAAAATCGCAAATATATTATTGAGCATCACTGTAAATAAAACCACAGCAACACCATTTTTTTTTGTATCAGTCTGAAAAAAAATCTTAGCACCGAAAGTAATTAATTGAATATAAACGAGCTTCAAGCCAGGGTATACTGTAACTAATAGAAGAAAATATACACCGTCTATGGATAATGAATATGTTGCCCTTAATAACAACAACAACAATAATAATAATAATGATGATGATAATGATAATAATGAATATATGTACTCAAAATTGAACTATGGACTCCTTGATGTCCTCTGAACTTTGTTGTTTGCTTGTAGACATTTTATTATCTAACTAGGTAACTTACTGGGGAATAGTCATGTATAGGAAAAAAAGATTTTGCAGTTTAAATGTCTTTAACATGCCTTATCTGCATGTAGGTGATTTCTTTTGCCTCTTTTGATTCAGTAACAACTAAAATTGGAAATACTTGCAAAATTGACATATTTGATTACGAAATAGATGCTTCACAAGTCATAGGTACAAATCATAAACAGGCATTCTGGATTTACAAGATTAGGAGCTCTAGAAGATACCACTGAAACTTCCTGTACAGAGCCACTGTTACAAAGATCACTGTTACAAAGAGCTGCATTCCAATCTGTCAGGTTTAGGATGAAAATATTATCAAAAATGCGCCTCCAGATTTTACATGTGGTGGGTTAACAGGTAGTGGGTTAAACAGATAGGTTTGGGGCTCTTGTTGCAAGTAGATTTCAATAATCCAACCTAATCATTATACCTCTATATGTAAGTTTCTGTTGCACAATATATTTTATATTATTTTATAAATTTATATTCTATCATTTGATGAAACCATATAAATATTACTATATACAGACAGAGGGCATCAATCAACCAGTGTTCTCTAGTATATCACTTTGACTTCTGACTTTCCTTCAGTTGACTCCTATCAGTGAGTATTATTATCATCGTATTATCATCATTTTAAAAAGCCATGCATTCTGTTTCACTAACTGGTGACTATACAAATTATAATTTTATAAACAGCCTATTTTTCCCTTCATTCTCATCAGCCTGTTTTGTTTATGTGTCATATTTGTAAAATGGCAGGAACTGTAAATCTAGTTTTTATGTCATTCTGGGTGCTTATAAAGCTAATGAGCAGGATAACATGGCATAGCCAAAGTAAAAATGCTAGAAGTGAGCTGTCCATAACTGTGCTTTGAACATGCCACTAAGAATAATCAGTATTCCATAAATTAAGTCATGCAGAAAATAAGCTTGAACCAAGGAAAATGTGAAATTGTCAAAGCAAAAACGTCTATGAAACAATGGAATGTCTAAGAAACAGATGAAATAGAATTATTGGAATGGCATTTTAACTCAGATGATTACACAAAATATTAAGACCATGCATCCACATGGGATAATGTAGAGGCGATGATAAAGCCATTTCAAAATGTATGTATAGATACAACGCAATAAACAACAGGATTGTATCTATTTGAATTAGTGATACTCTGCAGTGTTCTAGATATAACATTATATTACAGTGTTAATGAGACTAAAAAGTGATTGGTATGCAGCAATGGGAAATGGAGAAACTTGAAACTGCAGAAAAAGTGGATTGGGTAAACACAGTAAAACAGGAACTACCATTGTGTACAGTATTGTACGCACCCTTGGTCAGATTTCACATCCTTGGTCAGACCTGAAGCTGAAAATAGACTGAATATTTCTCCAAGAAAAAGAAATCCAAAGTATAGTTTCAAATCAGGGGCAGCATGCTTACAGAAAAAGAAGATCTGTCAAGACCAGGTAACTGATGGACCCAGTAGTAGTGCTTGCAGTTTTCTCTGATGTCTGGTGGGCTATTTGGTTGAGGTCCTAGTGATGGCTTAGAATGGGTATGTGGCTTGAACCTAGATTGGATTATCCCTTGTGACCTGTCTCCCCATGTTAGTTTTCGGATTCATCTTGGTTTTCTAAGGAGTTCCAAGAAACTAAGTATGTGAAGAGATGTGTAGAGTGCTGTTGGAGCAAGATGAAGAGTGTATTCAAGCAAGAAAGAACCCCTTGTGGTTATAAAGGCTTTGAAAGCATTCTTATTTTTCCACTTTCATCTCTCATTCATATGAGGAATATTCTTGGTATTTGCAGATGATGTCATTCAAGAGTTGAACAGTTCCGGTGCAGGTGCCTTGTATGGCTATCTGGAATAAGTGTGATTCTGCCATTGCCATGGAAGTGGGCAGGTTTTCCAGGTTGTTAGCTTGGCCACCTGCTTATTAGGTGTCCCTCTTGACTGATTAAGTTACTGGTTAAGCTGGTTGAGAATGAGACTGCAGCAGGAATTCTGGGAGTTGAATTTCATACAGCTAAAAGTTGCCAAGTTTGAAAAACACTGATCTCAAGCCATCTTTGGGCTGTCTCAACTGTAGGAGGACACTGACTTATAGGCTGAGAAATGCAGACACATGTCTGGTTTTGTTCATTGTAATTTGTTTCCTAAGGCAAGAAAGAAAAGCTAATTACCTTCTCACTTTCTTTTAGTTTGATCTGCAAGAAGGATATCATTATTATTACTTTTGTGCAGGAAATCAAACAGGAAAAAGAAAACAAGATGGAAAATCACATTTCTTTCAGCTGTTTCATTATGAAACTCCATAAATATACTAGGATATTACTGTTACCTAAACAAGAGACCTAATGCCTTAAAACTATTTTGCCCCACTTTGCTATAAGAATTATCAAACAAGAAATTATAAGATTTCAGCTTCAAAAACACTGAACAACTATTTTTTTCAAACGTTTTGCTTCCTGAAAAACTGGTGATTATGATAGACCCATTCAAACTGAACCTGAATATAATTTCATAGTTAGAGAAAACTTGAAAACTATCCAATTAACTTTTAACAAATATATTGTGTAATGTATTTATTCACATAAAGTTTCTGACACATTGTATGAGTTTGATAGGACCAAAAGTGTTTTGCTGCTGATTTTTATTGAAGTGTGAATAGCAGAAAAATGAGTCTTTAGTGATATGTTGCAGTTCATGGTCTCGTACATTGTAAGAACTTTGCCAAGCAACTGAATGTAAGTTGGTGTTCTGAAGTTCTCAATAAATTTCTCAATGACATCTTTTTAATGCCTTCCAGGTGATTTTCTCTGGCCTAACTAGCAGATCTTTGAATCACTTATCATTGATGACATATGATCTATGGACCAACAAAAATACCTTCCTCAACCTGTTCTTGAAAACATCTATCTCAAATAACAAAATCCTTCACCTTCATTTTTCAGCACTTCGACAAAGCTTTTCATCAATCAGAGTTTTATGTGAAGGAGAGGTAATATCTTTGTTGTCTCAACAAGTGGTTCATATGCCATCATGGTTTTTTTTTGTCCTGGAACCAAATTCTTTTGGAGAAGCTATTTCTTTTTAATGTAACACAATTCTTGCATGCTATCCCATTCTCATATGTAACAACAGCATTTGGTATACCTGAGCTTTATTCCAAGCAGTAGAGCCATTATTTTTAGATCTCCACAGATATTCCAGTTGTACTTAGTGTAACTGGATCTGTTCCATATTTTCATATGTTTCTTTCATGTGTGCTGCATAGCCATCAGGTACTGCAAGGTGTACTTTGCCATTGTGTAAAAACAAAAGATTTTATTTTGCAAGTTATATACTACTAGGGCTGTCAAACTCACGTCGTCATGGTGGCATCATGTGATGTATCAGGACTTCCCTTTGCTAAAACAGGCTTGGGCGTGGCCAGCATGTGAGGCATCTGGCCTATTGGCTGGGAATTTTACAGCCCTAAACTTTAGCTGCAGAAACTCTTTATCTGATGGCCATCCTTTCTTAGGCTGGTCCTTTATTCAGAGCTGGCCTTGTGTTTGCCACACCTGTGTGTTATATCATTACATTCTGCCTGTCGGTGATTGGCATGTATTTGAAAGGTGTCTCTCAGTCATTCCTGGCAGCCCAGCCTATCTGCATTAAACACAAATCTTATCTGTGAACTTTGCTACTTTCATTTTTCTGTAACACTTTTGCAACTGCAGTTCTGAGATTTCTTATTACTTAAGGAAAAGATCTGGTACAAATCACAGGATTGTCTGAAGTATTATATCCTGAGATAAATTTTAGATCAAGAAAATGACTGAGCAACCTTGTGATGTAGATGACATGAAATGTGAGCAGGAAACTCTTATACCCCTGGAGGTAAGCAGTTAAGCAGGTAGTTGTAACTTGTGGAATTATTTGGAGATTATTTGATCTCACCAGTACTGTAATTTTGAATTTTTTGTCTCAAGCCTATTTAAACTTTGTAGAAGAAAAATATAAAGAAAACCCAAAGAATGCTAAATGTTATCTGAAAATTGCTGGTTTTGAATGAGCATTTTATTTGAATGAGTATTTTATGTAAATTTTGCTGGTAAGCTGAATGAAATTGTATTTACTTATGTAGATATACATTCCTTAAGGAGGCAGCTAAATGTGTTTTTTTCCTGTTTCTTTTCCATGAATAAGTAATTCCAAGAATAAGTAATTAAAATATGTTAGCAGCCTGGTCTCCAGGTAGAAGAAAGCCATACTGAACTTTGAGGAAATATTTTTTAAAAGTTCGTACTAGTTTTAATTTATTGTATAATGATTAGCATTTCTAAATTTGATTTATTTTATTTTCAAATTCAGTATAGAAACTGAATTAAACTTATTGCATTCTTCAGATTTTCCATGTTCACAGAAATCACATAATCTATTACTTTACTATTTAACTTTGAAATCCAACTCATTTTTCTTCTTTATTGAGCAAAGGGTAACTGGAATCCAAGAAAGTCCAAGATAGATAAAAAGCATATAGGTTCACATCAAGTGCATTTGTTTAAATGTTTAATTTATATATATACATATATACATATGTGCTGTTCAGCTTCCTTCGGGTATTATCCCACGTCACTGTAGTTCTGTTAAAGTTGTAGCAACGTTTCAGCAGAATCTCATCTG
>BLBF01000022.1:37209061-37254222 GCA_015471245.1 Laticauda colubrina | reverse complement strand
TTCACACGGAGCCAAGCTGCACTAAAAGCCTCCAACACAAGAACAGAGTGTTGCCAGCCAATCAAGGCCACAAAACAGACAGAGGAAGCCAGGAACACCAATCAATCAAACTCCAAGTCCAATGAACACAGGTCTAGGCTCCCAGTCAATCAGAATGGACCAGCCTCAAATTTAAAACCAGGAGCTGTAAGACCCATATCCATACAGAAGCCTGAGGATGGCAGATGAGATTCTGCTGAAACGTTGCTACAACTTTAACAGAACTACAATGACGTGGGATAATACCCGAAGGAAATATTCAGGCCAAATAGGTAAAAACAGTTATTTGAATAGAATATGCCCTAAATTTCTTTGTTCAGAGCATCCAGTGATGGGAAGGTGCTTCAGTATCTTCTAGGAAGGCTGAGCTTAAACTTGAGGACGCTCCTCCTCCACGAGACTCCTCCTTAGCATCCTCAGTTTTAGCTCAGCCTTTCTTCAGACAGGTTGTGTTATTGTTTTCCTGGTTGGAACAGAACATTGGCGATTTAGCTGATTTATTTCTCAGGTCAGGTACCATAGTTTCTGTCACCAACTACCCCCACCACCTGGGAACTTCTAAAAGTCATTCCACTCATTTTTTATGAGTGTTCCAGCCTTTCAAGGCTAAAGCCTCATAAACGCAGAGGCTTATCCTTCCAATCTGCCCTGAGGCTAAAAGCCTCTCATTTCAGAGCCGCTGCCTTAAACTTCTCAACAAGAAGGCTTATCTCTCCGATTTCCCAGCTGGCTGAGTAAACGCTCTATCTCTTCGAGGCTCGAAGCCTCAATTTAAACAGTGCAGCCTTTTTTTCCTTTTATCAAGGCTCAAAGCCTCAATTTAAACAGTGCAGCCTTATTTCCTTTTATTTCCCTGCAGAACACATCAGGGCAGGGAATTAGCCTTTGCGCCTTCCCGCTGAGTGTTTTGTTTTCAGCAGGCCGGGCAGTGATAGCTGCTTTCGTTTTCATTCTGCCATGAGGTGGCTGCCATTTTAAAGGCTGTGTGGTTAAATTTGCTGAGTAATTGTTACTGTCTGTGAGGCAAGTTACCCAACAAGGTTTCCCTTTTTGGGGACCTGGGAAGGGGGGTCCTTGCCATCAGTCCACTAGATGATAGAGGACTTGAACTGCTGGATTCCACAGGCAATAAGTGCAGCTAAACTGATGTAATTATCAGTTACAGACCTCTGTGCCCTCATATATGTGCCGGGTCTGGAGGGGGGTGTTCTGGTCTCCATATTTGATATTACAAGTACTTTATTCAAAAGTTGACTTGATTGACTTAAATTCAACAAATATTTAAGCCGTTAATATATATCTATATCTATCTCTGTGTGTGTGTGTATGTGTGAAGTTTTCTCAGGAATTTATATGTATGGTATTCAGCTTTGTTCGGATATTTTCCCACGTCATTATAGTTGTGCTTTTAAAGTAGCAGCAACGTTTCGGCAGAATCTCATCTGCCATCATCAGGCTTCTGTATAGTGTTTGTCTGTGACAAATCCCTTCCAGGGATTCTGCTGAAACATTGCTACAACTTTAAAATCACAACTATAATGACATGGGAAAATACCCGAACAAAGCTGAATACCATACATATATAGATATGTGTGTGTGTATATGTGTGTGTGTGCATTATATATGTATATACATACATACATACATACATACATACATACATACATATTTGGATCTTTGGTTATTCGGGTTTTCTCCCACGTAAAATTGGAAGTATCTAGGCGATGTTTCAATGAAGTCTCATTCAACATCTTCAGGCTTGTGTCTTCGGCTTTGTGCTTCTCGGAGTAAAGTGAGCTTGCAGCTGCTTCTTCCTTTTAACTGCTAGTGGGGGTGTGACTTGATTGGGTGGGGGCTTGGCTGTGTTCTGATTGGTTGGGGGGTTGGCTGTGTTCTGATTGGCTGGGGGTGTGTTCTGTTCAGGTGGAGCCCCCAACGATTCTGCCGAAATGTTGTTACAACTTTCAAAGCACAACTATAATGACATGGGAAAATACCCGAACAAAGCTGAATACCATACATGTAAGTACCCGTGAAAACTTAAGAAAACAAACATACATACAAACATACATACATACATACATACATACAAACAAAGTAAAACAGAACAAGGAGACAACATTTGCTAAAGGCATCGGGGAACTATTTATTCCAGGATCCCCTGCCCCTTAAGGGAGCAGGCCCCTAGGTATTCCAGCCACCTAATTTCATAGCCTCTTTACATTGCTAATCTATCAAAGGTATCACCATGACCAGCAACTACAACCCCAGATCTAGATTAACTGCTAAAAATAGATATAAGTCCATGGAGTCCAAAAAGGCCTCTAAGGCAGCAGGGAAAGATACATGCAGACGCCATCAGGCATTAGAAAGGCAGGTGGAAAAATCTACACAAGCAGCTGTAAAGCCCACCTCTTCACCACTCATAAAGCCCAGAACCCTCCAACCGGCCCTCTGGATTTATCCAGAAGGAGCAGTATATCAATACAACCTCCCCAGGAGGCTCTTTCTAACATTCCCTCCCCAAGAAGGGCCCCAAAGGCAACATTCACGCCAACTGCAGATGCTCTCAGACAAAAGGAGGAACTTCCGGAGGAAATCCCTGCCAACATGAGGGCGTGGATGGAGCTAGCTATCCAGAAGGTCATATCAGCAGGTTTCCAACAGCCTATTCAGGCAGGATGAACACCCTCAGCTTCGGTTTGCGGATCTCTTTCTGAATGATCTCTGGGAATGACAGCTCCACATTTTCATCAGGTAACACCCCCCGGCAGAACTATCACTGCCCACTGTCAGAGACCCTCAGTATACACAGGGCATGGGAAATCAAGGGGATTCAATGGATCAAATGGAGGAGGGGGGGTACACACTGTTGACCAGGTATTGTCAGAGGTGGATCCGCTAGAAAGGGGGATGTCTGATGATGAAGGCCTCTCACCTGACGTCCCCCTATTTATAGGATTATTCTGCCCACAATTATTTAAATCCCTGCTGTTTAAGGCCAAGAACACTGCACAGGTGGATAATACAAGTTCTCCTCCCCCACTAAATACTCCAGGGGAAGCAGAGGATCTCATATTCTCTCAACCAGTCACTAAAGCAGAGTTACCCTTTGCCACATGTTTTCCAATTTAGTGCAAAAATAATGGGTTGTAGCAGCCTCATATTCCATTCCCACAGGACATGGTAAAAAATATTATAATTTGGCACCCAAGTTCTCTAAATTTCTAAACACTCCGGAAGTGGACGAGCCTATCATTGCGCTTGCATCTTCTTCAGCCATCCCAAGTGAATCTGAAGAGGCTCTCAAGCCTGAGGAAAAGAGGGCAGGACTAGCCCTCCAAACAGCACACATCTCAGATGCATGTGCCATCAGAGTGGCCATAGCCGCCTCCTTTTTCACTAGATCATCTCTCAGATGGCTCTGCCACCTGAGGGATACCATTCCAGCCTCAAAACATTGGGGCACATCAAGATGTGGCTAAATTAATTGCCGCTGCAGAGCTTTCAGCAGACGCTACCTTCAATGTAGTTAAATTTTCCTCTAGGGCCATTGCTTCCCAAATTGCGGCTAGAAGGTTACTTTGGCTCAGGCATTGGAAGGCAGATGTCAAGCACCAATGGCGACTTGCCTCAGCTCCCATCTCGGAGAACAAACTATTTGGCAGTTCGTTTGAACCCTTCCTACTGGAAACCAGAACCAAAAAGAAAATTCTTCCCTCTCTTTTTTATCAATTAGAATCCAGATCATCAGAGCCCTTTCATAGGGGTTCCTTTCGCCCTTTCTACCAACCCTACCATCCAAGATTTCAAAGACAGCCTTTGTTGAGACAACAGACAGATAGAATTGAATCTGGGGACAGATATAGAAGGGGACTCCATTCGAGGAGACAATTTTGAGGAACAGGATCTAGGCCCTTCCGCAGGTCCAAGTAACGACCCCAACGAGTTTCCCATTGGCAGTTGCCTAAAAATGTTTGCCGACCAATAGGACTTCTCTACCACTGACACATGGGTCAGGAACACAGTACGATTTGGTCTAGCACTGGAGTTCAGCTCCTGGATTTTTTTTATGAGGTCCCCAATTTCCAGGGACGCAGAAAAAAGGTTTCTCATGGACACAGCCATAGCACATCTACTAGAGATCCGGGCCATACAACCTGTCCCTTCTAATCAAAAAGGTCTTGGTTTTTATTCGCACCTCTTTGTGGTCCCTAAAAGTTTGGGGGGATGGAGGGCAATCCTGGACTTAAAATGTCTAAACCAATTTTTAGTTTACCGAAAATTTAAAATGACCACTCTCCAATCCATCTTACTCAGTATCAGAAAAAATGATTTCCTTACCTCCATAGACCTCACGGAAGCTTACTTACATATCCCAATTAGGCCCTCACATTTCAAATTCCTTCATTTCTGTTACAACAATGTCCATTACGAATATATTGCTCTCCCATTTGGCCTAGCTTCAGGTCCCAGAACTTTTACAAAGGTCTTGGCTGCCTAGGCAGCATCATTCAGATATAGGTCCAGCATTAACTTCAATGTTACTTGGATGACATTCTGGCATCTTCCATCAATCAAGCAAATTTCAAATATTCAAACTATACTTGTAACCCTACAACAACATGGGTTCTCAATCAATTGGTCAAAAAGTCATTTAACACCCTCTACTAGACTCATTCACCTTGGCGCCATCATTGATACCCTGGAAGGCAAAGTTTTCCTCTCCCCTGACAGACAAGAAAGCATTATAGATTTGGCTCAACAGACCAGAACTCTTAGGAAAGTACAACTATGTCTCCTTTCTAAATTGCTTGGAAAAATGATTTCTTGTATTTCTATTATCCCTTGGGCCTGGTTCCATGCAAGAACTCTGCAATGGTTCCTGTTGCCATACCAATGCACCAGGAGAGATGACGCCAAGACTTGCATAAAAGTTCCATCAACCGTCCTCCTCCTCAGGTCTTTACGATGGTGGACACGACCCAAAATCAACAAGGGATGCCCTTTCAAGGATCCACACAGGTCGATTGTTACAATAGACACTAGTCTAGTGAGATGGGCCCCCCCTTCCAATCACATACAGCTCAAGGCCTTTGGACGGATTCAGAGAAGGCACACAATATCAACTGGCTAGAACTGAGAGCAGTGTACTCTGACAATTCCTCCCGCATCTCCATTGTAAACACCTGCTTGTCTTAACAGACAACATAATTACAAAGGCCCATATCAACAAACAAGGGGTCACTCATTCCAATCTACTAATGAGGGAATCAGAAACACTATTCCTGTGGACCGAAATCCATCTTCTCTTTCTAAAGGCGGAGCACATATCTGGAGTAACGAATGTACAAGCAGATTGGCTTAGCAGAGCCACATTAGACCAATCAGAGTGGCATTGACTGCAAGATCTCTCTGGAGGCTACTCGGATGTTGGGCCGACCGGTTGTCGACCTGTTTGCCTCCCCACTCAATGCACAGCTTCCCTGATTCATTTCTCGTTACCCATCGCAGGGAGCGGAGGATGTGAATGCCCTCAGATATCACTGGCCCACCGGACTGCTATACGCCTTTCCTCCCTTCCCCATTGTCCCCAAATTGATTCAGAAGTTGCTGGAAAAAAAAGCAGACCGACTATTAGTGGCTCCTTATTGGCCAAGGCTAGCATGGTTTGCGGACCTGAAGGACCTCTCGACGGTACCACCATGGAGGATCCCATCACAGGTCATGTCGCTGTCTCCAGGCCCAGTGCTATACCCGGACCCCGAATGGCGAAACTTAGCTGTATGGAAGTTGAACGGCAATGTCTGAGAGATGAACACCTTCCTACTCAAGTTCTTCACACTATTCAGTCGGCTCGACTTCTTTGACGGACTGAATCTATGAGGCCACCTGGTCGAGCTTCTGCTGTTGGTGTCAGAAGGTTCAGATTGACCCCAATTCCCCATCAGTAGCACAGTTATTAGAATTTTTACAGGAGGGCCTAAACAAAGGGTTATCACCCAATCCTCTGCAGAGACAGATGGCGGCCCTGGCTTCGGTCATATCTTGGGATGATCTTACCTCCATATCTCATCAGCCTTGCATTCACAGTTTTCTGCGCGGTGCCTCCCCCGTAGTGTACCGATAGTGTACTTGCCCCCCCCGTAGTGTACTTGAGGGCCCCCCCCGTAGTGTACCGATATCCAACTTGGGACTTAAATAAGGTACTATTGGCCGTTATTACAGGTCCCTTCGAGCCACTAAGGACCACGATGCTTCGATTTCTAACCTGCAAAGTAGTTTTCCTGATAGCAATTACATCTGCCCGAAGAATCTCCGAACTAGCTGCATTATCGGTGCACAAAGACCTCTGCATTTTCCATTTGGATAGAGTAGTTCTCAGACCAGATCCCTCCTTCATTCCAAAATTTAATTCGGCATTCCATGAAGCTCAAGAGTTGGTGCTCCCAAATTTTTGCTCACGTCCATCACACAGGCTCGAACCCCAATGGCACCACTTGGACGTAAGAAAGGCCTTACATAGAGCGCACAGCACCCTCCAGAAAGACAGAAGCCCTCTTCATGTCCTTTCAGCCTAATACCCTGGGGCTCAAGGTTTCACCCTCTACCATAGATAGATGGCTAAGGGCCACTATCACTAAGTCACATGACTCTCACTCTATACCAGTGCCCCAAGGTATTAGTGCTCGCAGCCACCACAGCAGCATGGGCGACCCAAGCTACAATAGAGGAGATTCACCAAGCTGCAACCTGGGCTTCTCCATCTCTATTTATTAGAAATTATAAAATTGACATATTTGCTTCTGCTGAGGCTTCATTTGGTAGGCAAGTTCTGCAGCAAGTTATTTCAGAGACAGTTAGGTCTGCAACACAGACAGAGCCCCACCCTTAGAACAATGCCAAGCTTTGATATGTCCCATCACTGGATGCTCTGAACAGCTCATGGGAGAGAGAGCATTGGTACTTACCTGATATGCCTGTTCTCTGTGAACTGTGAAGAGCATTCAGCCCCACCCTTTCATTCTGTCTGGTAGGGGGTCTGTTCTGGCCAGGGGTTATTATATAGGCTTAAGCATATAGGGTATCAATACCTTGGCTTCGCAAAACTGGGGATGCTAAGGAGGAGTCTCGTGGAGGAGGAGGAGCATTCTCAAGTTTAAACCCAGCCTTCCTAGAAGAGGCTGAAGCACCCTCCCATCACTGGATGCTCTTCACAGCTCACAGAGAACAGGCGTATCAGGTAAGCACTAACACACTTTTTCTCTCACTTTGTGCTCAGCCCTTAAGAGAAAGCATTTGAAAATACACTGTGCTGCAACATAAGATTTCCATCCAGTTTGAGAGATGCTAAGATTACACGTTGTAGAGGGAGAATAGATCTCCTTTTAAATGGTATTTTCTTACTCTTCAATCTGCAAGGATGATCTACAAGGGAGATCAACTTGGCCTGCATGGGCCTGGTACAGAACTCTGTAGCCTACAGTTGAGTTACTATACTCCAAATATCTGAATAAGATTTTTCAGTTTGATCCAGAGGTGGAGAACTGCAGAAATTTTGAGTAGTTCGGAGAACCGGCAAATACCATCTCTGAGTGGAGATTTTACAGTGTCCTTCCCCTGCCACATCCACCAAGTCATGACCACAAAACTGGTAGTAAAAAAAATTTGAATCCCACCACTGGTTTGATCATACCAAAAAGAATGACCAAAACCATGCTTCTTAGCAGTACATTTGCAAGGCATGATCTAACATGTGTAGGCCATTCTGCTTAATAACCAAGTTGCCAATGCTAATTGTGATGTCTGTTCATATAGCTAAATTTAGAATATTGCAGGTTTAAAGTGATATTTGAGCGATCCTATAAAGTTACTTTGAATAAATTAATTTGTTGACTTTATACAATTTTGATAATAAATTTGTATCTTCATATAACAGTTTCCTGGATTGTTAAAATACTGTTAAATGCATAATTAAACACAGCACAGGAATGAAATAAAATGTTAAATACGAAAAATGAACAAAATTTGAAGATTTTTATGGGTCAGCTAAGTTTATACATTACTTGTATAATTAATATTTAATCTGCTCAAAAAAGAATTCCATTAATCAGATTGCTTATTCAGGAAAAAGACATGCCCTAAAAACCCAGAAATATAATTTCTCAACATAAAATAACATTCACTGTAACAGGTAAATTACTGTAAATTTCAACTAGAATCACATGGAAGGTATTCTTGCAAATATCTGTTCTTTACCAGTTATATAGCACAAGGATTAAAGATTTTATTGCTCTATTATAAATTTCCTGATAATTATCTAAAAAACTAGAACTTTGAAATTTGAACTGTCAGCAGTTTGCTAATATGAGAAAAAGTGGAGATACACGTATTGTCTACATAGCAGTGCTGTAACTTATTTGCAGAATGTGTTTGGAAAATTTTAAAATTGTGTTCTGCTTTATATCCCAAATAGATATATTGAAAGTTACTGAATATGCTAGATTTTAAATAACTCCCCTCTTTGTTAGATTTTAGTGTACACACACACGGTATTCAGCTTTGTTCTGGTATTTTCCCACGTCATTGTAGTTGTGCTTTTAAAGTTGTAGCAACGTTTTGGCAGAATCTCATCTGCCATCATCAGGCTTCTGTATAGTGTTAGTCTGTGAGTCAGACTTTCACAGCCATTTCAGTTTTAAATTTGGGGCTAGCCTATGCTGTGCTAGAATGGTTTTTTTCTTCATCCTGATTGGTTGGGAATCTTGGTCTGTGTTTACTGGACTTGGAGTTTGCTATGTTCTACTTGATTGGTAGATCAAGTAGATTGGTAATATCTTCTGTCTGTTTTGTGGGTTTTTGTGTCTTGATTGGCTGGCAACATTGTGTTCCTGTATTGGAGGTTTTTAGTGCACCTTGGTTTCGAGTAAATGGATGACTATCATTTGTTAGGAAGCTAGGTTTCATCTGGGTGCCTGGTTGGGGTGTGTTTGAGCTGGAGGTATCGGGGGGATCTGTTTGCGCCCAGGTGTTTGCTTGGCTAGTGGTGTGGAGATTTTTTTGTTTGTGAATGCAGGCTTCCAAATGATTGACAGTCTGGTGGAATCATCTCTTCTATTCATGCTTTCAGGTCTTTTTTCAATCTCTATGGCTTCTCTGATAATTCTGTGGCTGGGGTTTTCTATAGTGGCTAGGGTTTTGGTGCCCTTGAAGTTGATGCGATGACCTGTGGCTTTCATGCGTTGGACTAGTGAGGAAGTGTGTTCCAGCATTTTTACTGCATTTTTGTGTTCATCCAGGCAGGTACTTATTCTTCTATTGGTCTGTCCAATGTATGTGGCTGGGAATGATGCACAGGGGACTGGTTGCCTTGGTTTTCCGAGTCAATTTTATCTTTGGGGTTTCTAAGGATGGCTGCTATTTTTCTGTCTGTTTTGAAGGCAGTCTTGATGTAATGCCTATGTAGCATCTTACTGATTTTGTCTGTAGTACTTATGTAGGGCAGGACAGCTGTTCCATAGGTCTGTTACACAGACAGAAAAATAGCAGCCATCCTTAGAAAACTCAAAGATTATTGCCTGAATCCTGTATATGTGAAATTCTTTCTGTTCTTGTTAATTTTCTCATACATTCCCATGAATTTTGCTTAAGAAAATTCAGTTGTGCTTGATTAAGCCTCTGGAACAATAAAACAGTATTGTAACAATGTAGATTTATTATATATTTATAATATATTAAATTTCTTTGTTCTAAACAGGAGGAGGAATTTCAGTAATAGCACAAATTTCTTTTGCAATCTTTGATTCATACATTTAAATTTGTTTCTTAGACATTTAGATTTACAGGTAATCCTCAACTTACGACTACAATTGAGCCCCAAAATTTATGTAGCTAAGTGAAAAATTTGTTAAGTGAGTTTGTTCCATTTTAAGTCTTTTCTCACCTCATTTGTTCAGCGAATCACTGCAGTTGTTAACTTAGTAACATGGTTGTTAGGTGAATTTGGCTTCCCCATGGACTTTGCTTGTCACAAGGTCACAGAAGGAGATCACATGACTCCAAGACACTGCAACCGTCATAATGTGAGTCAGTTACCAAATCTCTGAATGTAAATCACATGACCAAAGGGATGCTGCAAAGGTTATAAGTGTGAAAAAAGGTAATAAGTCACTTTTTTGAGTCCCTTTGTAACTTTAAACGATCGTAAAAGGACCTGTTGTAAGTCAAAGACTACATGTATTGCATGAGTAAAAGTAGTTCTGCTAAATAGATTTCTAGTTCTGCTAGATAAATATTTTCATTAAAAAAATTATCCATCGATTTGTTATAAAGCAGTGGTTCCCAAAGTGGGTGGTACCACTCCCTGGGGGGGGGGTGGCATGCCTTGGGGGACACTGAGAGGAAAGGGGGACACTAAGAGGCGGCAGGGAGGCGCTGGAGGTGAGAGGTAGGGCACAATTCAGGGGTGACAAAAAATCGCATTTGAGGTGAGGTCCCACAGGATCACCCCCATTGACTTGCACACTCTGGTGCAAGGAGCTCAATGTGGTGATCCTGTGAGGCCTCACCCCGAATGCAGTGTTGGGTAGGAGAGCAAAGCGCTCTCCTTTACAAACATTCCGCTGCCGCCGCATTCAGGGCGAGGCCCTGCAGGTCCACCCCATTGAGCCTCTTGCACCAGAGGCAACTGACCAAGCAAGTACGAACGGAGTGCTGCATGAAGTCAATGGGGGTGAGCCTGAGAGAAGGAAAGAGAAAGGAAAGAGAGAAAGAAAGAAGAAAAGAAAGAGAAAAGGGAGAGAAAGAAAAAGGGACAAAGAAAGAGGGGGGATGGAAGGAAGGGACAGAAAGAAAAAGAAATAAAGGAGGAGGGAGGGAGGGAGGAGAAAGATAATGAGATATCTATTCTAGTCCAATCACCTGCTCCAGCAGTGTTAAAAGGGAGTGTGTGTGTGTTCTTGTAATTTACCAATACATTTTGGTTTTGCCTTCTTCAGAATTGGCACTATAATACATTGGGGAAAAGTATTTTTTTAGGGGGGAGATCTGGTCCAATGGATCCTGTTTAAAGCCTCAACAAAACATGAGAGCTTCCTGATAAACTATGGCTATGTTTTATCCACAAAACCTTTAATTAATAGAAGCCAAAGATGTTTCAATGTGCTGGCAAAGTTGTTTCAATGTGGAAAAGGGCCTCTAAACTAGGCCTCATTTCAATCTGATGCATCAGGTCTCTCTCTCTCTCTCCCCTCCACCCCCCCCTTCTTTGTTCCTTTTTCTTTCTTCTCTTTTCTCTTTCTTTTCTTCCTTCTCTCTTTCTTTTTCTCTCTCTCTCTCTTTCCCTCTCCCAGGCTCACCACATTGATTTGTGAACCGCTCCGCTTGGACTTGCTTGGGCAGATCCCTCCAGTGCAGTGAGCTCAATGGGGTGGACCTGCGAGGCTGGCACCTAGAACGCAGTAATGCTGGCACATTTGAAAAGTAGAGCAAAGCCAGAGGTTGGTAATTTTTGCTGCAAAGAATAACAAAACCTTCTGGGTTATGCACAAGAAGGGACACACATGTCAATGCAATTCAGCAACATAAAATAAAGAAATACAAATAAAACAAATCAACAAGAATCAGCAAAGCATCTCTGATTAGATTTAATTAACCACTAGAATCTAATCAGAGATGCTTTGCTGATTCTAGTCCAATGACCTGCTCCAGCAGGGTTGGAAGGGAGTATGTGTATATGTGTGTGCATGGCTGTCAAATCTCCAAAAGCAGGTCAAGTAGTTCTGGGGAGGCCAGTCATAAATTAGAACACTTGCTAAGCAATCGGCCATTAAGTGAGGACTACTTATATTTGGTTTGCCAGTCACCAAACCATGCCCACCCAGTCATGTGACCAGCAAGCCACGCCCACCCAGTCACGTTACCAGCAAACCACACCCTCAAATTAGGCCATGCCCACAGAAATTTGAATCCCACCCCTGGGTGGGGAGCATTGAGGATGAGTTTGTAGCACCAAGGGGGCAGTGGACTGAAAAAGTTTGGGAACCATTGTTCTAAAGGCCCTGACAACTGAGGTTGTTCAAGTCTACTTAAATAGCAACAAGCAAAAATAAAAAAATATTGCTGAAATTTGCAGATGTTTTACCTGATTGAATTTATTTCACTGGAATTAAAGTGAAGTGTAATAATCAGATAATTCAGAAATAAAAAACCAAGCAATCACTAATTATTTCAGAATAGTATTATGTAAGTAAAGTAGCAAGTTAATAAGAACCAGAATTGGTAGTATTATCCACCATGAATCGCTAAAAAAGAAAATGTTTTTATAATTTTTGGTGGTTGAAAAAATAACAATATGTATTTTGAGTAAATATTTTCAAAACTTACGGTATTTAAGAGAATGCTGTATTCTTTAAGAACACACAAACCTCTATCTATGCAAACATAGCGTACTTTTGAAACTTGAAAACTGCGCATAGCAACTGCCCAGCCTTCATTAGTGGTAAAGCTTCATGCTTCTCTGATGAAGCTACTCGTTTATATATTTACTAGTTGTATGGTATTATTGCACCTGTGTTCTGCAGCATCCTTATTTCCTATAAAATATAAAAAAGGGGGATTGATGAGGTGATGGGCCTTATGGGGGAAGTTAGGCATTTGCTGTCCTTAGGGAGCTCTTTTCATTCTGTCTTCTTCCTCTCACAAAAACCTGGAGGTAAGATTTCTTCTACAGCAACCCTTTACTTCCCATTCACAATCACCTCAAGAATCTTGCCTTAGGCTGTCTAAGCAACAACCAGCCTCCAACAACCTAGTTTTAGATCCATCTTGGTTTGCCAGCCATTCCACCTCCAATTTTCTTCTTCTCGAGGAGTTTGGTTTTAAGTCTCTGCTTATCTCTTCTTTTTTTGTCAGCTCAGCAGCAACTGCCTATAGGAAGGTTATGAGAACCTATGTTACTTCTCAGCTTCTACTTGTCATTTCAAAAAGAGTAACACGTTGAGATGCTAGAGAGCCATTGCTGAGGCAGACTCACATGGTTTTTCTTCTTCTTTGTTTCCTTTGCAGTTATATTTCTTAACTGACAGGAAAATATCAGGGGAACTTATTATTTCCTAAAAAATAGAGATTGAATTCTGTATTGGCACATTCTGTTTTCTTTGGGGTATGTGTATTAAATCATTGAGAGAGCCTAATAGGAGCAGTGTGGTAGTCTAGTGGTGAAGATGCTTATCTCCCATTTGGAAGGTTGAGAGTTCAATCCTAGACTGCAACAAATATTTCTCTTTCAGGACATGTAGAGAAGATATCTGCTGCAAATTCCATATAGGTGTCGGGAAGGGCAACCAGCCAGAAAAGGCTTAGCTCCATTCAGTCACCCCGACTCTACCCTGATTTAAGGGCTTACAGGATCATTAAAAAGAAGAAAAATCCAAACAGAATTTCAACAAGTAGAGATAATTGCTTCTCACAAGATAAATATAATTGTAACCTGCTTATGTTATAAATTTAAATATCATCATACTATTTCTAATTAACAGAAGCCTCAAGCAGTCAACAATTAGTAAATTAGTAGCATTACTAATGATACTTGGTAGTGTTTATACTATTGTGAATCTTCTCCTATGTGTGCTACAACCGTGCATGAACAAGGGGGCCCCTGTAGCAACCATGACAAGACATGAAAATATTAAAGTAAATGAAGAATAATTTACTGTTCAGAGATTTCTGCGATATGTTCCTTTCAGAAAGAACAGAATTAACATACATACAGATGAAAGCAGGATAACTTTGGGACCTACTTTTCAGCTTCTAGTTTTTTCTCTCTTAATGCCGGTACTTCATCTATTCATAGAAAATACATTTTACCGCATAACTACAATCGTTCACCACAAACCTAAGGCTACGAACAAGCCTTTCATAATCAGCAACATAACATCTTGGGGAGACATCTTCCTCAATTCTAATTTTAGCAATGAAAGCTGAGAAAATTCACTGTGTATGTTGTAAGGCTTTTTCTTGCACTATATGATATGCAAAAAAATAGACAATGAGTAGTATAGAAAAGTTGTACTTTTATTATCCTGTCTCTCTTTTGACCGACTCTTGTCTTAGTAAAATAGGAATATGAGAAGCATGAATGCAAGAGCTTTTAAGAATATGCATTCAGTTTTTATTAATTATTACCTAAAAGTGAGTACTAAAAATTAAAGATTTCTAGTAAAAATGTGGAAAGGACAGCTTCTGCATCTCTAACCAAATACAGTATTGTAGTATTACTTTCTATGGAAGATAGTTATTACATGAGAACACTTTGTGGAGTGTTGAGTGCTATTTCTGGGCTAAGTCTATTTATTTTCCCATTACCATTCTGCTGTTATAATAGTCTTATTGTTTAATATGGGACAGAAATCTCTTTCATCTTAGTGAATACAAAGGAAACAATTATTTGCTACTGAAATTACACCATCATTAGTAGCTGCTTTTTTCACTCTGACCCACTTTAGAAATGACTAATTCATTTTCATTTAAGTATGTTGAACATAGCCAAACATATATTGTTATACAACTATATGAACAAGATATTTGAGTATCTAGCTCATTGAAATATGAAAATTATAAATAAATTTAATGAGAACAATACTGTTTGTCCATATACTGTAAATGTCAATATTAAATCTATGGAATATATATTTCGGAGAAATTGTTTCCCCAGAAACATCTGAAGAACAGCTAGGTTTTTCAACTGCAGTCCTGTTATGTGACACAAACAGGAGAGAATAGATGTGCAAGGATTAGCAAGTAAAAGAGATTTAAAAACAGATGACACAATGACTGGGTTTCATGTAACAGAGTCTGGATTCATGTAACATACTGTGTCCCTAACTTAGCATGTTGGATATACCCAGCCTATATCTCCAATGGATTGTTCAGTTAGGACTAGCATATCTGAGCTGCAAAAGTCTAATCACAGCAAAGAGATATGAAAATTAATCCTGTTGCTGGTATTCATCTGTTATTTTTGATTGCCATTGTGGTAACCTAGTTCAGTAAATTATACAAATACAGAAAATGTGGCTAAGACAATAAGTTACGAGTAAACATGTTATGCAAACACTCCTGTAATTTGGCTTTTGGAGTAATATGTTGTGTGTAACCTGCTATTACAGGTTATCAACCAAGTTTTACGGCTTAGCATGCTCTCTCAATTCAGATAACCCAGTGACTTATTCGATATATTACATTATGATGCACAGGGGTGGGATTCAAAAATTTTAACAACCGGTTCTGTGGGTGTGGCTTAGGTGGTGGACATGGCTTAGTAGTCATGTTATTGGCTGGGTGTGGCCAACTCAATATCACTCACATTGAGGCATGCATCTCCTCAACTGCTTCTCATGACTGTGGGGATACTGCAACAGTCATAAGTGTGAAAAATGGTCATAAGTCACTTTTTTCAGTGCCATTGTAACTTTAAATGGTCACTCCACACAAGCAAAGTACCAGCAAAGTAGGGGAAAAAAACTCCAGAGAAGTTCCTGAGACAGGAAGTCTAATCCTGCCAAGAATGTAATAAGGGTTAACGGAGAGACAGTTTCTGTAAGCAACACCAGAATGTTTACTTCCTGCCTTCCTTACAGGATTAGGCCAGTAATTTATTCTAACAACCGGTTCTCCGAACTGCTTAGAATGTGAACAACCAATTCTGGAGAATAGGCGCGAACAGGTAGAATCCCACCTCTGATGCAGCAGTTAAAGGAATTGGGTTTAGAAGGTTTACAGTTCCATGGAATCAAATCAAATATACAGGAATTCAAAGATAGAAACAACATTTTAGTGTGATCATCCATTGGCTGTTGTATTGAGTATCAGGAATAGTAACAAATGGAAGTAACAAATGGAAGAATCTAAGTGCTTGGGAAAAAAAGAAGGTTCTGAGGCAGTTTCTATAAAAATAACAGAAGAACAGGAACAGGACCTAAGAAATCTATGGGAAGTTTGTTGTTGTAGCTGACTGAAGTATGTGAAAATTTTGTAGCATACTAGGACATCTCCAGAACATTTAGGAGAAATCTGCAGAAGCCCAGTGTAAAGGGAATGGAGACATACATTGGTTCCGACCACATGAGTTGGGACCAATGAGAGATGAAAAGAAATTATCAGAGAAAGCATGATATAGCTATGGCCTCATACCTGTCTCTGAAGTATCTTAGCTCAGTTTCATTTGATCAAATTCTTTTGATCAAATTGATCAATTATGCTAGCAATTCTTGGAAGCAGTAGAAAACAGACCGGATAGTTACCATTAAGCAAGATACTGGTTTAAACCTAGAATTATTAAAGCTATATTTTGTGAAGCACTGGAATGAATAGAGAAAGTTAATCTATAAAGTCTTTGAAAGTCAGAGATGAAAAGAGAAAGAAATATCTCATTGCTGATCCACTCTCAGTTGAATCTCCACTTACTTGTGAATGATAATAAATGGTCTAAGTCAGTGGTTCCCAAACTTTTTCAGTTCACTGCCCCCTTGGTGTTACAAACTCATCCTCAATGCCCCCCACCCAGGAGCAGAATTCAAATTTCTATGGGCACGGCCTAATTTGAGGGTGTGGTTTGCTGGTAACGTGACTGGGTGGGCATGGCTTGCTGGTCATGTGACTGTGGTATGGCTTGCTGGCCATGTGACTGGGTGGGCATGGTTTGGTGACTGGCAAACCAAATATAAGTAGTCCTCACTTAATGGCCGATTGCTTAGCAAGTGTTCTAATTTATGACTGGCCTCCCCAGAACTACTTGACCTGCTTTTGGAGATTTGACAGCCATGCACACACATATACACATACTCCCTTCCAACCCTGCTGGAGCAGGTCATTGGACTAGAATCAGCAAAGCATCTCTGATTAAATTCTAGTGGTTAATTAAATCTAATCAGAGATGCTTTGCTGATTCTTGTTGATTTGTTTTATTTGTATTTCTTTATTTTATGTTGCTGAATTGCATTGACATATGTGTCCCTTCTTGTGCATAACCCAGAAGGTTTTGTGATTCTTTGCAGCAAAAATTACCAACCTCTGGCTTTGCTCTACTTTTCAAATGTGCCAGCACTGCTGCGTTCTAGGTGCCAGCCTCGCAGGTCCACCCCATTGAGTTCACTGCACTGGAGGGATCTGCCCAAGCAGATCCCTCCCAAGTCCAAGCGGAGCGGTTCACAAATCAATGGGGTGAGCCTGGGAGAGGGAAAGAGAGAGAGAAAAAGAAAGAGAGAAGGAAGAAAAGAAAGAGAAAAGGGAAAGAAAGAAAAAGGAACAAAGAAGGGGGGGGAGGGGGAGAGAGACCTGATGCATCAGATTAAAATGAGGCCTAGTTTAGAGGCCCTTTTCCACATTGAAACAACTTTGCCAGCACATTGAAACATCTTTGGCTTCTATTAATTAAAGGTTTTGTGGATAAAACATAGCCATAGTTTATCAGGAAGCTCTCACATTTTGTTGAGGCTTTAAACAGGATCCATTGGACCAGATCTCCCCCCTAAAAAAATACTTTTCCCCAATGTATTATAGTGCCAATTCTGAAGAAGGCAAAACCAAAATGTATTGGTAAATTACAAGAACACACACACACTCCCTTTTAACACTGCTGGAGCAGGTGATTGGACTAGAATAGATATCTCATTATCTTTCTCCTCCCTCCCTCCCTCCTCCTTTATTTCTTTTTCTTTCTGTCCCTTCCTTCCATCCCCCCTCTTTCTTTGTCCCTTTTTCTTTCTCTCCCTTTTCTCTTTCTCTTCTTCTTTCTTTCTCTCTTTCCTTTCTCTTTCCTTCTCTCAGGCTCACCCCCATTGACTTCATGCAGCACTCCGTTCGTACTTGCTTGGTCAGTTGCCTCCGGTGCAAGAGGCTCAATGGGGTGGACCTGCAGGGCCTCGCCCTGAATGCGGCGGCAGCGGAATGTTTGAAAAGGAGAGCAAAGCCACTCTGGCTTTGCTCTCCTACCCAACACTGCATTCGGGGTGAGGCCTCACAGGATCACCCCATTGAGCTCCTTGCACCAGAGTGTGCAAGTCAATGGGGTGATCCTGTGGGACCTCACCTTGAATGCCGCGATGGCAGGATTTTTTGTCACCCCTGAATTGTGCCCTACCGCGCTCACCTCCAATTCCCTCCTGCTAGCCCCCTTGCCTCTCAGTGCCCCCCAAAGGCATCCCACCGGCCCCCAGGCGGCAGTACTGCCCACTTTGGGAACCATTAATCTAAGGGTTTACAGATTTAAGTATATCTGTTATTCTAAGAAGTCTTTCTTGCAACCAGTAACTTCTGCTTCTTTCAATTCTCTGGCTCTGAATCTTTAGGTCTCCTCCATTCTTGGGATATCAGTGGATATAGCTGCCATGACCACTGATGCTGAGGACAGTAGACTTTGCATCATTTTCTCTGATAAATAACAGTAGAATTACTTCATACTGTTTATTTCTGGAGGAGTTGTCTTAACAATATAAAATATATACAGAAATTTTGAATTTCTCCTGCAAAAGTGTACATCACTAGATGGTAGCATTAAGATGTGCAGTTCTGTAAAAATGCTAGGATCTGCAAAACTCCTTGTCCTTTCAGCTCCTAAAATGATGCATTCTGTGACATTCTCCCCAAACAACACTCATCACATAGAAACATACCCGATGTGATTGGTGAATAGCTTAAATAAACCTTACTCTTAGAGTTTTCAAAGATTATAGTGAGAAGTTCTGAGATCATGTCTGCAATTTCTTTCAGCATTCCTAAAATGTAATTTGTCTGGGTCCAGGGACTTGTGTTCATTTCAGGAAGTAATTTGAGGTCTTACAGTAAGTTTATCAGTCTTGAACTGTTAACTTCATATTTTTTCTCAGTTCTGTTCGGAAATCCTTTTTTCTTCTTTATCCTAAACCAGAGCCAAAGTAATGAAGTAGTTCTGCCTTTTCCCTATTCTCCATTAGCATAGCATTTATTTCTCCACCTTCCTTACCTGTTACACAAACCTAGCACTTTGGTGACTCTTATTTTTGATATAGTCCTAAATTCACAGCTTTTACATTTTGCCTTGCTCAACAGCCTCATCTCATTCTGAGCTTTAACCTTCTGGGTTTATTCTTAATTATTAGCCCTTCTATTTCTGCCATATTTTCTTTTTGCTTCTCAATTTGAGGGTGATTTTCATCTACGTAGTATTTTTTTATAGAGAGATTATTTTTATATGTTTTGAATGTTCCATTTTTAAAGTGTTTCCATGGGCTGATTTATCCTGCAAAATTTCAAGTGCTTTTATGTGCTTGCCTTTTCTGTGAATCATTTAAATCTATCCTGAAGTCCAAATTCTGGGACTGACATCTCACAATTGTTCCTTCCCTCGTTATCTTGAACTTGAATTTCTTCATGGGCATATTGTACCTTCTCGTTTCAGGTAATCTAATTCTCATGAGCTCACGAAGGTTCTTGCCAACATGCTTCTGTTTTTGTGAGGTGGAAAGAGTACCTTGCACTGATGATTCTTAGAGTCTTCTTTCCTACATGGATTAGGAATCTACATACAGTAGTCCTCAGTTTATGATCAAAACGGGATGGGAACTTCCATTGTTAAATGAGATAGTTGTTAAGTAAATCATATCCAATTCTATGACTTTTTGCCATGGTTGTTAAGGGAATCATTGAGGTTGTTAATTGAGGCACATGATCATCAAGTGAATCTGGCTTTCCTTATTGACTTTGTTGTTGGAAACTGTTTGGAAGGTTACTAATGGTGAACATTTGACTGTGGGATGTTGCAACCATCATTAATCCACGCCAATTCCCAATTTTGATCATATAACTGCAGGGGTGCTTCAACGGTTGTAAATGTGAGGACTTTTTTTAGTCCTCTGTAATGACTTTGAGTGGTTGCTAAACAAATGGTTGTAAGTTGCAGTTTTTGAGGGATTTATCTCCTTAGCCTCTGCTTGTTCTCTTTCAGGATCTTGCTTTCTCTTCTTGTCCTTTGATCCACAAGGGGGCAGAAATGATGAAAATATTACTTCCACCTACCCTGCTTATTAATATATAATTTTATTGAAAATTTAAAACAAAAGAAAAACTTATAATATTCAAAACTAATATTTAGAATGAAGAGAGAACACAAAAGGAAATAAAAGAACAAAGCCAAGAGAGCAGAAAAAAGGTATAAAAAATGACCTCCAATTTTCTTTTATAGCAAGTGTAAGTATAAATGTAAATAACTTTTTACTTTTTCTCCCATCTTAACATATATTTTTAAATTTTAATTCAAGTCTTAATTATTTTGAAATAGCATACAATTTATATATGTCATATTAATTAATACTCAAGTATTTTATGTTCTTGACCTTAAAACCTGTTTTACTCATCAATTCTATATTTTTATCATCTTTGTGTTCTGTTAATCTTAGAACCTCCTGATGTACCAAATTAGTGAGACGTGCCACCATTTTCTTGGGTATCTGTAGGGATCAAAATTCCTTATTATCTGTGCAATTTAGCTTAATGCAGGCTTAGAAATAGCTTAGAAATATTAATTTTGATAGAGTAGAAACTGGAGAGGGGGTTATTGAATTGAAAAAATTGATGATCTGGAACTAACTTATGCAGAAAACACAGATTAAAAAATGGAGGAAAGAACATTGTCTTAGCTCTATGTCACGCTTCCTGCATGGCAAATGGTCAGGCTTTAGAAATGAATCTAATGTAGTCTCTGCTATGTTAAAAAGCAAATAAACAAGTATATCTTTCACTTAATGAGCTTTTGATCTGATTTTGTTCTAAATTAGCAGCAATAGCTGGAATTCAAAGTTTGCTTATTTTTATATTAAATTAAATGGTATGTTTGTCTGTGCTGTTGCTCTTCCCTATTCTTTCTCAATGACATTACTTATCTTGACTAGATTTGACCATGTGGCCAGGGACTGACTTTCCAATGAGATGCACCCCTTTCCTGCCATGTGATAACTATATAAGAAAGGTTCCTGTGAAGAGATGTTTGTTTGTTAGAGTTCCTCATTTATTTTCCTCATTATAATGCTGATAGAATACAGAAAGGAAATGAAAACATTAAGTGGTAAATTAGAAATCTGCCTCGTGCCTTACCACCATTTCGAAAAATATCTCAGATATTTTATAACTTTTAAGCAGCAGAAATGGGAGGAGGCACTCTGGATGATTACATCTTCCTGCATTTTTTAAATTGACAGCTAGAAGAAGCACCAATTGACTCAGAATTGACACACATATATATATTTTCAGTGGTTCAAGATCAATAGCAGTGAAGATTATTGCTTGTGAAGAATTTAGAAATGAGAATTATGCATTGATTGATACTTATCACATCTAATGAAAATGAATTCCTTACTGTAGTTTAACAATGCATTTAATCACTTCCTTACCTATGCTATGATCTATCTATATATGTATATGTGTAGGTGTATAATTCATATATTAATAGTAAATACCTGTAAATTTAACTCCAGTTGATAATTTAGGGTTTCAGTATCATACTATAGAATGAAATGCTTCTTATCAATATTTTCCATGGCATATATATTTTCATATTTCTCTATCTCATTTTTCATATCTTTCTACTGGCCTTGAGTTGGCAGAAAACAATACTGGCATGAAAGTTGTTGCCTCCATTGCTCATATCTTTCCTTGCCTGATTTAGTGTGGAATAGTGCAATCCTTATTCTATATGTGCAATAAGTGATAGACATTTATCACTTTAAGTCTCTGGTTCTATTGGCCAGTTGGTGGGAAAAGAATTCAGTAATTCTAGCACTGCAACACTTTGTCATATCTAAGGTTCTTCTGCTTGCTCTACTACACCCCTTTCTTTCATAACTTGAGCTGAATCAAGCTTTAAAAAATCAAATCAGAATTTTGAAGGGAGGTAAGTCAGAATAACAGAGTTCGAAGGGACCATGGAGGTCTTCTACTCCAATCCCTTGCTCATGTAGGAGACCCTATATACCATTTCAGACAAATGGATGTCCACTCTAGTCTCTTCTTAAAGTGATGAATCACCCACAACTTGTGAAGGCAAGCCATTTCAATGGTTAATTCTTCTCACTGTTAGGAAATTTCTTCCGTTCTCTGTTGCTTCTCTCCTTGTTTCCATCCATTATTTCTTGTCTTGCCTTCTGGTGCTTTGGAAAATAGATTGACACCCTCTTCTTTGTAGCAGCCCCTCAAATATTAGAACACTGTTATCACGTTACTCCTAGTTGTTCTTTTCACTAGACTAATACCCAGTTCCAACCATTTTTCACATGTTTTAGTCTCCATCCCCCAATCATCTTTGTTGCTCTGAACTCTTTTAAGTCACAAGGCTTAAATGTTCCCATGCCAAAACTGTACTGAATAAAACAGTTATAAACTGATCTTTGTGGATTTCTGAGCTTCAAAATAAATTATGAGATAACATTGGTTTCCCCCCCCCCACTTCCTCCAGCTGTCTTCCTAGTATCTATTACTTCTCATGCATGTATTTTCTCAGGATGAAGTCCCCATTCATCCTGAAGTTGTCTTGATTTGTTCGCTAGGTGAAAGAATATGTGTCTCTTCAGGTGATACATTCAGAGGAAATGTGTGATGTATGAGTCACAGATAAGTCAGCCTCCCTGGATATAGGTGTGGCGATTTGGTGTCCTACTTTTTCATTTCAATAGGTTTCATCTGTCATCACAGTACATAAACATCATTTCTAGTTTTCCAACCATCTTGTGTAATGATTGCAGAGAAATAATGACAGTCTGACTGGGATTATTAGATTCAAATTGCCACATTTGAACAGTTTTGGCAAATGTGTATTTATGTATAATTCACTGATACCTGACCAGACTTGCTACAGCAAAATTAGTAGACAAGTGAGTGTATTTTCAACCTCAGATGGATGATATATCATCTTACCACTTTTATTTTTTTTCCCAAAGTGCAATCACTAACTCCTTTAACAACTAAGCTGTAATATTCATGAAACACCTAGCGTACAAATATAAATTATCCATATAATGTATTACTACAGAAGCTTATTTGAGAAAAAGTATAAATGTAGCATTTATGAGTAAGCTTGACTACAAGGATCTTTTATCTTCTAGACTAGCTGAAATTACCAGGTGATTGTAAGTGTTTAGAAAATAAGAACATATTCATACAGACTTTTGCCCCAACATGAAAACACTCAAGTAATTATTCATAGATGACATGTCCACATGCCACTGTGTGTACCTCAGGGTCTGCATATAGTTGAATTTGAAGTATACTTTTAGAAGGTTCACTCCTTAACTGATCCCTTTCATTTTAGTACACTGTATGCTAAAACTGATTCAATATTTAGATATGAACTTAAATCTGATCCACAACACATCATATAGTTATCATCAAATCTTCATCTTGTTTAATTTGAAATGTATCATTCTATAAGTACAAAGTTTTAATTTC
This sequence comes from Laticauda colubrina, assembly GCA_015471245.1. NCBI lineage: Eukaryota > Metazoa > Chordata > Lepidosauria > Squamata > Elapidae > Laticauda > Laticauda colubrina. Next base: position 37,230,711 of record BLBF01000022.1, on the reverse strand, counting down.
ATATGCTCTGTAAATATGTTTAAGTTACTATTTTAATTTAGATGGAAGTATATTTTCTCAGTATTGAGTACCAGGAGCTATTTGCATTTAGAATACACACCAACAGACTGAACTGATGTGAAATATAGAGTAAAATATCAATAGTAGTTGCTACTCATTGTCCAAAAGGAGAGCTGGATCCTTTGGGGGAAGGAAAGAAGTATTTAAGTAAGAAAGTTGAGGCTGGAAGACTTATTTGACTACTAGCTCGATACCCATGCTTTGCTATGAAACTATGTGGTTGGGCTTAGTTTTTGGGGAGGAAAATAAGGAAAAAAAATTCTGCCTCTGTCTACCAGCATCCATCGGTATTCATCTGACTAATGTCCTGTCAGTGTGTGAGAGAGTTGAAGGCTGTTTGGAAACTGAAACAGTATTTGCTGTGTGAGCAAGGAGACAGCAAGGGGCCTGGGCGTGGCTTAGCTCAACTGTTCTGTACTAAAGCTGCTTGGTGCTGAGAAATTGAAACTCCTTTCCTGTACTTGTGTTTTGCATTCGGAACAGATTTCTTTTCAGGTCCGGAGAGGGAGTAGAACTCCTTAGCATCAGAGCGTGTTAATAATAATATACAAAATACAAATGCTCTGATGGTCATTTCAAAAAATCCTTTCTTAGTGAGCACCTAAAACCCAAGAGGAACATACATACCAAATTTCAAGTTTTCAAGCTTTATGGTTCTGGAGATTTTGTGATGATATGTGAGTAGTCTTTCACTTTTATATATATAGATTGATTGATATAAAAGAAGAAGAACAAGCCTTAAAATCTTCTGCCAGTTTATTTATTTAAATTTATTAAACCAGCTGCTGAGGCTACAAAAAGCCCTTTTGTTTTTAGTCCTTATCCCTGAATGCTTAAGGAATAGAAGGAATAAAATTCAGCAGGTTCTCTGGATCTTTGGAGCCCCCGTTACTTGCTTTCTATTATTCATGGGTCATTTCCACTTTTTTCTGCCTACAAGGGTCTCTGCCACTCTGGTGTTATATAGGTTATTGTGCATGTTATGAAAATAAATTCATGATGGTTCCATGTTATTACCGTCGAATTGTGATATTGGAAAATCAGGGTGAGTTTGGGGAAAATTGTGAAACATGAATTAAGGTGTTCCAGAGAAAACATTATTTGATCAGATGACAAGAATGGATGAGGGGGAACACCATGACAGAGAACAGAGGGGTATCAAAATAGAAAGTATGTTAAAGTAGATGAACAGTGCTGCCATAAAGTAGATTTAACTAATACTTCTCTTGTTATCACTTCTTGTTTTGATTTTTTTGTTTACTATATTTGTTATGCCCTTTCTGAACTTTGCAGTATTTATGCCATTTTATGCCATTTATGTAGCATCACAATATGGTATGATTCTCAGTGGTTAACAAAATATATATAACATAAAAATTCCATGTTGCTTTTCCCAGAATGGAATTTCATGATACCATGGCACATGAACAGCTTACAGTATGTGGGAAATGTCAGTGCTGCATCTCATATGCCAACCTAGCACTGAATACAGTGAGAAATTGTGGGTAGGGTTTGAGGTCAAAATAGATAAAGAATACATTTATGTCATATCTTATTTTCCACCTGACTAGATTCCAGAATCCACTGATTGTGAAAAATTAGTAAAACCTGGAATCCGGCACAATTTTTTTCTTCTTACTTCATCACAACAACAAAATATTTATTCTTTGAAAACTGCCTTGGTCATATTAAAACTAGGAGGCTTAAGCTTCTGAAATACATCAGAAAACAGTGCTAATTTAAGCATATACCGCATTGATTGATGATGTGCCATTAATTAATTGTTGATTCTTAACTACTATATTTTCCCCATAAATATACACATACATACCACTTTTGCTTATTGCCTCAAACAGTATAACCATGTATTTTTTTCTATCATTTCAATTTAAGAAATCTCCCACTTCCAAACTAATGAAATAGTTCTGGAGATTATATTCTAGCTGATGAGTTTTATGGTCAAGAATGAAAAGTATCAGACTATCTAATTTTTTATATTCTTAGCCTTATCACATAGATCCTAAATAATTTTCTTCTTAATTCTAATTCTTAAGCATCATGTCTTTTGAAAAACAACATACTAGAGAATGCAATAAGACATGTTGTAATAACATCCAATCACAGTATTTGAGCACCACTATGGGTATCTCTTTAGAGAACATACATATCATTGGAAATAATTGTTTACTTCATTTACCTAAAGTTAGACCTCTGCACATGAAAACATTCAGATATTAAAACATTCTACTTACTTATATTTCTGTTACTGAAGTATAAAAAATGGGTGCACCAGAAGCTATTAGTTTATTATGCAAAAATCTGTTTTGTAGAATATTGATGTATTTAGTCCTGTATATAACTAGATATCTTTTATGCCACTGAACTCAACAGTTTAGAATGTAGGTACAGTAATTGAATGGAAGATGGCATTGCCAATCTTGTTATAAAATATCAGAATACTGGTAATTCTTCAGATCCTGCAATAAATATGTTTGTTCTTAATCTAAACTATACTTTGTCCTCTACTACAAAATAGAATGTAGAATTATTTCACGAATCAGCAAATAATTGTGTAGATAAAGAATTATAAAAGAATCCCTGTACTTTAAATGGTAAAGCACTGGAATTAATTTTAAGATATTTTTTTGAAATCATAGCTATGTAGGAAGCCACATTTTTTGCTAAGGGAAGCTGATCTTAGCACCTACTCTATTATATAATGGCTTTCCTTTAACTGGTATGAATTGTGAACTCAATGCTATGAGACCAACATGATTGACTAAGTCATAATCTTTAATTTTTCAGAGTATGGATGTAATAGAATTATGCTAAATGTATTTCAGAATAATTGACAGCTCATATAGGAGATGGCAGAGATTTAAGAAAGTGATAATTGATTTTAAAATTTTAGTCTACGGAGATAATTCTTTGCATAGTTGAGTTAAAAAATAATTATTCCTGACAACCTAGCTGCTACTTACTTTAAGGCTAGGTTACACTGGCCAACGGATGCAAAACGTATGTAAAAAGGACACAGCAGATGAGCAAATTTTCCATCTGTTGTTATCTGCTCTAAAAAGTGCCCCGAATTTGCATAAACAGAGTGGACAACAAGGGAAAGGAACTGATGTGAGGAGGATGTAGCGAGGATGTAAAGCGGATGTTCGTAGGAAGCCTAGTGGATGGAAGCGGATGACACATCCGCAGGGCTTCTGGGGAGAACAGCGAAGCAGACGCGTAGCGGAAGGAACGGATGCATAGCAGATGCGTAGCGGATGACGCAGATGCATCACGGACGCCTATAGGATGCATAGCGGATTTATAGTGGATGCAAAGCGTTCACTGCACATGCGGGGAGGATGAATTGTGTAAGCTCCGCAGATATAAAAGGATGCAGCTTGCAAGCAGTCAGCATTCAAAGGAAAGACCTGCTGCCAGAGACATCTTGAGAGAACACCGTGGGGAAGAAGAGGAAGCCTGTGCCTACTCCTGCCAGCCCTGGCAAGAAGGACAGAGCCACCATCCCACCCCCTGGCGCTTACTCTGAAGCTGCTGTTGCTGTTGCTGGTGCTCCTGGTGTTGCTGGTGCTTCTGCTGGTGCTGCTGGTGCTTCTCCTGCTGCTGCTGCTGCTTCTCCTGCTGCTGCTGGTGGTGCTGCTGGTGGTGCTGCTGGTGCTTCTCCTGCTGCTGCTGGTGCTTCTCCTGCTGCTGCTGGTGCTTCTCCTGCTGCTGCAGCTGTGATGGACCAGCCCCAAGGCCCTCAAAGCCCTGCTGCTGAAGGCCCTGAAGCCCCTGCCAGAGGGAGGAAGAGGCAAGGCAAGGAGAAGGGGGAAAGGAAACAGTACTCCATTTCCGAACACCATGAGGAGGAGGTGCTGGAATGGCTGAGGGAGAACGAGTACCTGTGGAGGAAGGCAGCGGAAGCAGGCAGCGTGGAGAGAGAAGGCGGAGAGTCTGGGCTACACTTCAGATGTACTCCTTGGGTGGTGGAAGCACATGCACACCTGGTATGGCAAGCTGCACCTGAAGAAATCCGGGCAGGCCGCTGTCAAGCTCACTGACCAGGAGACCTATGTCATGGCCAGGTGCAGCTTTCTGGAGGGTGAGATCCGCCACCAAGGAGCAGCCCCTCTGTCAACCCTCTCCCTCAGACAGCCCACAGAGAGCCACTCCTCTTCCAGCCAGGAGACAGCTACCGTGTCCAGGCAGGTGTCTTTGGAGGAGCCCCCGACAGAGACCCCCCCGGCACTCCCCGTGCTGGAGGATGTGGAGGATCCCCTGTCTCAGATGGAGCAAGAAGAAGCAGCCACCAGAGACCAACCCACACCCACTCCCAGCTCCACCTCCACAGAAAGCAGGCAGAGAGGCAGACCAGAGGGACAGAGCCACACTGTCCTCTTGGAGATCAGGGACACAATCAAAGCCAGCACAGATCTCCTCTCCCAGCTGGTCCACTTCGACATACCATCCTCTAACCGCAAGCCCTTCACGTATGTGAGCCAGACCCTCATGGACATGCCCGAGGCCCAGTACCAGGTGATGAAGGAGAGGATCACAGCTCTTCTGCATCACCCTCCAGGCCCAGCTGAACCTGCTCCTACCCACTCCAGGTCTGCTCCTCCACCCCAGGCGATGTCACAGCCCTTCCACGGATTTCAGCAGCCCCTTGCCTACCAAGCCTACCACTACCAGAGGCAGCCCTTCCCAGTCCAGACCCAGGTTCCTCGGACGCCACAGACGCCACAGACACCTCACCTGACCCAGCTGCAGACCAGACAGCCTCATTACACTCCTCCTTCCTCCACCCCACAGCCAAGCCCTTCCTCAGAACATCTGTCATCAGTCTTGGGCCTCACATCCCAGGTCCTTGAGGAAGGGCCTCTCAACCTCACGGGACTGAGTCAGCTCTCTGAGAGCTTCCTGCACACACCATCTCCTGTTGTACTCTCGGGCCAGGCACCCCAATGGCGCCTCAGACCAGCACTCCAGCAACAGCCACCTCCACAGTCCCTGACCCCTTTACATCTGAGACCATGGGCACGCCTCAGAGTGACTGAGAAGAGTGCCAGAGACTGAGTTGTTACCTGCTCACTTTATCTTTGCTTAAGACACTTTACTTGGGTCATTTTGCTTTTTAATAAAGTCATACAGTTTGTTATTAATCAAGGTTATCTTTGCTTCACACACTTGGTTCATTTTTTTTACTTAATAAAGTGTTGGGGAAAACTTTGAAAAAACGGTTAAGCCTTTGCATGCTTGTGGGATTGGTAAGGATAGCTGTGGGATGGATAGCTGTGGGATGGGTAATGATAGCTGTCGGTTTGGTAAGGATAGCTGTGGGATAAGGATAGTTGTGGGATTGGTAAGGATAGCTGTGGGATGGATAGCTGTGGGATGGGTAATGATAGCTGTAGGTTTGGTAAGGATAGCTGTGGGATAAGGATAGTTGTGGGATTGGTAAGGATAGCTGTGGTATGGGTAATGATAGCTGTGGGATTGGTAAGGATAGCTGTGAGGTAAGGATAGTTGTGGGATGGGTAAGGATAGCTGTGGGATAGATAAACCTCCAGTGCAAGTATAGTGGGACTGTATGGTCCACCCTCCCAGCTGCCACACATATGGCCCTTTATTGTCAATAACAATTTAATCATTGATCAACACATTTCAACATAAACAAAACTCTTTATTAATGCCCTATTCATTGTAAGGCCACTCAACATATATGGCACAATCTCATCAGTGTGATGAGACAGGCTGAAGGAAACATCCATTAAGCATCTACCATCCTGTCTTGCCACTCCACTGCTCCAGCTGGGGAGTTGCACCAGTGTTTCAGGAGGTTGCGCTGCTTCTTCCCTTCACGTAAAGCTCTGTTGGGGCCTTGCACATCCATAGTGTCTATCAGGTTTTGTCCTTGCCTCCATTCACCAGGCTCCATGTCCCCATTGCCTTGTTGGCAGTCCACAAGCCTGTTCTGCAACACCGGGTAGCGGGTGCGCATGAGATTGTGCAGGATGCAGCAAGCTTCCATGATGCTCCTCACAGTCTGTGGGCGATGCTGCATGGTGGTGAGAAGTACCTGGAACCTGTTGGCCAGGATGCGAAAGGTGTTCTCCACCATCCGTCTTTCCCTGGACAGCCTGTAGTTGAAGATCCTCTCTTCACGGGTGAGGTATCTGGAAGTGTAGGGCTTCATGAGGTAGGTTCTGAGGGAGAAAGCGTCATCCCCCACGATGAAGTAGGGCACATCTTGCGTGTCGTTGGGTAGGGGGTCTGGATCTGGGAAACCCATGATGAGGTTGCATTCCAGCCCATCCTTGAGGTCACTGGCGTTGTATATCTGGGCATCTGAAGCTGACCCGTTGCCTGAAGCATCGATGTACATGAACTTGTAGTCAGCATCAACCATGGCAAAGAGGATGATTCTGAAGAAACCCTTGTAGTTGAAATAATTGGACCCCGGGTTGGGTGGGGCTTTGCAGGCCACGTGCTTCCCATCTATGGCTCCAACGGTGTGGGGAAAGTTCCACCTCTGATACCACTGTTCTGCAACTTTCCTCCAGCCTTCTTCAGTAGTGGGGCACTGGAGAAGCTCCTCCACGTATTCTTTGATGATGGCCTACACCACTTCTCTGACCACAATGCTGATGGTGTTGTGTGGCACCCTCCAGGCATACTGCATGTTTCTGTATGTGGTCCCAGAGGCCAGGTGGCGCAGAGTCAGTGCCACCTTCAGTCCAGGGTCCAGGCTGGGACGGAAATTGGTGTTTGCCTTGGTCAACCTGGGTCTCAGACGTTCCACAATTTCGTCAAACATGGCTGGTGGCATCCTCATGAAGTGCTGGAATGCACGAGGGTCTTCATTCCTCAGCTCCACCATCAGCTTGTCATAAAGTCCAAACTCCACTCTTCTCCCGATCCATCTTCGGACCCAGACAGCTCTTGGACGTCTCCTTCTCCTTGAGTAAAAAAGGTGAAACAGTCTGAAGAGGGCTTGGTTCTGATGTTGAATGATGGCGGCTACCGAAAGGAGTGTGCGATGATCCATGGTGGAGATCAATGGATGATGTGGAAGAGCAAGAGCAAGGCTGAAGAGGTCTGCACACCAGGGCTGCTGGACTGATAGTGAGATCCAGGTGATTTCCTCCCCCTTCTTATATGAAATGTCGGTTTTCCTCTAGGTGTCCTTCCACATACTCTAAACATCCTCCAGACATCCTAAATATCCGAGATACATCCCATATACAAATGTTTTGTCCGTTTTAATGCTTTATATCCGAGCTGCATCCGCTTTATTCCTTTCTATGTCCGTGCTACTAACTCTGTGTGGACGTTCCACGTACCTTTCGCTTCCTCCCTCTTTCCGCTTTCAGCTGCAGTGGATGTGAGTTGCGCGGATGCCCAGAGGATGCCGAGAGGATACAACGGACGTGTAACGGATGACAATGGACGTAGAACGTTTGTTGCCTGTATGTGTCGCGGATGTAGAATGGACGCTTTGGATACTTCATCCGCTCAAAAAGTTTTGTGCAGCTCAAAACTTTTTGAGCGGATGAAATAGCAGTAGACGGATGCTCGACGGATAGAGTGTATGAAAGACGTACGCAGTGAGTACACAATGGATGCATCGCATTTTCCAACGGATGGCAAGCTTTTTTGTCCATTTTACATCCTCTTTGCATCCGTTGGTGCAGTGTGACATGGGCTTTACTCAATAGCCTTTTTCCCAGTCTTCTGGTGTCCTACATTAGCAAAAATAGAAATGTGCATAAGCGTATTGTATTTAAATATTGCAACACTTGTGCAAACTGCACTTTAAGCACATTAAAAAGAACTTTGGTACCATGTTGACTGTTGTAGACATTAAGAGATGTAAAGTAGTAATTATTGCATTTTAAATATGTTTAGTACTTGACATTTATACATTTGAATTAGCAAAAGGGTAAAAAGAAAAAAGGCATAATTGGATTTATCTTTGTTCATTTCATTGATGCTTAAGAAATAGGGATGGTTTTGATTAAAATTAGGAAATAAATTGTCAAATGGTTGAGAAATATAATTGGAGCATTTTTCCTTTGATTTATGAACCTATTTAGATTTATGCAGGCAAAGTGAAAAGGTGCCAAGTCTATAATTTAATTATAATGTAAATCATGGATTTTGCATCTCTGAAAATTGTAGCTCATTATGGAAGATAGCCTCAGTTCATTTAAATACATATATCCCAAAGTATTCTATCCAATTGTTTCCTACTTGCAATAGTTTAGTGAATATTAACCCCATGAAATCAGCTGTGATGTTGACACTCATTACATCCAGTGAACACGATCATTATATCTATGAAATGATATTTAGAGGTTTGCCCAAACTACACCCCTGGGCTTTGCCTATTGGAGAACTGTAAGTACTATGAGGCATATATAAGAATCTTCTCTGGTTCTTTCTTTCTAAACAAGGATATTTCGTGCATTCTATTCTATCCCATTCTATTAACCCACTTAGATGGCATAATGACAGAAGTGTGATTCTGTAATTTTTTAAAAAAGGATTTCCATATTTTGAAGAATGCTAGGGGGAAAGGGAAGCAAAGAAATGTTCTGCTCACATTTGCAAAGGTCAAGTTTTTGTCAAATAGATGAATCTGAATTACAGAATATTAAAACTAATTGTTAACTAAAGTATGGCTGGCAAACTGAATTAAGAAAATATACTGTGATCAAAAGTAACAGCTGCTTGCTCTGTACTAGCGTCCATATGTGTATGCCCTTGTCTAGATCAGTGATGGCTAACCTTTTTGGCACCAACTGCCCAAAGTGTGCGCGTGCATGTGCATCCCCAAAATGCAATTTGCTTGCGTCCCCCACGCACCCCATAATGTGTTATGTTAGTTTGTACAAACAATTTCTGGGTTTTTTTTGTCTGTTGTACACTATCCTGAGTCATATAATTTGAGTTGAATTCATAAAGAAACTTGGTCCTTGGAAAACTAATTTTAGCCATCATATAATTAAATTTTAGTGTGTGTTAATGAAATACTTACGATTTTGCTTGTCCATTTAACCCTTCTTCCACATCCCTAATCCTCCTTCCCTCCCCCCAATTTATTTTAGGATGTATTGCATCTTGAGGTAGGGAGGTGACTTAATGCATTTGTTCATTTGTTGTGAGAGATAGTACCTGATGGGAAGGGGAGCTGGTGTGATGGATCACAGTGAAGCAATTTCTCAGGAAGGAGGGAGCACATTCCAAAAAGGGGAGGGGGAGATAAGAGAAAGCAGAGCCTGGATCTGGATAAGAGAGAGAGGAAGAGACAAGTCTGCCACAGACAACTCACCACAGCCAGCTTGCCATGACCAATTTGCTGCAGTGCAACTCATTGTAAGGCAAGAGTTATACTAATTTTGAAGAAATAGTGGAACAGAATAATTAAAGAAATATGAATGACAAAAATTAAAAAAAATTTAAACAATTAAATTGAATTGTTGAATTGTACTGTAGCAAATTGTCCCATGAAAAGTTGGCTATGATGAGTTGGCTGCGATGGGTTGTCTTATATCGCTTCCTAGAATCTCCCAGTGTGTATCATTTAGTTCAGAGTGAGAGTAGTAAGACTTTAGTATGGCATCTATTGTGTGTAAATAGAGAACAGAACTTTAGCTGAATTCTTGTATCTTAGTTGGATTTTGCTTGACATTAGCACCCTAATAAAAATGTAGAATCCATGGTTCACAACTGTCACTAGTTAATATAATTCAATTATTTATTCTTCTGTCCATATATGCATAACTGAAGTATCTATAAACCATAGACTGGTAAGAAAGTAGAGAAAGCTAAACTTTCTCTAAAGTTCTCTGAAGTTTTTATACACACTTAAGAAAGTATATTTCAAATTGCAAATAACCTTTGGTATCATTTTGGCATTAGAAGAGATGATGTTTGTAACTAATACCTGAGCCCAGGTTTTCACAAAATACCTCACATAATTTCAATTACTTGAACAAGTGCCTGTGGTGTATTCATATCAGCTGCATCCAGGAGAAGCATGTGCATGAAGAGATGGAATGCTTCAGTTTGGATGATTTTGAAAAACTGATAGAAATATGCAGTGTTCCTCAAAAGTATACTAGTGAAAGTCAGCGTTGTTTTCCCTCCCCCCCCCCTTTTCACTGATTGGCACTGAGGGGTGCTACAACTTATTGCTACTTATGTGCTTAGCCAAATAGCATTGGAGTAGAAGTTACTTATCTTGAAAAGCAATAGTGTGATGAAGGCAATTTATAAAGTGCTAGTAAATGAAAAGGCATGAACAGTATCTGTGTTTTCCTGTATCTTGGCTATTTCTTGCCATTCAAAGCTGAACAGATAATGTCTGAGAGAGAAATGCAGATAAATATGCACAACGAGACAGAAATTATCTGGGATACAGTACTTTATAATTAGAGGCCTAACATCTTTTGATAATTTCAGTAGAAGAATGTATCCAGAGGTGGGTATTCATCTGGTTTGGACCGGTTCTGGCATATTGGTAGTGGAAATTTTGAGTAGCAAATACCACCTCTGGCTGGCCCCACCCCTGCCCTTCCCTTTCTTGCCCCATCTCAGCTGAGCTAGAGAGAGGGGGGGAGGGAGGGAGAATAAGTGAGTGTACACAAAGCCAGAAAGGTTAGGGAACTTAGTTTTATAGCAGTAGTTCTCTTAGCTGTTCATCATAAGTTTAGCCTTCAGACGCTTTATCATCTATGTTGCTCTTCTCTGCACTGTTTCCAGGATCTCAGCATCTTTTTTGTATTGTGGCAACTGGAACTGGATGTAGTATTCCAAGTGTGGTTTACTGGTGCAGTATAAAGTGGTACTATCAATTCTTGTGATCTTGATTCCATCCCTGTGGATGCAACCTGGGACTGTATTGACTTTTTTGGCCATTACCAGATTAAGTCCACTAGTTGCTACTGTTGAGCTATTATATAGCTATGCATTTGTTTCTTTCTACCTAAGTGCGCCATTTTACTTTTCTCACTTGTTGCATAGGGCCCTATGCACAATTCTGTCAAGTTCCTTCTGAATCTTGAGACTATCTTCCAAAGTCTTTTCAATTTCCCTCCAATTTATCTGCAGTTTTGATGCAGTCCCCTTCTATTCTCCATCTAATTTATGAAGATGTTCAAAAACACTTGAATCCAAAACAGACCCTTGAAGTATCCCTTGAAGCACTGCATGCTTCCCTCCATGTAGATGCTGAGAGAGAGGGTGACTGGGCTAAGGGACACTTAGTTGGCTTCCTGCCTAAAGTGGGACTAGAATTCACAATCTCCTAGTTTCTATACTGGTGCCTGAACCACTACACCAAACCACAATATATGGCCTTAAATCCAACTGATTTCTCTGGGATTGTCTTCTTAGGAAATATACATTACATTTTCTTTGCCCTGAATTTCTTGCTGAACATCTGCATCAACATGAAGTTTTGGTACTATGAAAGAAAAGCCAGTTTCTCAACATTTTTTCACAAAAGATATTTTTATACCTTTATATAATGTTTTCATTAGCACTTCATTCCCTACATTAGAAATGCTTCAGCGTTTATTTATTTGAGAGGGTGTGAATTTCTTGATTATTTAGGTTACATCCTTACTGTTGAAGGTAGTAATGTGAATGTTGATGATATCACCAGATATTTAGGCATGTCTTAGGAGACTCCCAAGTCATGGATTAGTTAGAAGGAACTGAAAGAATAGGAAAACTACTTTATTCTTGAAGTGTAACAGTATTAGAAATAGTTCTTGATCCACGGGGTAAATACTTGCCAAATGGAAGATGATTGCTTTCCAAAACTTCTGTAAGAGTTGTTGTTCCTACCTACCTTAAAGTTCTGTCCTGTTATTCTGGAATAAAGACCAGGTCCCACAGTTCATGAGTGGAGAGCCTTCAGTTTAATTCCGTGCATCTTACAGCCAATGTCAGCAGTCTGAAATGAACTTAGTGAGCAGTCTTGATCCCAGTAAGCTCAATGAGTTGTTGGTACCCTCTTTGGGGCTAATTTAAGGAGGAGTAAACATGAACAAATGTGCTGGCCAATATTTAGTTAGCATTTCGTTTCTCCTAATTCATACTCCAAATGCAGTATCTGAAGGCTTAGGAAACGAGGTTTCTCAGAAGTAATAAGAGGAAACCTTACCATGCTGGGTTACGATTGGCAGAAGACGAGGTTGCAAGAAAGCCACCACGAAGTCAGAGAAAACGTATTTATCGTTCGGGAAGAGAGGCAGGCGCAACGATTAAAATCGGAGGCCGGGGAGCAAAATCCGTCCTGGATGAATGAGCGTTCAGCGCTCATTCATCCGGGCTTCGGAGGTGGGAGATGGATTGATTCATTGAGCGCCCCCACTCCCGACGGCGACATGCCCTTTTCCTGCCCATTTCCCCCAGTTTTGCAACAAACTTTAAAACAAAACAAAAAAAAAAACACTTTTCAACATGGTTACAAAGCGAGCAAGAAGCCAGCGGAGGTGTCTTCATCTCCCGACATGGGGAAAGCAATTGAGTTTCCCTTTCAGCAGAAGAAGAGCTCTGTCGACTCCCCGTCCCTCCTGGCATCTTCGATAAGAAGAGGGCCGTTTCCTGTTATGTGCTCGGGACCTTGGCGTTCAAGTCTGCGATGCCAAGCTCCTTTCCTGGCGGTAATTGCTCCGGAAAAGGCGAGCGGGGTGGGGTGGAGGAGAGGAAAGCGACGGCAATGTTCCTGTGGAGAGAAAATGGGGCGGAACAAGGGAGACGGGCGGCGGCGGCGGCGGCTTCGCGACTCCGGACGAGCAGCCCTCTGGGCAGCCCTGGCTCTCGTTCCTCGCACGGACGCTTCCCCTGGCCGGCGGCTTTTCAGGAAGGCGCCGAAGACTTGCAAAGATGCCAGGCGTTCCTGGCGGGCCGGAGAGCCGCTGGGGGGGGGAGTCTCCCGTTGGTGCGCACCTCTCCCGCCGCTCTCATTCCTGCCCGCCCAAAAGGCGGGGATAGGCGGGTAGAAGGAGGCGAGCCGAGCCGGGTTACTTTGCCGCTGAGAGCGAAGGCTCTGGGTCGGGAAGGAAGGAAGGAAAGAAAGCGGGGGCGACCATGCCTGGCAGCGATACCGCCCTAGCTGTGGACAGGACTTACTCCGACCCGGAGCAGCACCCTCGCTTCAAGACCCGGGTAACCGCGCTTTCCCCTCCGCTGCCTCGTCTGTCCCAGCTCCTGTTCCCCCCCCCCCTCCCCCGAGGCTGCTGGGTTCCTCCTCCTGCGTTTAATTCGGGACGACCTCGCCCGTCGGGGCTGCCTGAATCCTGATATGGAGCGCGCCTCCTTCTGGGACCGACCTGCCTGCCTGCCTTCGGTTCTGCTCTGTGGCCTCCGGGTTGCCGGGGTCGCCGTCTGTCAGCGTCCAAAGGCGGCTCCGGTCGGCGTGTGGGTGTGCTTGGGGGGGTGGGGGGGTGGGGAGGGAGAGGGCTTCGCGAGTCGGCTTTCAGTTCGCCTTTCCGGGCGAGTGCCTGCGCGGGATCCTGGGCCGTCTGCATTGCGCCGCTTTTGTGTTGCCTCCTAACTCTGTGCGTTTCGCGCGTTCCAGGCACTTTTTTGATGCAAAAAATGCTAAAAATAAATCGGAGAACCTCTGGAGAGCTCATTCCTCGCTTTTAAGGTTTCGATTTCAGCGTCCAGCACGTGCTGAAGTGGTCAAAGTCTCCCGAAAATTAACTCCCTGAGTTTCACTCACTCCGCGCCCCTTTCGTCTCTTGTGTCTGGCTAGGGATCTGCATTCTGCGGGCATCTTGTCATGGGCTTTCATCAGAGGAGAATGATTTGTGGTCCTTAACGCCTTCCGAAATTGTAAGCTACTTGAATTGTAATGGAGGAGAGAGAATTTATAAAACAAAGGTATAGACAGAGTAATTGATTTCATTCCTTTATTTGACATTATTTAATTATATTTATTCTTATTATTATTTTTGTCCGGTGCCAAGTACATTTTTCAGTAGCCTCACTTTTCTCTGGAAAACATAAGTTCCAGTATGGCTTTCCACAAAAAACAGTTGTCCATCCCTGCTTTTAGCGGGCAGCGTATGACAATTTCAAAAACTGAAATATCTGTTTGGTACTCATGGAATGCAGGACCAGCCAGAATGGATGTGAGCTTGTATGATTGAAATTATGCCAGCTTAATTCAGATTTGACCAGACCAGTAGCATCTTGGGTCGGGTGGGCTGTTAAATTTCTCCAGTGCCATTTTTGAGATCTAATTTCTTTTTGCAAACATGAACTTTTCTGGGAATATTTTAGAATAAGAAAATGGGATGAAGAAGAACTTAAACCTTCCTTTCCTAATGATGTCATAATAAATACTGGAAAATGTTACCAGGGCTTATTGAAAGTAAAGATGAGAAATCCAGCAATGCCATTCCCACTACTCAGTCACTGACAGTGATTTTTGCAGACACATGCTCTTTTCTCAGAGAGCATTATGTGCAGTGATTTTTCCATAATAATTGTGAGACAGCAGTGAAATAAACATTCCTAAAACCAGTAGTAAAAATGCAAGCTGGTGCTTTCCAAATATAAGCATTTCCCTACTGCTCAGTTGAAATGCTATTGACCTATCCTTGAATTAGCAGAAAATCAAATGGGCATGAAATTTGCTTTCCACAGTACCAATCCCTCGTCTGCTTCTGTTTCATGTCAGTGCAGTTGTCTGACTTCCCTTCAGGGTGTGGGATGACATAGAGTAACATATTTGATTCAGCCTGAAGTTGTCCTTGGACAGGAAAGAATAAGAGGAATAATGTTTCTTAAGAGGAATGATGATGAGTGATGAAATAAGAGGAATGATGTTTCTTCAACACGATAACAGCTCAGGAAAACTTAAAGCTGTCTCACCCATAGGGTGAGGAAACACCCACTCTAAGGTGAAGGATACATGGCTGAAATGTAGTAAAATTGCTGAAACATCCCACTCCTTAGAAGTATCCACTGAAAACAGCTGCCCATCACTGCCTTCAGCTGACAGTGTATGAACAGTGTTTCAAACACTAAAATATCTGGCTGATACTCCAAGAATGCAGAACCAACCAGAATCCTGCTTATCATATGCATGCTAATTAAAACCATATTGTTTGAGCATGCTTGTTGAAGTACTTTGGCTTTAAATCGTTTCTGGAGCTTATTATATCACATGTTTTACTTGTTCTTCGTTCTCTGTATTGTATGCTTTAATTTGTTGTTATCTGTCCAGAATCTGCGAGAATTGGGATGAGATATAAGTACTGGAAATAAATTAAAAACAAATATGTACTGTAAACATTACATGGAAGTACCATATTTCTCCAACAATATGCCCCCCCCAATAGGAAGTCCCAGCATGTTTCTACGCATGAAATGAAATTAAGCCCCTCCCCCCAAATTAAGGCCTATATTAAAATATGCAAAATGGGGGGAATGGTGGGGGGGCTTGCCATGAGGAAGTACTTTTGTTGCACACCTGAATATGGTGCTGCCTGCGTTGACCTCGGCATTGGTGGGGCACTTCGTATCGGGAGACCTTCCGCCACCGTTGCTTTCCCTTCTCCCTGTGCTGCTACGGAGTTTAGAGCAATGCTGCGGCATTTGGCACAGCCATGTGGGGCCGGTCAGGGCTTCTCCCTGCAACCGAAGCCCGGTGAGACACTCAGCTTCAGGAACTCCTTTTACCGCCTTCCCGGGCAGCATTCAAAGGCAAAGCCCATTCTTATAAAAATGACACCTACTACCAGTACGGCAAAGCCTCCCCTGCCTGAGAAGGTAGCCCAACCCCACATGGGGAGGCGAATCTCCCGGGGCTGCAGCACAGGATTGCCCCAGCCGCCATCCCTGCCTGGTGCCGGGCAGAGTGTGAAGAACTTTGCCTGGGGCACCCAGCGCAGATGACAGGTGGGTCCTCCTGCCTGATGGTGGAGCTCTGGCCAAGGTAGCAAACGCCTCCTCGCCATCTGCTCATCCTGCCAAGGCCATGCCAGAGCTGGGCGGGCTGGGCAGAACCGGGAAAGTGAGCTGCAGGTGCGCACTCGCCTGCCAAGTGAAACCCGGGCCTACCCGAGCTTGGCTTCCCAAGTCCCTCCAGCCCGACCCCGAAGGGGCCACCAGGAGAAGCCGCCTGAGGCAGTGATAGCGCCCACCCATCTCTGGACAGGGAGGCAAGGCAACAGCCCACACCATGTCCTCCTCTGAGCTGAGCCCCACCGAGTGAGCGCCAATGCCCATGCCGCTGCAGTGTTTGGAGCTGCCGGTGAATTTGGAGATGCATTTGAACAGGGACAGGCTGGAGGGACTTGGTAAGCTAAGCTCAGGTTGGCCTGGCTCTTTCGCTTGGCAGGCGGGCAGGCACCTGTGGCTCGCTTTCCTGGCTCCAGCGCGGCTCTGGCGGGATGAACAGAGGGCCTGGTGGGGAGGCACTTGCTGCCTTGGCCAGAGCTCCGCCACCGGGCAAGAGGGCCCACCTGCGCTGGGTGCCCCATAAAGCTCTTCACGTTCTGCCTGGCGCCAGGCAGGGGTGGCGGCTGGGCACTTCTCCCGGGGTGGGCTGATTCTGTGCTGTGGCCCCGGGAGATTCGCCTCATCACGTGGGGTTGGGCTGCCCTCTCGGGCAGAGGAGGCTTTGTCATACCGGTAGTAGGGCGTCGTTTTTAAAAGAATGGGCTTTGCCTTCGAACGATGCCCAGGAAGACGGTGACAGGAGCGTCTGAAGCCAAGTGTCTCCACCAGGCTCTGGTTGCAGGGAGGAGCCTTGGCTGACCCCACGTGACTGCACCAAATGCTACGTGGCTGCGCCAAACGCCACAGCGTTGCTGTAAATGCTGCAACAGCACAGGGAGAAGGGAAAGCAATGGTGGCAGAAGGTCTCCCGATAGGAAGTGCTCCACCAATGCCGAGGTCAACATCCAAGCTATCACCGCCCGCCCGCCTGAGGATGCAAGGGGGGGAGTTAAGTCACTCCCGAAAAGACAGCCTAGCTGTTTTTTCGGGGCTCAAAAAAAAATAAGACCTGGCCTTATTATATGAGAAACACGGTAGTAGGAACCTATAGTGGGCTTAGAGAACAACTATGGGAGTCTAGAGGAAGAGCCAAAGCCTACACAATAGTCTGATAAGAGAAATCTGAGTCCAAAGGAAGAATGGGGGAGGAGAAAGTATCTCAAAAAGTGAAGTCAGAGAAGAGTGAAGTCAGACTTGTAAGATTCTGTTACTGTAACTTTACAATAAAGGTAGTGTTAGTAGTACTCATGGTTCTGGTTTCCTGTCTGAAGTACCTTGAAGGGCTGACACAACCCAATTTTTGTTCTGTTGCCAAGTGCCTATATTTCATGTTCGCTATCCCTGCAGATTTGCTTTAATGGGTCCCAATCCTTCTGATGTGGTTTGGGACATGCAGATCCCCAAAGTGGAAATCCTATGTGAATAAAAAAATCTTGCTTATTGATGGATATGACACATATATTTAAAGAGAACATTCATAGAATACCTGTTCTTCAGTAAGCATTACTTTATTAATTAATTGATTATATGCTATCAATTTTTAATGACCAGATAGATTTTTAAAGGAAAAAAATCTGTTACATCTCATCCAACAGGCCACTCATTGCCAGCGTAGCTGAATTCCTCTATCTTACTACTGGTCATCTTTTTCTCCTCCTCCCCCCTCCCCTCCCTTTCCTTCCCTCTCTTCCCTTCCCTTCTCTTCTCTTCTTTTTCCAGCACATGAGCCTTCTCCAGAGAGCTCAACATTTTCTCATGTGCCCAACGTATGATAATTTGAGTCTGGTCATTGTGCCTCAAGAACTCTGGAGTGATCTGTTCAGTTATCGATTTCTTTGTTTTCTTGGCTGTTCACCATATTCTTAGGAGTCTTCTTTCTTTTGGTTCTCCAAAATCCATTTTTCATTTCTGTAGAATATCACAGGGAAAACTGTTGCCTCACTGCTTCTGAATATCTTTTCCAAGACTTTCTTTGTTATTCTACAAAAATAAAAATAATAAAATAATATAGTATTATCTATTTTTTCATGCAGAGTTTAAATAAGTGATAGTTTAAATACTAATGTGAAATAGCCCTAACTTGGAGAGATTTGAGATTTTGGAGAAAAGGTTGGACTAAGATTATATTAGACTACCATTTGCTTCACAGCTAGCTGCAAAATGGAGCGAAGGCTTGATAAACTGAAAGGAGATTCAGCAGATAAAACTATCTCTGTTTAATAAAAAGAAAATAACAACTTGTTTATTTGCATAAATATTTTGCCTGATCTATGACTTTAGGCAAAACAACTCTTTTTCTAAAATGAGGCTACTGCTTCAAAATAGATGAATTGCACAGATTGAAACATTGCTTGGATTACTTATCTGTGTTGGGAAAGATTAAGAATCTTCCTCTTCTGAAATGTTAGTCTCTCCTTTTGGGCCTTCCATTTCATTCGTATGTATTGCATGGATAAGCAAATATTTCCTTATAATTAAATATTTAAAATAAACTTATTTGCATGTCTTAATTAAATTATTATTTTATTATTAATAAATTAGTATTAATTATTATTTATTAATAATTTTTATTTTATTTTATTTATTTAATTATTAAATAATTAGTTCTTAAATATTATTATTACAATTATTAATTATTAATGAAATTAATATTTATGTTTGTTAACTTTACCTAGGAAATATATAGATTATACTGGTAGGAAGTTTTTAATATTTCTATTATTTTCATAATTCCTGAGATTCTGTCCAAGGATATTATCCATAGTGGAGAGGGAAGTGTTGCATGGTTTTAAAAAACTGGATAAAATGTGTTATCCTTCTCACCTTCTCAGCTTCATATTTATGAGACGTCCTATCATACTATTTCTTAATTTATGTAAATGGAATTTCTGTGTAACAAGATCTTGGCACAGAGAATATCGTGTTCATGCTTTTTTTGAAATGAAGGATGACAGTCCGAATCTTACTTTCTAGAGTAAAAGCTATTTTTCTTTAGAAGGAAAGGTTATGGAAATGAATAGGCAAGACACACAAGAAACCTGCTGGCACAAATAATTAGAAAATAAACATCTTCCAGATAGAATAATCCAAATATATTATAAATATTAATAAATTAATAAATATTATATTAATATATTAATATAAATATATTAATAAAGAATCCAAATATTGTTAATATTATCACCAGATTAACAGATGAATACTGTATGTAGTTTCAACCTATCCATAACCATTGTTGTCAAAGTACATATTGCAGCTGTTCCTTTTGTCATAGTATGTCATAGTATGTATTGTTGATATAATTTATAAGATCTATCTATTATGTCACACAATATAGCAGGATTGTTAGGAAGTTCTTCATTTTGAAACAAAATGTTGTTTTGCCTTGGTTTGGTATTCACTTGTTGAATCATTCATGATCCCAAAGAACTAAATTTTAAAATATTCACTTCATCAGTGCTTTATAATTAATATTTTCTCCAGATGAGCTGTTCAGAGCATCCATTGTTTGTTTGGGATGATGCTTCTCTCGTCTGATAGGCTGGGCTTTAATTGAGAGGACGCTTCTCCTCCTCCTCCACAGGTCTTCTCCCTAGCATTCCCAGTTTTTGCTCAGTCTTCGTGGATATAGGCAGCTTAATTTCCTTTCCTTTGACTGGAATAGCAAAGGCTTCAAAAGGAGAGACAACAAAAAGGATTGCTTTTAAACTCTAAACAAATCCTTTAAGGCTTTTAGTTTCAGTGAGTCAAGCAGCTCCCTACGGCATATAACTCGAGCTGAGGGAGCTCACCTCAGCTCGCCGTAGCTTCAGATAATAATCTCTTGCCGCCAGGACGATCGGAGGCGATAATGCCTCAGCTGCATGGCTAACAACTCACATTTCTTAGCCCGTGCCATTACAATCTTTTCAAGTCGAGCTGTTACGATCACTGCTGCCTGCGCCCGACAGGAGAGGCTCCATTTTAAAAGGGTCTGAGGCTTCTTTCTCTCCCCTGGGAACACCATCTGGGGTGAGGGCACCAGAGCCCATTTGCCCCACCATACCTTTTTATTCAAGGGGAAACTCTGCAGTATTGACTCCCCACAAGGCATGGAATTGCTGCTGAGCCGATTTAACTCATTATGCGCCTAAAGAGATAACAGCTGGTGTCATTGCAGACTCACTAACCATGTGGTAGTGATCTACATATTATTTATGGAACTGTGAGAGGCTTTTCTTCGCCCAAGTCGGGGTCTCATTTCTGGAACCAGGGGAAATCACTCTAATACATATGTGTGTGTGTGTGTGTGTGTGTTTTGTTAAGTTTTCGCGGGTACATATATGTATGGTATTTGTTAAGCCTGGGTTCCCCAACCAGGGTTAGGTAGACAAGCTAAACAGAATGTGTAGCGTTAGTCAGATAGGCACACAGATAAATGAGTGAGCTAAGCTTGTATGTTTATTAACATACAGTAAAAATAACAGATACGCTTGTGCTATCAAGAATATAGTTTATTCCAGTATAAGTTTATGGCATAGTCAAATAACAGTCCAATATTCATTTACCATGTAGTCAGTCCATTCAGGGGTATTCATTTAGCAAAGTCCATGTAGAATATCCTATATCAGTTCACTTACAAAATCAGTCCTTTGTTGTCTCTCCCGTTCGAGCAATGCAGTCTTGATTCCAAGCAGTAATCAGGGATCATCAAAGCCAGAGAGAGAGAGAGCAAGCTGTAGTCTTGCTACTTTTATATTGTTTTCTTAACCACTCCTTTAATTGCTATTTCACAGTTAAAGCTGTATACACTCTAACATACACTAACTATGATTCATAGTTATTATTTCACCTAAACCAGTTAGGGTAAACAATGTTATCCCTAACAGTATTCAGCTTTGTTTGGGTATTTTCCCACGTCATTATAGTTGTGCTTTTAAAGTTGTAGCAACATTTCGGCAGAATCTCATCTGCCACCATCAGGCTTCTGTATTGTGTTGTCATTTCTTGATTGGTTGATGGAGTTGATGTTTGCAGATTGGCTGGCTTTTGCCATCAACCAATCAAGAAATGACAACACAGCCAACCTCCCCACCAGTATATATAGGGAGATGGCAACTCTGATCACGCTTTGCTCACGCAAGCATGAAGCCGAAAGTACCAGCCTGAAGATGGCAAGTGGGACCTTGTTGAAACGTTTCCAAGGTGCTCTCAATCTTACACAGAAAAAGACCCAAACACGCCAAGACCTTTATACCTGTACCCATGAAAATGTACAAAAACGTGTGTGTATGTGTATGTATGTATGTACGTACATATTCAGATATAATTATTCTATTCTATATTATTCATTAAGGAGGAAACTGTTGGTTATACCCTCACAGAATTAAACAGCAGTAACACCGCAAGCACCAAGACCCATATCCACCTGAGCAGGAAGCTGTCGCAGGCCTACATCTTATTTCAACAATTCCTCCTTTCTAGCCCTATGTGGTGTTCCAAATTTGGCTAATTAGGAAGTAATATTAATAAAACAACAACAACAACAACAACAACAACAACAACAACAACAACAACAACAA
>BLBF01000022.1:37194034-37209051 GCA_015471245.1 Laticauda colubrina | reverse complement strand
AACAACAACAACAACAACAACAACAACAACAACAACAACAACAACAATAATAATAATAATAATAATAATAATAATAATAATAATAGGAACAAGAATAAGAATTCAATATTCTTACATAAGATTATACAAAACTGGGGAGTATTGTTTTAGGGTTCCCTGGCCATTGCTGGTTCAGGCCCCTGGGTGTGCCAACTACCCAACATTTCAGCCTCATTAACAGTAAAATTTAATAAGCGGTCACAATGGCAAGCGGCAGTTGCTCAAGAGCCTTGTCAAATTCTCAAAACAAATTGAAGCATTCTAAGAGTACCTCCTAAGCAGCAGAAAAAGACGCTAATAAGCACCATAAGGTACTAGAAAAGCACATGAAGTTCATGTGGGAGGATGAAGAAAATTCTCAAACCTCATTTCTTCCAGGCCTACTTCCACTCTGATCTTCCTCTGCAATCACCCCTTGATCTGTCTGTTTAATCCAGATGCAGCGCAGCTGCACAAGATCAGGTAGTCCATCTAGATCAGTACAAGTGACATGAAGTGCCTCTGTGGCCACATTGCTCCAACAGCGGCCAGATTCTGTCAAGATGATGACTTACCGGAAAAGATCCCTGCAAAGATGAGACTGTGGATGGAATTAGCAATACACCAATGTATCTCTGCGGGGGTGCAGCATATTGCTCTGGCCAATAACACTCCTTGTGATTGGAATTCCCTATAACTCCGGTCACTAAG
Source organism: Laticauda colubrina (assembly GCA_015471245.1). Taxonomy (NCBI): domain Eukaryota; kingdom Metazoa; phylum Chordata; class Lepidosauria; order Squamata; family Elapidae; genus Laticauda; species Laticauda colubrina. The sequence continues at coordinate 37,208,322 of BLBF01000022.1, read as the reverse complement.
CAGGACAGAGCATCCTTACCCTCAGGTATCTCTCCAAAGGAGATTCTGTAGTTTCAGATGTACTCCCACAAGGTACATAGAAGAAGTAAGGGCTATTGATCGGGTAGAGCCAGAGGACTCAGAGTTCTCCTGCTCAAATTCTCAAATTCTAGTTAGATTTGCATCAGCTCACAATAAGAAGTGATGGTTGACGACTAAAACAGTGCCAGCATCATTTTGTTTATAAGAATTCCATGGCATTATCTGTTGAGAGGCCACTTCCCCTCACAAGGATCTCTCCGTGAGGGTCCAGGGGACATTTATGCCGATTGCGGACCTCTTTCTGAGGTTGACCATCGGGCTTCCTTTTTAAGTTGGCAGCCCTCACAGAACATAGCAGCATAGTAACAGCGAGCATCAAGGCCTGTGTCCTCCTGAGCAGGAAGCTGTTGAGGGCCAGTGACCGCAGTATCACCCAATTGCAATACAGGTCCTGAAAGGTGTTCTCTATTTGGCTTCACAATTTGATTCCATATTCAGTCATCTAATTATGAGTTTGGTAACAGCACAACAATATATGTTATTAGCTGTGCACAGATATAACAAAATATTATCAATAATAACATAATATTGATGATATCATTATTATGATGAATAATAACATAACAAATTGAATTTACCAAAAAAGAGGGGAGGAGCAAATATCAAGAGGATTCCCTGCCTCTGTTTACCTCAGGCCTCTGGACCAGTGAACGATCAATTAATATTGCATACACATATAGATATATAGATATAGATATCTCACCTCGTGGGCTTTAGGTCAGAATCTTCAGGGGCAACCAAAAATATCCCCAGAGGACAATAAACCAATTCAAAGTAGGTCAAAACGTCCTAGAGAGACCTCTAAGGCAACAAAAGATGGCAAGAGATGCCAAAATGAGTTAGATAAGTATATTTTTAAAAAAAAATGCATGAGGGAGGTTGAACAGAAGTCTCAGTCCTCTTTCCCAGCCAGGCTGGTCCCAGTTCCAGAGTGCTCGCTTCAGCAGCACATATAAATTAGAATGATCCAGAGAAGATTAGCATAGCCCCTGCACAAGGATGACACGCGAATTTGTGAAGTGTTCCATATTTCACCTTGCCTCGATCTCTGGATCTCTCAACGCCATCCAGGAGAGTCTCAGTTCAACCTAGGCCTTCAGCAACGCAACTTGCCTGTCAGACAGTTGTGGGATCATTCCAGAATTCCTCCTCCCAGAGGATATCCCTCCCAGAGGATATCCCTGACAAATTGAAGGCTTGGAGGGACATGGCGATTTGAAGAGGCATTGCATCCGGGGTACAGTAGAAGTTGATGGCTAGGCAGCCTCCACAATCTGACCATGATTCTCACTCGATTTAGTTACTATGCAGATGGACCTTCATTAACAGCAGGTACCTCCTTCAGGGGAGTATTATATAATTCAGTTACACATTCACATGATGCACAGGATGAGGGAGAACTAGAGACCAGATGGAACAGGTTGAGGAAGGGTCTACTAACAACAGTGACCAAAATCTGTCAGACATGTATTAAGCCAGACCACTGACCTTCAGGTCTGTTTCACCCTCAGACTTTTTTCAAGTCCCTGTTGTTTAAAGAAAAAAGAAAAAAACTACTGCCTGCCTTGATATTCCATTCCCCTCAGCCCAACAATCGTTACTGTAAGAGGTGTCAGACGATTTAATCTTTTTCCAACCAATAATGTAAGAGGAAGTCATAACTGTCCCACAGAGGTTCTTGGACCTCATCGAGAAACAAGAGATCTCTTAAGTGGCGTGTATCCCTCTTACAGGATATGATAGAAAAATTGTAATTTGGTTTTCTGATTCTGCTAAATTTCTCATCACCACGATAGTAGATAAAACAATAATGGCAATTATCATCCTCTGCAATTGAGAGCAGAAGAGGCTCTCAAGTTAAAGGATATACAGGGTCAAGCTGTCTCCATGTAGGGCATGTTGAACTGATATGGGGGCCATAAGAGCAGAGTCAGCCGCATCCCTTTTTTTTAACTTTTTTAACTGATCGTCTCTCAGTTAGCTCTGCCATTTGAGAGAGATTATCTCAAATTCCAATATCAGGGTGCACAAGGACACCGCAAAACTATTAAATTATCTGCTTGAGCCAGGGCATCTCAGGTTACTTCTCACCTACTGCTATGGCTCAGACATTGGCAAGCAGATACCACACAACTAATGGAAGCTTGCTTCCTCCCCCATATAGGGAGATAATTTGGTTGGTGGTGCCCCTGACCTATCTCTGATAGAGACTAGAAGCAAAAAATAAGTTCCTCTCTTTTCATAGACGCCAAAATAGTCCTTCCCAGCTTTTTGGAGGGTTCCTTCATTCCTTCTACCAGGGACTTTTTCTGTCCAGATTCCAGGGACCATCTGGACACATGAATCACCAACAGTCAGATAGTTTCCGATCTGGAGATAGATACTGACAGGGAGGGCAGACCAAAAGAATATATTGAGAAACATGAAATAAAGATCTCCGAGGCACAACATAGGTCTCACGACTGTGCCCCTATTGGTGGAAGGCTCAAGCCTCTCACAGACAGACAGGATGCCTCTACCTCTGTTTCCTGGGTTAGAGATATCAGAAGATTAAGCCTGGCTATAGAATTTCCATCCTTTCTCCTCGGAACCTTTGCATTACTTGCCCTCTCTCCGGGGATCCTGTTAAAGAGAGCATGATGGAGACAGCTATTGTTCATTTGTTGGAGATCCAGGCAACCGACCTGTGGCACCAGATCAACAGGAGCAATTTTAGTTTTAAAATTATTTAATCGGTCCCTAGTTTATAGGAGGCTTAAGATGAGTATACTGAACTCCATACTTCTGAGCTTCTGAAGGGGTGACTTTCTACCCTCCATTGACTTAATGGAGGCCCATCCCCACATTCCAATTAGATCCTCACGTAGCAAACCTCTTAGTTTTTGTTATAATACTCAACATTTTGAATACGTTGCACTGTCCTTTGGGTTGTCATCTGACCAAGGTTCTTACGAAGATTCTGATGGCTTTGGCTGTCCATCTCAGGGGAACACCTGTTAGACGGCAGTGTTATTTAAATGACATTTCATTACTATCTTGTTCATATAAACAGGCAAAGGGGAGGCCTTAGTATCGGTCATCACCAGGAGAAACTTGCAGTCCATTTCTCATCACCTATGCATATGCATGTTTCTTGCGTGGGGCTACAATCTTACGGCCGCCTGTAGTGCATTGATATCACACGTGGGACCTCAACAAGGTCCTTACCGCATTCAAGAAAACTCCCTTGAGCCCATGTGGACCATGAGTTTCCATTCCTAACGTACAAGGTGGTTCTCTTGGTTGCCATTACATCAGCCAATTACATCTTGGATCTAGTAGCCTTGTCAGTTAGCCAGGAGCTCTGTATTTTTCACACAGAGTGGTCCTTAGTCCAGATCCATCTTTCACCTATAAATAAATTTGGGTTTCCACAGACCATAGGAACTGATACTCCCCTAATTTTTCTGACATAAAATCTGGCACGACAATGCCACAGTCTATATGTAATGTGAGCTTTCTGCATATATTTCAACTGCACGATGTGTGTTAAGAAACGAAGGTTCTATTCGTTTCTTTTCAACCACCCACCATTGAGTGCAAGACCTCTTCCTCAATGACCAGTAAGTGGCTGAGAGCACAATTCCCAAGTCCTATGAGATACAGTCTCTTCCTGTACCCAGGGCATTACTGCTCATTCGACCTGGAGCACTACGATGTTGACAACATGGGCCACAAGTGCCAATAGAGGAAATTTACAAGGCAATAACAGGGGCCTCACCATCGCCTTTTATTTAGAAACTATTAGAATGTCTGCACCTCTACGGAGGCTGCCTTCGACAGGAGAGTGTTACAAAGGGTCCATAGATATCAAGTTAAAGGGGAATCTGAACCAGATGGAAGCCCTCCCGTAGGACATGCCAAGTTTGGTATGTCCCAAACAATGGATGCTCTAAACAGCTCATCTGGAGAAGGGGCGTTGGTACTCATCTGACACGCCCTTTCTCTGTGAGCTATGAAGAACATCCATCCCCACCCTTATTTGTCTGGTGGGATGCTATTCTGGCCAAGTATTAGAAAGGGTGAAGGAGAAGAAATATTTCATCAGTTTGACTTCGTCAAAGCTGGGGATGCTCGGGAGGAATCCCTGGAAGAGGAGGAGCATCCTCTCAATTAAAGCCCAGCCTATCAGACGAGCGACAGAAGCATCATGCCAAACAAACAAAGGATGCTCTTCACAATTCAGAGAAAGGGCATGTCAGGTAAGTACCAGCGCCCCTTCTAATAAATATAATATTAATTGTAGGATATAAATTAAATAAGAACCCTTCTCTTTTACATTACCACATAAGGACTGTTAATAAATGTCAATAAAGCATATATACTGTGTTTCCCCTAAAATAAAACCCTGTCTTATATTTTTTGCCATCAAAAAAGGCACCAGATTTTATTTTGGGGGGATGTCATCCACTGACTGACCGCACTTGTGCACATCGCCCCCGATCTCCTTTTTGTTGTCACAGGCCTTCAGGAACTTCTTCTGTGGCCGGCAAGCCTTTCCTGAAGGCCTCTGTAGTTGATAACAGAGCTCCGGATTGATCTGGAGCTTTGTTATCAGCTACAGAGACCTTCAGGAAAGGCTTGTCAGCCTTGTCGTCTGCAGAAGAAATGGGACGGCAAGGCGGGTGCAGGGTGTGTGAGGCCTGGGTACAACTGTCCAAAGGTAAGTAGTAGTAATGTACCTTTGCCTACCCCATTCCGACCCTAGCTTAATTTTTACCTGTGCACTCTGGGGTGGGCAGGATCTTAATTTGGGCCTATTTTGGGGGTAGGGCTTATATTGGGCACACATGTAAAAATTCAGCTAGGACAGTGTAGGTCATATTTTCGGGAATCAGGGTAGGACTAAGGGTTGATAATTTAAATAATTTATTAAGAGTTCTAATTAATGTTTTCAGTTTTCTCCATAGCTTTAACAATTACTAAATCTTTGCTAGAGAAGTTATAAAATTTTGCATTTTATAGCCTTGTAGGTTTTTTTTACTCTACCTGAACTTTTTAATCCCCTCTAAGATGCAGTTTTAAAATCCTGACATTACTTGTCCCTTTTATGTCTTTCAAACACTGAAACAGATCCCATGAAAATCTATTTTCTCTTTACAATTAATTTCAAAATCTTATTGTAAAAGTTTCAATATTACAAAAAAATCTAGATCCTTAATCCATTTATACATTTTTAAGAACAAAATCTTATTTAGCTTTTTGCTGTTTATTTCACATTCTTTTGGTTCTTAAGCTTATAATTATATTTTCTTTTGTTCAGGTTTGAAAATAAACTTTCCCAATAAAGTCTTTTCAAACTTTTTCAGAACACCTCTAATACTTTAAAGTGGTTAATAGACAATTTTCAAAAATGATTATTGAGTGTGGTTTGAGAATTTAGTGCCCTTTAAAAGGCTCCACCATGTTTGTGAGCAATCTTTAGTCTCCCAGCACCAAACCTTTACGCCTAACCCCTTAGAAAATATGTCTCGCAGTCTTCTCATAAGGAAGAGCTGACCTGTGCACATTTGCTCTTTTCTTTATCCAAGGACTTTTCTCTAGTTCCTTGGTCTTTTACATGGTCATCAGCTCTGTGAAACTCAGTTCACCACATCTCCGTTTGGAAGACCTTATAAGAATCACATTTTCTCTTCATTCATTCATCCATTCATTTTCTTTTCTTTGTAATTTTACTATTTTCCTTTCTTGCATCCTTGTTTTTTTCTAAGATTCTTTAAGATCTTCATATGATAAGATTCTCATATGATGATTGATTATATATATATAAAACCATATACATATAATAAATCATCTGTCCCAAATTCAGAATTATACATCCCTTTGTATCCTTTACTAACTCAAGCAATATTTAATAATATATTTTTAAACCAAACATTTTTTTGGTTGTTCTTAGACATTTTTTTCTATCCTCAACTTCTTTTGACAGTTTGTAGATAGGTACTATTGGAAAACGTAGAAAGACTCATAGTTGGCAGAATTTCTGAAATGGTATGCAGGAAATGAAGGAACTCTATTTTGCGTTCTTGTCATAGTTGCTGTCTTTGTGTAAAATCATCAGATGTGATACCAGCTGGCATGATGCCTATATACTCTGGAGGTTATTGGTTTTAATCCTTGGAGTAGACTTTGATTTATTTCTCAATACTAATGTTTACACAAAAGTTATCCTAGTATATTTGGATATCCAGTTTCAGGATTATAGCACAAAAGTAAGCAAGTGTGACAATTCATGAACTGATTGAGTGAGCTGTGCATCGGTATTGGAGCTTTTTCATTTCTACATGAAGCTTTTCAGTCCCAAATTTTTGCTTTGCCAGCTATCCTGATGGATGAGGACATGTCAAAAAACCCTGAGCCTCAGAGCAGCTGCATAAAGCAAATCCAGAAGAGAAAAAGAAGGTGATGTTGTAAAAATAGTGACATATCAGAAAGCTCACCAGGGTTGCTTTAGCCTCTGGCACATAATTATCATCAGAATATTCCTAGGCTATTGTGCCTGTTGACCAAATAAGATCGACCCAGCTTCTGTTTTAGATAAAACATTTGTGGTTCTAATAATGTATTAATTATTATTTTGTCTGCTGCTATCCTATCCTGGGATTAATATAGTGGGTAAAACATAGTTTTCTTCCTAGAATTGTCTATCACAAATCACTTTATGATGACCTGGAATGCTTCTTTTCTGCTATATCCTCATGCTATTGCCTTGATTTCATCTTGAACCCATAGGTGAGATAGTAAAGTCATTCTTAGTTGTTTCTGCATTAAAGTAGGATTTTCCCTTTAAAAGGCAAAAAAAAGCATAGTTTTTCTGGGTTGTTGTATGTGTGTGAAAATGGATGCAATTCACTTAACATCCAGTTGATGTTGCATTCAAGTAATCCCTGAGAAAAGAGATCTTGATACTACTATCCATTTTAGGCTAACATGAGTAAACCCTCTCATTTTGATTTGTAGCCATTTTCTTTACAGGACCATTCTTTTTGTGCAGCAGGAGAATCCAGTTCTTTCAAATATGCCTCCTCCCACCCCCATCCCATCCCATACCAGACAAGTCTTGAAAGCAGAGCCCTCAGAGACCTGGATCAGCCTGAACAGCAGCTGATTATTGGTGAAAGTGGCAGAAAGTGAAGTAAGAGGTAGAGCTAATTCTTCTGTTGCTTCAGGGTACAGATATTTGCAAAACTCTGTTCTTGCTTTGAAGTGTTTTTGAAAGGTGGGTTTATATGTATTCCAGAATAGTGCTAAATTGTATTGGCTGCCTCATCTGTGCAAAAGACTTGTGCAATATCAGAGGAAATTTTCCCACGACTAAATTCACCAGTCTAACCATCTAAAATTATGACTCCTCAGCTGTTTCTATCCTTATCACATGAGAGTGATTAGTGGATGCTTTCATTCCACTTAGTGACCTTTGGTGGGAAAGAAAGGAAAGAAAGCCCATATGTGTATAGTGTAATCCATGACAGCATGATTTTGGGGTAACTTTCCTTTAACTTGGTTTATTAATGAAACTCCAGACTTCTTTCACTCCTCAGGTGAAATAAAAATACCAGAATATGACAATGCAATATGTGAATCCAGTTTTGATTGATGATTCTGCTTTTGGAAGAAATTATGGAAACATTTGTGCTGAGCTACTGTGTTCAAATACATGCCACAGCTTATTGTGATTTTGTCACAATGTTTAAAAGGAAAAAAAAAATTTTATTTTAGTTTTACTTACTTACTTATTCAATTTATATGCCACTCATCTTGCCAAGAGGCAACCCTAGGGGAGCTTACAATCAAATAAAAGCAGCAAGATAGAACATAAAATAATAAATAACATAAATAAGTAACATTAAAATTTAATTAAAATGTAATTAAAATTAACAAAGATGGCAAGGAAGAGAACTATATGAGCACAAGGTGGAGGTGAAGTATTATCTCATCTATAACATACCCCCAGAGGAGCCCCAGGACAAATGGCAGAACCAGACTTTCAGACTCGTCTGGATTCCTTTTGAAACAAAATCCGTAACAAATCCAAGATCATTCAGTTTTTACAAATGCAGAATAGATTTTATTACTCAAATATGCATCGAACAGAGAAAATGTTTGCTAAGTCTCCAGTGGAAAGATAGAAGGATTTTTCTAAAAACTCACCCCTAAAATCTTGATTGAAATATTGATTTAGGCAAATGGTGACACATTTCCTCCCTTTAATATTTTAAATTGCTTTTAACATATAAACAAAAGAGAGAGGAAGATAACTAATACATTATTTTTAAAAAATAAAAGTAAAAAAAAAAACTAACCAAAAGAAGAAAGAATAAAAACAGCAGAAGTTCTAGCTGCAGCTGCTTGGTCCCTTAGAACTGAGTAGGAATACTCCTGATTTTTGATTCTTTGGTATCCATTAGTATTTGAACCACCAGATCCAGATGTGAAGCTGGACAACCATTAGACAGAAGCAGAGAGATACAGAAATCTTTGAATTTTTTGCTGATGTCTAACATTTATACAGATTTTGCAGACTGCCATGTTTCCCCCAAAATAAGAAGACCCTGTCTTATATATTTTTGGCCACAAAAAAAGGCACCAGGTCTTATTTTCAGGGGATGTTATTCATTGACTAACCCCACTTGCACCCATCGCTCCCGGCCTCCTTTTCACTGTAAGAGGCCTTCAGGAACTTCTGTGTCTGGCAAAGCTTTCCTGAAGGCCTCTGCAGCCGATAACAGAGCTACAGAGCAGCTACAGAGGCCTTCAGGAAAGCCTTGCCAGCCTTGCCAGCTGCAGAAGAAATGGGCCTACAAGGCAGGTGTCGGGGTGTGCAAGGCCTGGTTACAATAGTTGGGCAACTGCACCTCCCCCATCCGACCTTAGCTTAATTTTTACCCATGCACTCTGGAGTGGGTGGGATCTTAATTAGGGCTTATTTTGAGGGTAGAGCTTATATTGGGCATGTAAAAACCAAGCTAGGACTTACTTTCAGGGTTGGTCATATTTTCAGGAAAACAGGGTAGATCTTGTAACTAATTAGTTTATAGAACTGTTGCACACAATGATTTAATTCAGGAGTCCCAAACCCTCTGTCTCTGGACCAGCACCGGTTCATGGCATGCCAGCAACTGGGCCGCACAAACAAATGAAGCCCCATCCGCAGGATGCAGGCAGCGCCCTCTCTAGTTCATGGAAAAAACCTTTCTCCACAGTATTGATCCCAGGTGCCCAAAAGATTGGGGCCTCTGACTTAGTCAGTGAGAAATTTATTTTAGCGTGGATTTGTTCTGTTCTGCAATAGAAAAAGCTGGTTTTAATTTTGTTTCATCAATCTTTTATTTTCCTTTCATTGTCTTTTTTACTCTTACTTTAGGTGTCAATTCTTTCCTGGTCAAAGTATGTGCTGAGCCCAAAGTTGTTTTAAAAGTTGTCAGTGCAATGTATTATTATTAGATTACTTAGATCCTTATTTGTAAGAAGGATTAAGCCACACTTTTCTAATTTAATTAAGTTCTTATGTAGAAAAGGAAGGGAAAAACCCTGCTATTTCAATTTCTCACAGTGATCAAGAAAGAACATTAACTTCAGGCTTTGTTGAAAATAAAAAGTTAGTTAGATAGATATGAAAATAAGGGCCAAGTAAGTCAGAGCTGGCATTATGGAGTACTTGTAAATAATGTGATAATAAATAATTTTTAATTATATGGTATTATATGGATAATATTTTTTAATTATATGGTGCTATACTGTTTTGCTGCATGCTTGTCCCTTTCTTTCTTAGTTCTCTATAAAATCTACTATTTATATACAAATTGGCTGTATTAGACATTTTGCATAATACAGGGACTTTCCCACTTTCACAAGAAGGGTTTCTGTTTTACTATAACTTCTCACTCAGTATCTTCGATGATCTCAGGAGAAAGGCACTTGTTCAAAAAATAAAACTGGCTTGCCTGGGTATATATGTATCTATTTTTTAGCCAAAATAAAATGTAAAATTCTATTTAACAACTGTAATCTGCAAATCACAGAACATTTGCTTTAGTACAGCCATAAATGGAATATCCAATTAAACTTAATGTTTTATTCATAGCATTTCCAAAGCCTTCTGGTTTTCAGACCTTTCAGAACTGAGCTTACAATGTATATACCTCTTTGATTCTTTTGGAACTGGACCTCCGGACTGCTGTGAACCTGGATTTGTTTACAGGTCCATAGAAAATGAGCTAAGCAGCATTTGCCAGTGCTGGTTTATACAAACTGTCAGCTAATCTTTGCTTGTTTTGCTGGCCAATAATTGCTTGCTTGTTGGCCCTCCTTAATCTTACTTCAACACATACTTTCTCTCTCTTCACAAAAATAAGAATAAGATTTCCAGACTTATCATGAGGTTAAATCACGGTTGTATCAAGGCTTATAAAGCTGATGCTTTCATTTCTGCTTTTAAACTTGTTTATCAATTATTACTATATTTATTAGATTTTTATCTCACTTCTATTACTTTACACGTAATTCAAGGCAGGAACAAACATAATACTCCTTCCTCTTTTTTCTCTACAACAACAACCCTATGAAGTGGGTTGGTCTGAGAGTGACTGGCTTAATATCACCTAACTTGCTTTCATGCTTAATGTGAGACTCAGAATCTCACAAAGTATAATTTCATATCATGGAATTTTGGTGAAATTACATACAATGGAAATTTGGTGGAATTTCAGGGTGGAAGTTGGATGGAATAAGAATCACTTCCACTCAGATTACACCTCTCTATTAAAGCACAAGGCATAATACATTCCATTTCTAAAACATTATTCTCTGGCTTAAAATAGCATTTCTGTGTCCTCAAGCCAAACATTATGGTTCCAGGGATTAACAGTTATGCCTTGTTTACAGAATGATAGAATCAGTAGAGGATTATTTGGGAGAACCCTTATCGAAGCCAACATTTGCAGAAAAGAAACCAAGTTTTTAATCACAATTTGAAGTTAAGATCCTGGCTGTTTCTGAACTTGACAACTTTAATTTATTTGCTTAGATCAATAGATGCCATATACTTCTGGGCCAAGAGTACCAGAGCTTAGGTAGTGAGATGATAACAAAAGCATCACACCTTTTGCATATTGCAAACACATAAAAATAACACAACAAAAGCACCACCCCTATGATATGTGCCAGATGACATTACATATAAGGGATAAGGGTTGTAGTTAGCAGCATGACATCATGATGCTGCAGCAAAAGTTGAAAACTCCTTTGTTTTCGACCACTAATTTCGATTCCTAATCTCTCAAAAACAGCTTGAAAACAATAGATGAATGGCCTAACCTCTGCTACTTTACAAATACTGAGATCAAAAATTGAAATTCATGGCCATGTCCCAAGTTTTGGCAAGTTCTGTAGCTGTGTGTTATTTCATGGATCGTCTCTTCCTAATCACATCTGCCCATCCCATCATGTCCAGTATAAGAAGTATGTTGCATGTTCCATCTTTTAAGGAGATACATCTGGTGAGGCCCAGGAGGACTTTTTTTTGTTATGGTGCCCAGCCTGTAGAACATCCTTCCCTTTGTCTTCTGACTCTGAAAGGCCCAAATAATATTTTACACATTTCCTATTTTTAGTATTTTTTTTATAATATTCATGAGAATAATGACTAGTAGACTGGCTTTCAAGATAAATATACAGTCTTAAGGTCTTGGGATTTAAGAGCGGACCAGAAGTGAAGCTGATGCAATATAGGCTGATGTAATAAGAATGAATCAGCTTAGCATGGGTATTTCCCTTTAAGACTGGGGATGGGCTCTGTCCCTTTAAGAAGTGTTTATATAAAGGCAGCCATTAGAGGGCATGTTCTCTCTCCTTGTGTCTGGTATTCATTGCAGAGTTCTCCGTCTAGCGTTAAGAAGAAGAAAGATTGCTTGTAAGGTATTTTGCCTACCACATATATGTCTGTATATAACTGTTGTATATAAACCACTTTTAAATGTCTAAGTCTCTGTGTGCTATGTTTTGCTTCTGGGTTGTCTCATAATAGCAGTCATGCTGCAAATGCTCTCACAGGTTATGGGCCCAGTACAGAGAGAAGGTCACAGTGACTGGAAAGCCTAGAGAGAAGAGAAACCTAGTGAGAGCTTGCACCAGAGTAAGTGGTTTAAATAGTTTTATTTATAAGCCATGTATATTTTTTGGACCATTTTAAGCTAATAAAATGGTTATAAATGACTTTTGAATCTCCAATATCTGAACAAGTTGAATATTACATCAGCTATGGCACATACTTTTCAAGCTTGAGGTTAGTTTTTAAACTGCTGAGCCATGCTACATTCATAGGCCTGACAGTATATAAGAAATTGTAATATAATTATATTTATAATCTGATGACCCGGTGTGTAATATGTATATAAAATGGTAATATTACTCAAAATATTATGGCTGGTTGTAAAACTATTATAATTTGCTAGTTTTAAATTGTCCTATTGTATTATTTGAAATTGCAGCTTTTTTTCAAACTATGATTTATGATTTACATGTAGTTCAAAGCCAATTAGTTTAAACTTCTTTGGTAGACTATTGTTAGACAACAATGTGCTAATATAACATTGAGACCAAGTCTTTGAAACTGCCCTCTGAATTCCAAAGATTGTACTTGAAAATTAGTTATAACAGGTAATCCTTTTCTTTCTGTTGTACTACTGCTATTTTTGTGTCAGCAGAACTAAAATGCATCTGGACTGAAAAATTAGCTGGTGATATCACTGTTGCCCAGGCTTTTTTCATGTCTTGTTGAGCTTCCCACCATAGTGGTACCCATCTATCTTCTCATGGTCACTTGCTTTCAAACTGCTGGGTCAGCAGAAGCTGGAGCTAGTGATGGAAGCTGACCCTGCCATATGGCAGCAATCAAATCTTGAACAGGAGTCTGCTGATCATCAGCCCAGCATCCTAATCACTTGAGCCACCACACTGTCTTTCTCCTATGAGCTGTTCAGAGCATCCAGTAGCGGGAAGTGCTTTAGTGTCTGCATTCATAGGCTGAGCTTGATTTGTGGAACGCTCCTCCTCCTCCACGTTCCTCCTCCTCAGCGTTCCCCAGTTATTTGCTCAGCCCTGTGCAAGACAGGCAGTGCTTTCAATGCTTCCTTGACCAAAACAGGAATCTTAGTTCATGAACAGCAGGTTTGATTGTAATTCAGTTTTGTCTTTAGCCTTCTTTCCAGTCTTTAATTAGCCTGACAGTTCTGTTTTAGGGAAGTGCCGTTTGTGTCCCCCCCCAAAAAAAAAGTGGCGGGAGGTTTCTGGCACTGCTCTGCACCACCTCCCCACAGCCAATTCAATTACCTCTGCCAGTTTGGTTGCCGCAGCGCTGTTTATGTCACTTATTTTGTTAGTGGCTTGATTCTCTTTGCTAAAAAGAGAGAGAGAGAGAGAGAGAGAGAAAAACAGCAGAGTCGTATTGCCTTTCCCCCTCTCCGAATGTTGTTTTTTACAGTGGAGAAGTCAACTAGCGTTAATTCCTCTTTTTCTCTCTCCCGCCATTTTGTTTATTGAGAACTTCGGCCTCATTTACAAGGCGGGAAACTGCCGGTGAGAAGCACGGGAAAAGTTTTACTGCCAGAGGTCATTTTAAGTTGCCACCTCATGGCTGCGCGCCTGTCCTATACTCTTGAGTTGTGTGAGGTATTTCTGCTTGGAGCAGCAGGATCCTCTAGGATTCTGAAAGCGATTGTACCCTCGTTTTGGCTACTTGAACTCGAGACTATTTACTTTGTTTTTTTAAAAAAATCGTTGGCTTAACCCTCACAGCCTAATTCTCAGAGGAACAACAGCAAGTACCCAGGCCTGTGTCCGCCTATGCAGGGAAGCTGTTGAAGGCGTTCGCAATCTGGCTAATTGGATTTCAGATTAATCGTGGTTGTTCACTTTATTTTCCTATATTTATTGATACAGAAACATACATACATACATACATACATACATACATACATACATACATATGTGCTGTTCAGCTTCCTTCGGGTATTATCCCACGTCATTGTAGTGCTTTTAAAGTTGTAGCAACGTTTCAGCAGAATCTCATCTCCCATCATCATGCTTCTGTATTGAGTTCGTATGTGGGTCACGCTATCATGCTTTCAGGTCTTTTTTCAATCTCTATGGCTTCTCTGATGATTCTGTGG
>BLBF01000022.1:37173312-37189034 GCA_015471245.1 Laticauda colubrina | reverse complement strand
CTACAATGACGTGGGATAATACCCGAAGGAAGCTGAACAGCACACATATATATATATATATATACATACGCACACACATATAGATATAGATATATTACATTACTGTTCATAGGAGCAATAACAAGAACAATTAGAATTATATTATAATTATTACAATTATAATAATCATTAATAATAATAAATTATCTGACAGTACAATATTTTAATTTTCAATAAAATATTATTACTGAGATACGACTCATTATATATACATAGGCTCTAGTAAAAAAAAAGGGGGGGGGCAATAAGAACATTGTCAGGGCAACCGTTCTTGACTCAGATCGGACCATGGGTGTGCCAACCGCCTTCTATATATTTTATGTCCAAATTACTGTAATTCTAATTCTTAATCAAAATGGGAGATGGTAGCTTCTCAGGCTTCGTCCTTGAAGGCAAAAGCCAAATCTAAACACAAACACAAGCAAACCAAAGGGAATTCTAAAGCCTCAGAAAGGGACGCTTTAAGGCACCATATGGCCTTACAAAAGCAAATAGACAAGCGCACTTGGGAGGCTCACAGTCATAGGGCCTCCCCTCTTCTAGCCCGTCCAGTTCTTCACATCCTCCTCCTCCCCTAGATCTCTCCCTCTCATCCAGGCGCAGCTTGCCTCCCCAAGGACAACAGGTCCAAGTGCCTGGGACACCGACCAGAAGGGCTCCCGAAGCCACATTCACTCCGATAGCCGCTGGCCTTCGTCAAGGTGATAATCTCATTGAGAAGGTTCCAGAAAGGATGAAAGCCTGGATGGAACTGGCTATTCGCCAGGGGATCGCAGTGGGGCTTCAACACGCTGTCATGTACAGACATTACCCTCTAGTCACCGACCAAGAATCCCAATCGCTGAGGTCATTGACCAGGTCGGAGCAGCACCAGACCCAGGTTTATTTACAGGGGGAGACCCCCCTCCAAGGGCTGGAGGCGGAGGAGGAGGAAGTGGATCAAATCATTCAAATGGATGAGTCTGAATTGGGATCAATGCATGATAGTGAACCCCTGTCAGAGGCAGACCCCTAGAGGCGGAAATGTCTGAAGATGAAGCTCTTATTCCTGACCAGCTTGCTTTTACAGGCTTATTCCGGCCACAACTTTTCAAATCTCTCTTGTTTAAGGCAAAGAACATTGCACGCCTAAACAAGCCAAAACCATCTGACACACCTAACACTTCAGGTGAGGGGCCAGAGGACCTGATCTTCAACCAACCGGTAGTTGAAGCAGAGGTGATTCAAGTTCCACCCATGTTTTTGCACCTGGTTCAGAAGCAGTGGGCCTCTACAGCGGTGTACACAGCCCCAACTGGATATGACAGGAAATATTTCAATTTGGCCCCGATTTTTCAAATTTATTGAGAACCCCCGAGGTAGACGAACTTATAGTGGGGTTAGCATCCCCCTCTATTCCCAGTGATGCGCTGGAGGCTTTAAAGCCGGAGGAAAAATGGGCCGAACTAACCCTACGCAGGATGTGTCAGGTAAATACCAATGCCCTTTCTGTTGAAATAAAAAGACAATTCGTGCAACAAAAATTGCATACATTAAACCATGAAATCTAATGTTCTCTATTTGGATGTGCATCCATTTATACATTCATCATGCTAACTTCCACAGTGGTCTCATTCTCCAAATCAGAATTTGCATAACTTTTAACTTTTTTCTTTTGAAAAACAAACAGTGTGACTGTTCAGAAGGTCAGTACTCAGGTGATTTAAAATAATTTTAGTATTTTCAGTTGTCCCTTTTCTAATAAAAACAGATAGATTTGATGGCAGCTTTGAGAGATTGGATTTGGCATTGAAATAAAGTATTGTAGCTAGTGGTTACAGTTTAAAATGTTCATTGCTTTCACAAATAGAATATGTAAAAAGTTCAAATTAAAATAGAACATCAAGAGAAACATACTTTGACAGCTGAAGATGCAAAAACAAAACAAAACCAGAAATTAACCACATAGTATGATCTATATTTGTCTATGAAAGGAGCATTCTGAACTCTTTTGCTGAAAAATTACTCTGAATACAATCCAGTGATAGATAGAGGTGATTTTTTTTTACATGGTATAGATTTCAATAAATTGTAACTAGGAGTAAATTTGGACTATAGGTACGGTACACTTGGATTTTAGTGTAAGAATCCCTGAACAGAGAATCATCTCCTTGTATTAATGTTAACATGGTTTCATGGTGTAAAAAAGTACAATGAATGTTACGCTTGCTGCATTTAGAAGGCCAATAATATGTGCTTAAAAGATGGTTCATTCCTCTTATAACTGGTCAATCCTGAAACTTCCTAAGACTCCCTTAAGGGTTTGACCGTGCTAGTAGCAAGTGCCACTGCTACTTCCTTCCATCAAAAGTTTAGTGTGCCCCCATTTCTCTTTTTTGTTTTCCTGTTAGTGGTCTTTGGAGTTAGCAATATCTTGTTCAGTTAGTCCTGTGGTTTTGGTGGAACAGTAGCTTCGAGTTCCTTAAAACTCACATTTCCTATTCTTTGGAATAAATGCAAGAAACAGAAAGAACAGATCCCTATTGTGGTCCCATAAGGGCGTCATGGAAACCCATGAAGGTTAAAAACCATAAGGAATGAATTGAATTATGAAAAATTCTGGTGGAAGTCAATACTAACAGCTCAGTTAGTATTACAATAATACAATATACAATATTGTATAAATGAATATACAAGAATATAAAAATGCCTTATTTTATCTTTGCAATAATTTATTAAAAGTTTAATTTTGGTAAAAGAAATTGTGCTGAGTTCAAAACTTTTGTAACTAATTTCTTCAATTAATAAGTTATTGGTCTTTAAACTTTGACAGAAGGGATGTGACAGATGTGGAAGGAAAAGAAGGCTGCTTGATTAGAGATGAAATAATTATAATTTTCATAGTGTTTCAGCTGAGAAGAATTTTATACCCATTCTGTTAAATAATTAGTATTTAATTATATTAGATTGCCAAATGGAAAAGTGATGTTAGGTAAATCATTTAAATATTAATAGCTTAGTTTGGCTTTCATAAGTCAGTACTCATTTATAGCAGCTGGTTTGTACATTTAGCAAAGATGGTGATAAACTTTCTTATTTATCATGGTTGGGTAAAGCTTTAAAAAGGATATCTTGTAATCTGGGGAAACATACATGTATAGTGTGTTTATTTTTAAGTTGTTAAAGTGCTGTGCAGTCAGAAAGACTGTGGTTCACTGAAACAAAATGTGATGTGTACATCGTACAGCCATAACTACAGATGCAGGCACCAGTGCTTTGTAAATAACATGGCTGCTTTAATGATTGGTAGAGATGTACTTATATGTATTTCCACACATAGTAAATCACCTTAAAAATATTTTTTTTAGAACTCCAGTATTTATTGCTTAACACTGACTGTGCTGAATGCTCATATTTATTTCAACCATTTATTTTGAATTTTGGTTATGGTAGAAATGTGCATTCAGAAATTAGTGGATCATTTTTCTGCATGATGAATATTTGGTCAATTTTTGTCCACACAGCTTTGAAAATATGGTTCTTTTTATAAGGGAAAGAAACCATATCTTCACTAGTGACTCACTATTATCACAGTTGAGGTATACTTAACTAACTACTTGTCTTTCTTTTGTATTGCAATCATGACACTATCTCTGTTTGATTTAATCATGTCCCAGTTATGTTCTGATAATAATTTCTTGCCACGTTCTCATATATTGTTTTGATCGTACCTCTAATCTGTGAATAGATAACCAAAAATAGTGCAAAACTTGTTCAGTTTTAATCACTATCTTTCCCGTCTCCTTGAAGTAAGAAAGTGATTGCCTGCAGCAAATTAGTTTCAATTATCCTTCTTCCCCCTCCCAATATATTAGTTGCATGGTCATGTTAGGGTTTGCCTCCTTGTGCCAGTTTATGTCCTGGTGTGTTCCAATATATTTATTTTGTATTATTTTAATTTGGGAGATGCTCCAGGATGCGAGAGGAAAGGCAAACTTGCCAACTTAAGAGAAGAATCCTAAAGTCAAATTCATATCATTCCTCTGCAGTACACTGATTGACATGCCAAAAAAGGATTGGCAGAAAATCAGAAGAAAAAAGTAAAACACTTTGTCCACAACAAATGAAACATTCCCAAATTAGGGCAGCATCATTTGGCAGTCACTCAAAATTAAAAGCAGAAGTAGGATAAATATTGGCATGGGCATAGCAATTTTTTTGATGGCATTTTTTGCTGCTCACTCAAGAATGATGGAGAAGGTCCTATAATTAATAGATTTGAGTCTGGTAGCATATAAGGAATCATCTGTTCCTTACAACAATCCCGTGAAGTCATTTTACTGAAGAACAAGTGTCCAGGATAATATTAACTAAAGAACAAATGTCCAGGATAATATACAGAGTATCAGGAAGCTTTCTAAAAAGTCTTTAGAATTGTGTCTATAAAATTTGTACTTTAGGTTCTTTTATTACATCACTTGGTGTTGGATCTGAAAACATCATTGTAACAACTTAGGAACAAGGAAGTACATATTGTTCTTTATTAGGAAATTATACAGAGAGATATATGCATCACAGTTATAGGCCAATGTAAAAACAGATTTAATCTCTCTGTATCTTCGTTACCCTGAAATTATTAAAGTGTCTCATGTATATGTATGTATGTATGTATGTATGTATGTATGCATGCATGCATGCATGCATGTATGTGTGTATGCAATATTACTTTTTACTATTTTGTTCATTGATTAAAATGTTTCAGGTACATATTTCATGACATTGTTACAGTGAACTTGAAGATCTTTCTGTTAAATTTATTTAGTGTAATTTATTTTATTATGCACCTATATCATTATTTTCCTTCATTTATAATTTATGGAGTGTGATATTCTTTTAAAAAGGCAATGGAGATGAAGATGAACAAAATGCAATATTTTAATGTTTCTTCCAAAACAGTAAAACTCTGTTTTATTTAATCATACCTTAGAATGATAGCTTGCATAACAGTAATAGAATAAGCATATTTCCAGTCGATAAAAAGATGTTCAAAACATATTATTGTGGCAGTAGTGCTTTGATAGCCTGTTATTACATGACTGTACATTATGTAGTACGCAAAGGAATACCTATTTAAAGAAAGACAGTAATGAAATTGAAATAGCTGTTTCCACTTTAGCAGCCTATTTCTATCTGATCCCTTCAGTATAGTTGGTAGTGAGTTCTCCCTTTAAGGAATCTCAACATATGATCAAAATTGAGGATTATGAGAGTTGCAATCCCCAAACAGTTTTAATCAAACCTGAAGAAAAGGCTTTAATTTTTACCAAGCTTCTATGGATTTCCACAGAGGTAAAAAGAAGCTATCTATATACTACTGTGACATATCTTGCTCATGAATATTGGTAGGACTATGCAGCATTTTCAATTTAAAAGTATTTTTTTTTGTAGGGGCTTGAGGGCAATTTTATTGCCAGGGCAGATGCTGCCACAGTGAAGGCATGGTTCCAGATCCTGATTGGTGGCATTCTTTAATCGATGTAACCTGGAATCTGCCAAACCTTCCAGATCAAACTGATCAGGCAGATACTATGTAGACAATGTAACATATTTAACACATATATATTTTCATAACATATCTGCATTCATAATCTTATTTCATTAAATGCCAATAGTCATATTATTTTTTGAGGAAGTAAGTTCTGTGTGGGATGTTTTGCAAGTGATTTCTTAGTACTCTAGTATTCATGAAACTGTGTGGAAATCTCAGTCAGTTGGAAAGATTAACATTTGTTGGCTTCCTGTGTCATTAATTAGGCATTTTGCCTCATAGCAAAAGCTTTTGAGAATCAGAATAATGGGGTTTTCTAAAGTCAGAACTAGGAGTACTTTTAAAAAAATGAAATTGATTCTCAATTTGTGTGCACATAATAATATTGATAATAAGTTTATAAACTGAGCACTATGTACAAATGGCATGAAATAGTTTTAGTTAATGATAAAACAGTGTTGGGTTTGTTAAATATGTTAATTCCTTCAAGAATGAAGTGAAAATTCTCCATGTGGAAGAAGTTTTGCAATCCAATTATAGCTGAGTATTGATGGCATGGCATGGCATGGCATCATTTCTTGCCTGGAACACTAGTTGTTAAATATATTACAGGAAGCAGTTGTTAAAATTCACTTCTGCTCACTAGATTAGTAGATAAAACGATCTGCTTGTGTCCTTTTCCAAACTGTTCTACTGCAAAATCGCATTATGCCATAATGTGGTTCGTTTGATTTTGAGAGAAAGACACAGGATGTTATATTATTGGAAGTGGGAAAACAAGGTACACAACCACCCCAAACCATGTCAATTTACTCATAGGCTATATTGAGTCCTATGGATACCTTTAAAAAAAATGGTTTCATGTTCTTCTCTATATAGAAATAATTAAAGAAGCAGCACCATCTGCTGGCAACTGAATTACCATGTAGTAGATTTTAGTTAATACAAGTAGCTTTTTCATTTCACTGGAACTTCATTCACCATGGCCTACTAGATGTTCTAAACCACTGCTTTAATTGGTTTGTACAGGTAAGTACACTGAAGCTGAAACATTGGCTGCACAATATCTCTTCTGATCATTTTCCACTGATTTATCATTCCCGTTGTGCCCTATTCCTCTCTACCCTTGTGGTCTCAGAAAATCTCACAGCCATCTGTTAAAAAAAACCAAACACCTGGATCCTATTCAGGATGTGAGTCAGAGAAATTTGTAGCTCATATATTGCCATTTAGAGATAGTTAATTCTACTTGGTTTTTCAAAAATACATGATTTATTATTTCTTCTTCTGTTGTCCTCCTGTTTTGGATAATGTTGCTTAGCATGTGTATTTAGTGTGTATATGTGTACACTAAAGGAATGGGATATGGTAGAAACTTGAAGTAATCAAAAAATAATAATAATAATAATAAGGGGGAGACATTTATGAAGGAAATCTGTGAAAAACCCATTGGCCTGGATCCGAACTTATGCTCATTGCTCTTTGCTTTATGGTTTGATCATGAAACTGTCCATTGTCTCTAAAATTTTGTTTATAAATAAAACAAAATAATCTGTGAGTTGTATCCAGTGATGCGTATATGATACTTTTACTGTTTACAGAAACTTTCATAAAAACAGCACAGAACTACATTTTATGTGTGTTTTTCTCACTATGCTAATATTAGATGCAATTGTAGTCTTCTAGCTGGTTCCCACTTAAATTATCAGTGACAGGTGATAAGTTAGATCACAGTATGATTGTCACTGGGTTGGAGTTTCATATTTAATGTGTATTTTAATATACTGCTTCCTGAAATACTAAGCCTGACATTTTAAATATCATTTTAAAAAACAGTTTTTTAAATGATATGAACATATATTGGTGTCAAGTATATACTAACAGAGTTGCTTCCACGTGCTTAGTTCATTCTGCCATGGATGTAAGTTTCTCTTTCATAAAACAACAAGAAGTTGGATTGAAAACTAATACCTTGTTACTAGTACATTAATAAGAAGACTGTAACTATTCTAATAGCAATTGCCATGCAAAGCTCTTCTAGCACTCTAGCAATGAGAGCACAAATATCCTGCAATAGGAAGAATTTCAAAGGCATAAACGAGCTCAGAAATGTCAGGTGGGGAAAACAATAATAGCACCTTTGGTATTTTGTCAAGCAGTAGAACCACATGATCATAGCCAACATAATGTTTAAAGATATTTGTCAAATGCCTTATTTATTTTGTAAGTCACAAAAATATTAGCCAGGAACTGTGCTGATGAGCCTACTAGGCCACGTCTGGAGCTGTTTCTTTTTCTATCTAATTAGTTCACAGTTCAATGGGGACACAAATTGTATGTGTTGCTTTCCTTTGCAGTTCTGTAAAGATGCGTCTCATCACAGCAAGCATTATCACTGAAAAAAATTGTGCTTATTTTTGTTGAGCTCCAGTATATTAAAATGAGACACTGCAGCTCAATATAAGCATCATGTTTGCTGTGCACATACTGTCATGTTTACTTTAGGGAAATTGTTTTGCTGCAATCAGTAAATATAAAATAATACATTGTGGCTATCACCTTTGTTTTAAAATTTAGTGAACGTTATTTGGATATTAGATCTTAACAGCAGAGAATGTAGAAAAAAAATTCTGATTTATGGTAGAGGATTGTAGTCTTTGTGCTGATGCCCCTTTAATTAATGCACATATTTGTTTCAGGAGTTTATTTCATAGTATTTTAGTTACTTCTGATTGGACATTTCTAAAGCAACTTACGATATTAAATAGATCATTCAAGTCACAATAATCAATATATTAAACAATAACAGCAGAAAAATGGAAAAATAATAGAGACCAAGTACACATAAAGTAAATAGGAGGAAATGTAGACATCTACATACTTCCACCATTATTACCTAAAATTAGCAGAGCTCTGTGAAATGAATAGTTACATCACAGTATTTGATGTCAATGTAATATTTTGTTCTTCCAGATGTTTAGAAAACAATTTCAATATTCTCATTTTTCCTTCTGAATATGATTTTACTCTTATTATTAGCTTCTTCTAAAGCCCATGTCACACTGAACCAATGGATGCAAAGAGGATGTAAAACGGACAACAAACCTTGCCATCCGTTCGAAAACGCGATGTACTCACTGCCTCCGTTTGGCTTCCTCTCTATCTGTCCAGCATCCGTTTATGGACGTTTCATCCGCTCCAAAAGTTTTGGGCTGCCCAAAACTTTTGCGCGGAAAATGTATCCAGTTCGTCCGTTCTGCATCCGCTAGGCATCTGCTAGACATCCGCTACGCATCCGCACAACTCGCATCCGCCCGGACGCAGGGAGGAAGCAGAACGGATGCAGAACGGATGCCTAGCAGATGCAGAACGGAAACAAAGCGTTTAAAGCGGAAAAAACGTTCGCAGAGGGGACCTATCTCGGATATTAAGGATGTCTAGAGGATGCCTAGAGGATGCCTAGCAGAAAACCTATACGGCCTATAAAAAGGGGAAGCAACTCGCCTGCATCTCACTTTCAGAACAGCAGCCCAGTGGTGCAGACCTCTGCAGCCTTCATCTGCCTCTTCCTCTTCCACAGCATCCAGTCATGTCCACCGTGGATTGTAACAAAGTCCTTTCGACAGCCACCATCGTTCTGCAACAGTGCGAAGCCATCTGCAGGCTCTGTGAACTCTATTGCGAGAACAAAAGGAGCCACCCAAAAAGAGTCTGGATCCGAAGATGGTTCACCAGAAGAGCAGATGACGGACTGTACAACAAGCTGATGGTGGAGCTCAGAACTTCATGAGGATGCCTCCAGCCATGTTTGACGAAGTTGTGCAGTGGCTGACACCCAGGTTGACCAAGGCAAACACCAGCTTCCGCCCCAGCCTGGAACCTGGGCTCAAGGTGGCACTCACTCTGCGCCACCTGGCCTCAGGGACCTCCTACAGGAGCATGCAGTACGGCTGGAGGGTGCCATCCAACACCATCAGCATTGTGGTCAGAGAAGTGGTGCAGGCCATCATCGAAGAATACAAGGAGGAGCTTCTCCAGTACCTCTCCACTGAAGAAGGATGGAAGAAAGTTGCAGAGCAGTGGTATCAGAAGTGGAAGCAGCAGAAGCCCCAGCCCCAGAAGAGCGAGCCCGTGCTGCAGAAGCCCCAGCAGAACCAGAGTGAGGGCCAGGGGGCGGGATGGTAGCCCTGTCCCTCTTGCCAGGGCTGGCAGCAGATGGCTGAGGCTTGCTGTGCTTCCGCATGGTTGTGGGGTTGCTGGCTGGCAGGGAGGCAGGCAGGCACCAAGGCTGGCAGGAAGGCTGGCAGGGAGGCAGGCACCAAGGCTGGCAGGAAGGCTGGCAGGCAGGCAGACACCAAGGCTGGCAGGAAGACATGAACCAAGGCTGGCAGGAAGGCTGGCAGCAAGGCTTGCAGGCAGACATGCAGGCAGGGCAGGCAAGGCAGCCAATCCGTCCGGCAGCAGGTCTTTCCTCTGAATGGTGACCTGCTTCCGAGCTGCTTCCGTTATATCCGCGGGGCTGACGCAATGCATCCTCCCCACATGCACAATTAACGGCAGGCATCCATTAGGCTTCCCCTGTGCATCCGCTGTGCATCTGCTTCATCCGTTCAGTGTCCGCTGTGCATCCGCTGTATCTGTTCCGCGTCTGCTTTGCTGAGGTCCCCCGGAAGCCTAGAGGACGCGCCATCCGCTCCCATCCGCTTCCATCCGGTGGGCTTCCGTTCCGCATCTGCTTTGCATCCGCCCTGCGTCCTCCCCGCGTCCGTGTTATCCACTCCGGTTATGCAAATTTTTGCCCCTTTTGAGAGCGGATAACAACGGATGGAACATTTTGCTCATCCGCTGTGTCCTTTTTTTTATCCGTTGGGCAGTGTGACATGGGCTTTACTTGCTGTATGTATTTTCTTTTTAATTTATTTGCATACTTTAAAAAAAACCTTACCTTTTAAAAACTCAGGCAAATAAGAGATCATGGTTTTATCCTAAAAGTCAAGATCCCCAATCCCTGGGCCCAGGACCACTACCAGGCCATGGTATATTCGGAATTGAATTGTACAAGTGGTTAACTGGAGCGTGAGCGCGCAGCTCAACGTGCGCAAGCAGTGGGAAGCCCAGTTCCCCTCTACCCCTAACCAGGTCACTAGTACTCTCCAACCTTGGAGACTTGGTGGCAGAGCTGTGAGGGAGAGGGGAACTGGGCTGCGTGAGCAGCAAGCCAGTGTGCATGTACATGCAGACCTTGCACGAGCAGCAGGACAGTGTGCAACCATGCAGCTCAACTTGCACAAATGGCAGGCTGGTATGCACACCACTCACATGGCCTTATTCTGAATATGCCATGGCCTGGTAGTAGGCTGTGGCCCGGGGTTTGGGGACTCTGCTGTAAGTTATGCTCCAAACATAAGTAATTTGATTTCATGTTTGTTTCATCCAACAAAAATGTACTTTGCTTGTTTCCCCAGAGGGCTTTTGTATTGATATGAGCACATTGTAGGGAACCCGTAAGTCATTAACCTTTATAGAAAAGAGAGATTTCATGTTACTCAGGTCATAAGAGAATCAGGGTATGCTCTGCATATGATTATGCATAATATTTATAAACATTTTTACACCAAGAAAAGAATATTACAGCCAGATCTGAAGCTTATGCAAGATGCCCTTGATACTACTGTTGATTATATTTTGTATAAACATAAATCATTTAGCACATAATATTACTCTGAGTTTACACTAACTCAAGATGTTTCCATTTCTTTTGGAGATGAGTCATATATAAGATGTTTCTTGGTTTTGTCTGTCAGACTTTTTATGATAAAAAGCTTAGAAGAGGATGCGTACAATCAAATTTAAATCAAGGCTATTTTTTGCACTAAGTTGTTCTGTTACTCTAGTATCTTTGATTCTTCATATATCTCTGAATTTTATGACAGTATATCATACTATTGGGTTTATCATTGTAATATAACACCTATAATAGTATAAGAACAACAACAACAATAATAACAACATCAGCAACAACAACAGCAACAACAACAACAACAACAACAACAACAACAACAACAACAATAATAATAATAATAATAATAATAATAATAATAATAATAATAATAATGCTAACACATTGTGCTAACCCTGCATAGCTTTTTCTCTGGTAATATCACTCTCTTAACAAGAGCATACAAAACATTTGCTAAACCAATACAGCTCATCAGTCTGAAACCCGCATTACGTAACTGATATTAATACAGTTGAGAAAGTCCAGAAATATTTCACAAGAAGAGTTCTCCACTCCTCTACTCGTTGCAGAATACCTTATGCCACCAGACTTGAAACTGTAGACCTAGAAAATATAGAACTACGCCGCCTTCGGTCTGATCTAAGTATAGTACATAAAATTATATATTGCAATGTCCCACCTGTCAATGAATACTTCAGCTTCAACCATAAGAAGATAAGAGCACACAATAGATACAAACTCAAGATAAACTGCACCAAACTTGATTGCAGGAAATACAACTTCAGGAACAGAGTGGTCAATGTCTGGAATACACTACCTGATTCTGTGGTTTCTTCTCCAAACCCCAAAAACTTTAACCTTAGACCTCACCCCTTTCCTAAGAGGTCTGTTGGGGGCGTGCATAAGTGCACCAACATGCCTACCACCCCTGTCTTATTGTTTCTTTTTTCTTAAATGTATCCATTACATGTATTCATAACTATGTTTATACTTATACCTGTTATTTTATAATCGCTTGACAAATAAATATAAATTAACCAAGGGTTATGCAATTGTTCGCAGCTGGCTGAGGTGGCACAACACCCAAATCATAAAATAGTTCAGCCTTCCCAAGCTGATGCACTCCAAATGTTCAGAATCCCAAACCTACATGGTTATTGATGAAACAGGATGGAAGTCTGCAGGGCTTGCCTTGGACTGTATACATGCCTATCTGTCCTGAAGAGAGTTCAAACCAAACATTTAAGAAACATTTTCCAGGTTGTGCTGGAAAACACAATGTTCCAGTAGGAATCAGAAGTTGATAAAGTTGAATCCAGACTCTGAATAAATATTTTTATTGACTGGCTAAATCTATTCTATAATTCAGTTGGATTGGTACATCTAATTCTTGCAATTTCAAAGCCTCCTGGAAAAAATAAGTTATACCATAAAATCACCCTCCAACGATTGCTTTAATTTTACTGTATGTTAAGAAATCTTTCATGATTTGTTTATTCTTTTTGTAAGTAGCAGAATGTAAGTATTAAAATAAAATAGAAGATCAAACTATAGCAAATATGGAGCCTGCTAGATGGCTGTATTGATAGACCAGGGGTCAAACTTTTTAAACGGGACCAATTCATGGTCCCTCAGACTGTTGGAGGTCTGGACTGGCCAAATGTGTGCGGCTAGGTGGTCAGGTGACTGGGTGGACATGGCCAATTTAGCAGTCCATTTTGCCAATTTAGAAATCCATTAAATAACACAAATTAAACTTTAATTTGTTTCACTCCTGGGGGTGTTTTATTTGCTTTTGTTTGCATGTTGCTCGTTTAGTTGACTTCTTTTTACTAGATTGTTTTTAAATTGTTTAGGAGTCTAGTAGTCCACTTCAGGAAACTCTGTTTTGTAGTAATTCTTCTCAGCTTCAAGGAGCTTAAAATCAACAAGTGTCTCTGTCTGTCTGTCTCTCCATCCGTCCTTCTGTCTCCCTTCTCCTTTCCATTATTTGAGCCCCTCTGGAGAAATTAAGATTTCAACTACAACTAAAGTTGAAGAGCAAATGGGGGTGGGGAAGAGAAACCACAACATGGAATGTCTGATGGGTACAGAGATGAGACCTGGGGCATCTTCTGCAGTATCCCCTTCAACCCTGGCAGTGCCCTGGAATACCTCGTTGAATTCCATTCCATTCTCTTCCATTTCATTTTCATCCCATCTCATTCCCATTCCCATTCCCACTCAATTTTATTGCTATTCCATCCCATCCCATCCTATTCCCATTCCTATTCTATTCTCTTGTATTTCCATTCCATTCTATTCTATTCACATCGTGGTGGTCTCAGTCCACTTTTAGAATCTCGCTGCCCCCCACCCCCGAACTTCCTCTGCACGTGCCAAACACCTGCAACTGGCTCCAGCAAGGGCGTGTATGTGTGTATGCTGGCAGGCAAGATTGGACCAGGCAAGCATCACTCGGAGTGGATCTGGCAAAGAAGCCCCAAGGCTGGGGCTGAGCAGTGTGATCCACCAGCTGGCCAGCCCTTCCCACCTCCCTCTCCAGGGGCGGAGATGGCTGACCTCTTTAGGGGCTGGCAGCCTTGCCGGCCTCTGCCCCAGAACTGCTGAGCACCGAGCAGGAGAAGAATGAGCAGCCAAACAGTGGCAGTGGTGGGAGCCCCCGTCTGCCCTCCAGCCCCGAGTTAGAACTCTGCCGGCCAAAAATGGGATGCACGTATGCCTTCCAGGGCCTCCATGCATCCCGCTTTTTGCCTTCCCGGCCCCCAGAAGCTTCTTGCTAGCCAAAAATAGGCACAGGCCCGTTTTTGGCCTCCCCCCCAGTAACTCTCTGCCTTACTTGCCCATTCCAGCTTGTGAAGGTAAGTCCTGCACTCAGACAAAGGGTGGAGGCCAGCAGGTGGGTGGGGCAGCTTCGTCCCATGTGGGCCAGATTAATGGCTTTAGCGGGCTGTGGCTGTAATTTGAGGACCCGTGTGATAGAACATGATTTGCACTTTCCCAAAGATTATTATGTTTTATGGCTTTAATTCAGTTTTAATGAATTTTTAAAATTATTATCTATATTTTATTGTTTTCGTGGTTTTAATTATCTGAGCTGCACAGAGTCCTGAATCTTAATTTCTGATTAGACCATTAAGAATGGAACACTGCTAAACTAGTAATTTCATTTGGTATATATATATATATCATACAGCTGTAAGTTCATGTTGTGGGAAAATGTATGCATTAGAATTGTCACGCTGTTTTTTTTAAAAAAGAAATTCTGCTCTGGGAACAAAGAATGAAATAGTTACCTTGTGCTATTTGTACTGATTTTGGAACTTTGAGGAGGTACTGTAGAATGTGTCTGGGACAGAAAACGCAAAGTACCCTTCAGTCACCATTTAACTCTTGGATGAAGTTTGAAGCTGCTTCTTTCTAAATTAAACAAATCAAAATACAACTAAATTCAGCATTGGTCCTATAATATAATGTCTGCCCATGTTCAATATACAATTCTTCTGTTCCCACTCTTTAGCAGAAAAAATTAACTCAGCACTGACCAGTAATTTATGTCAAGTCAGATTTTACTTTTGCTAACTTGCTTACAATCTTAGCAATAATTTGTAAGTTTTCCAATGACATACCAATATTTTTCCTCCCTACCCATTCACTGTATCTATTGTCTTCTCTCCTTCAATTTCCTTCAAACTACTAAAATTGTTTTATATCGTGTCACTTCAATATGCTAAGGCATATGCACAAACATAGTACAATCAAAAAAGAAATTGTAGGTTTGAGGACATCATTGCACTTAGACACATTTCTTTTATTGTATCAAGGGATCATGCTTCTTAGGTTCAGTGCAATTTGATATGTTACCGTGTTTCTTATAAAATAAGGCCGGATTTTTTTTTTTTAAGCCCTGAAAAAACAGCTAGGATGTCTTTTCAGGGGTGACTTAATTTCTTCCCCCATGCGCACCTCCGCCTAGAGTGCCCCATGGGCACTCACCTCTCCATGAGGCCGCCACTAAAAGCTCCCAAAGGTAGACTCACCAGCTTCTTCTATCGGCCGATAGAAGCTTCAGGGCAAGCATCCATGAGCACTCACCTCGCCATGAAGCTGTTTCTATCAGCCAATGGAAGCTCCCCAAAGGCAGAGCCACCATCCGCTTTGGATTGAGGTGTGGCTGCCTGCAGGGTGCTCCTGTGAGGAGCGCCCCATGTGCACTCTCCTCGAGGCCGTTTCTTTCGGCTGATGGAAGTTCCTAAAAGGAGAGACACCAGCTGCTTCCATCGGCCGATAGAAATGGCTTCGTGGCAAGGGGAGTGCGCATGGGAGAGCGACTGCAAACTTTTCTTAGCAGAAGAAAAGCAAGCTGAGTTTCTCTCTCTCTCTCTCTCTCTCTCTCTCTCTCTCTCTCTCTCTCTC
>BLBF01000022.1:37124267-37138906 GCA_015471245.1 Laticauda colubrina | reverse complement strand
ATATATATATATATATACACACACACACACACACACACATATACACAACAGTGTATATATATACAGTGTATATATATACACACACACACACAATAGGAGTTCTGCACACAGCACGGAACCAAGGAAATTAACATCAGAACGAAGAACTTTCTATCCCGAACAGATTCCAAATGCCGTTTCTTTGCCATAAAAGCTACCTTGGCAACAATACGCTTGGCTGAACGCTAGAAAGACAGGAAACAAGCCCCGCCTCTTTTCTTCCCGCGTCACCTCGCGCTTCGATTCCCATTCCAACGCGGCGATCTCTTTTCCGCATTCCCGTGGTGCTTAGCGATGAAAACCTAAACCGATGAGGGGTCGGTCCAACCTGCAGTTTACAAAATGGAAAGGTAAAGAGTGCATACGGGTCCCGAGAGGTCTCAAATTAAAGCAAAGGGGCGGGGCAATCGTCCTGAGGCGCCATTTTTAAACAGCCGAGCAGGCACCCGACGCCTGCTCTGAGGGAAAGAGAGGGCGAAAAGGGGCTGGTAGGGTAAGCATATTTCCCGAGACATTTCGCGACTCACGGTTTTCTTCTACAAATGTGACTTTATTGCAGAATAATGTAATGTACAGGGTTGTTTTTAACGAAGTCCTACGCTACGTTAACTCTGCAACAGCCTCTCCCGGTCTGCTAAATATATGGAAAGTTCGAATTTATACTGTTGTTACTTCAGAAATGAAGCTTTCTTTTACAGACCAATGAGAGGGGACATACTATCGGGTGTGGTCTGTTGGGGAGTTGATGTCCTGTACAACTTAAAGAAAATTGATGTAAGACATCTCAACTGAGCTGAAATCTCCACAAGAACCGTTTATTGATATCCTAAAACAGACTCTATCCCTTTGCATGCTCATTGGGTGGAGGTGGGGATGACTCTGAATTACTGGGGTTTATATCTGAGCAGCTGCTTATGAGATTGTGCTAAATCAGATTGAATGTGACAGGATGTTTCACCACCTGAAGTTTAGGAGAAAAAAGGCAGGAAAGCTTTGTATTGTAAAACTCAGCTGCTTACTTTTTGAATGTAAAACAAAATTCTGCAATTATCTGCTCGGTTAGGTTGATAATGATGAGATATAAATAATAGATTTATACTGATAATTATTATACCTGAAATATGTTATCTAAAATGACTCAATTTTCCCTGTTAAGCCACCTTGATGCTTGTTTTGATATTGTTTTTTGAAGCCCAAAATAATCAGGTTTTTGCCTATTCATGACCACAAAACCCTTAAAATGTTCAATGTTTTTTATTCACTCTTTTATTCTCATGAATAAAATGAAACAATTTCATCAGAATTAGAACTGGACAAGGAATAAAAATACCACTTCTATAATTTTCACCATAGCTTCTTGACATAGGCTTGTTTTATCCCAACAGTGATTTTTTGCTTTGCTGTTAGCATGACAAAAACTTTCCATTTTAAAATAATGGATCAAAAATTGGGACTTCATTAACAGACTAAGCCAATATTATTCCACACTGCAAGGCTCTAGGTCTGCAACTATGACTGATAAATTGTTTTAAGAAACATAACATTAGCAGCTCTCAAATTTCACTTTAGGTTTGGCACAAGCTTAGACAGAGTGAAATTGTTCTCAAAGCCTACCTTGCAGAATCCAGCGACTCCCAGGACAAGCCTGTGCAGCATTAAAAAAAAAATTCCTCCCCCTAAATTGCTTGCAATCAAGGGTGCGATCCAAAATTTGGGCACCTGTACTGTGATTTCTTTAGTATATTCATACGAAAGTTGTCATTTTTAGTAATCCATAATAGATAGTTTAGAATTGTATACAAATCCAATGTATTGTACTTTATTAAGTAATCCAGTGAGTATGTTTCAGCAGTTTGTATGAAAAGGAAAAGGTGAAAGAACGGGATAGGTGTCCTCATCTACTTTTGATTCTGCCTATAATATTGCTTAACTCAGTGAAGTCTCATTGTACAACCACAGCTGTTATGGAGTGTGTCACAATGAAAAATAAATTACCCACGTTTTAATCTAGAGGAATTATTTTATTTTTATTTCTTAGTATTTATAAAATATGTCAGTAAAATCCAAATAATTTTATTATTTCTTACTAAATCATTATCTTTAATAGTTAACACATAATTTTAAAAACAGTTTATAAAGAAATAAAACTAAATTTGAATATTATATCATAAGTAAATATGATACACATACATATTACTGTATACAGTGGTACTTCAGTATTTGATGTTAATAGGTTTCAGCAGACACGCTGAGTACTAAAAACAATGAGTGTCAAATAAACCAGGTATCTTACCATATGATCCTTTGTTTTGGCTGGGAGGAACTTTTTGACTATCCTTTTTCCTATGTCAATGACTTCCCCAGCATGGCCGATTTCCTATCCACCCTCTGTGGCTGTCCCCCTTCTTCTTTTTTGTAGCATACCAAATACCAAAGAAACTACAAATACTGGGACAACATTTTCACATCAAAATGCAATCAAGTACCAAATTCGACAAGTTTTGAAGCAGTCGAATACTGAGGTACCACTGTAGTTTTCATATATTTGATATTTATAGTTAATAATTAAGTTGCTATCCAATCTTTTCCCAGGAACTCAAGTCAATATCCAAATTATTCATTATGGCAGCTCTACTTTTAATACCCATAACATTCAGTTGAAACTCCATATATTTCAGACAATTATTGCAGACAATTTATAGATAATAATGCTGCACAACTCAGGGTAGAATGATATTTTAAGGATGAAAATACAAAACATTTTACAATTTAAAAAAAAATCACAGCAAAAAAAAGTCCTGCTCTATTTCAGAGTTTGAGATTTTATCTTTTAGCTTGAGATTTCAAACTAAAAATTTGAATTTTTTAATCTTTTTAAAAATGTATTTCCTCCTTAAAATAATTTAAAATCCTTCAAGGTTTAAATATGGCCTACTGTACTCTGTATACTCTGTTATTTTTAGATTTTGTTACACGCTCATAACAATAGGATATTTTAGCAAAAATAGAATAGAAGTAAGGGATTCAGATGTTGTAATCGCTGAGTTTTTGTAGTTAAGCGAGATACATTCTCATCAAAGAACATGGTCAAACTTGACTGGCTTTCATGCAAAGTTCACTGTATCCCTCAGGAATAGCTCTTTTACACCCATAGGAACAGCCAATACTCTTGTAAAGTAAAAAAATTCAGATCATGGTGAATTGCATGTATTGTTCACAATTTAGCATATTCGGTTTACTTTGAATTGAATTGTTTGGCATGAATTCTTACTGAACATCTGTTTGATGGAAAAAGGAAGTTTTCAACATGTATTTAAGAAAGTTTTTTTTTATCATGATGTACTAACTATTTAATTGGGTGCTTTTTTGTTTATACAGATAATTTGGTCTCTGGGGATGTCCTTAGGAGAGAAAGCAGTCTCTGTGACGGTGATAGTCTTGCACTGACAGCATTTTTACCTGATTGCCATCTCTTTAGTATTCAGTCAAAATGGATGCTTTGCCGAATATCCTTTCTTCAGTAGGAGGAAGTGGTGATCTTGTCAGTTCACAAGTAGAAATGCAAAAATTGTTAATTGATGAAAAGATGCGGTGTGAACATCATAAAACAAATTATCAAACACTAAAAGCAGAACATACTAGGTATCATGTTTACTTTAATAAAAATGAATTGGTCGCAATAGATTGAATATATCAAAGCTATTTCATGAACTTTTTATAGTAATATGGTTTAAAAAGTTGAATTTATACGATAAACTATAACACAAGAACAGTTTGCCCACAGAACAAGGGGCTATAAGAAGCAATTCTAAGGCTATTAGTTTCTTGATCTTGAGTTTACGATGGAGAAAAGCACTTTTACTATTTTAAGCCTTATTAACATGTTTTAGCACAAAAAAAAATTAGTTATCATTTATTTACTAAACTAACATATGGATTTGAAACGGCTATACCTCAGTTTATTCTATTTCTCTTCCTTCGTTATTTTTGCTGTAAGTTATGGATGATTAGTCTTTTGCAAAACCTTTGATAAAAGTCTCTTCTTGCACATTACAAAGCATAAAACAGCTGCTTGGCTGCCTTTATGATCCCCTAACATTTTCTGGGCATATCTGAGTTAACTGGTGAAGCAAAGTAAGTACTGCTTAGCTTTGCCAGTTGTCCTTGATAAGTTATATTCTGTGCGTATGCATGTATGTACAGAAGTCCATGAAAAAGCTAAAAAGTAGCAAAACCAAAACTTCAAGTACCTCCTTCATGCACATATTTGTTGCATGATTTAAATTTTATTGTTGCTTTTTGCAGGCTACTTGATGAATACACCAAATCACAAAGTGAGTTGAAACAACTGTTACATGAAAAGCAAACTGTCCATGATAAATTTCAGTTGCTGCTTGCTGAACTTAGAGGAGAATTATTAGATAAAACTAGAGAAGCAGAGGAATTAAAATTACAGGTAAGACAATATTTCCAAGTTTTGAAAATGTCAAATGTCTGGTATATTGTTCAATATCATAACCTATAGGCCTGATAATTTATAGTTAGCATGTTTTCATCGATGCCTATCTTTGTTAGACTGGTATGTCATGAACTGGTATGGCTAATCTTTAGCTCGTAATTTGTGGCCACTTATGAGACTGAGAACAAACCAGACTCAGTTTATCCCATGCTTGCATTTCGTGTGGGTTTCCTCAGACTATAGAGTAGTACAGCAAAACTGACCAAATGATGGTATCAAGTCCTGATAGTTGATCAGAGCTCCTCTGTTTTTTATCTGCAACAGCTTTGGCGTTTAAGAACAAAGATAAGTTAGTTGCTTTTCTATTAATATATAATCCTTAAAAACTCTCCTGTAGGAACCCTGCCATGGTCTAATTCAGACTGGAAATATAGCAAAGGAAAATATTTTTCCCTACTTGCTTCATCCTATTTCCCCACTGGAAATAGCTGCTTGCAATACTCAAGGAGGGGATAATTTCCTAAGAGCTCACAATTCAAGAACACCAATGTGCACTTGAGGTATCTCAGGATGGGGAAGGCTGTGGGGGGCCAAGTGATAGAACCAGCCCTCAAGGCCTCCCTGACCCACTATGATACCTCATGCTTCTTCCATCCTTCCAGTCACATCTTGCAAACATCTGTCTTCTCTCTTTGTTTCTCTGCTTTTCATGTCGAGAGTGGACGCTCCTGTGTGCTATTATATCATGCAGATTCAGGCACCCATCCTTTTTTGCAGAGTGCCAGGGACCCAGAAACTTTCATTCTTGGCACAAAAAGTGTTTGCTGGTCTCCTGCTCCCTCCCCCGCCCAAACTACTTTCCAGTTAACTACTTATGAGATCTTGTCCCACAGAGTACATGAATGCATATGGAGCAAGACAGAGCACTCCAATGCAACCTCCATTAGTGTGTGTGTGTGTGAGAGAGAGAGAGATCTTCAAGACAATCTGCTGGCAGTGGCGCGGGTGGCAAGAGCCACCTGAGCAACAAGTCGATGGGAGATAGAGTACAAAGAAAAGCAGAGGGGTGCAGAGCTGCCCCCCCTCACCCTACACTGGCTTACCTGAACACCCAGCCAGACAGGCACTGAAGCGCTACAACTGCCACTGCAGAGAGAGAGAGGAGGGGGGGCTCTCCAAACTCGCAGTGTTTGTATAAGAGAGAGCATGCAATTCCTGCTTTAGTTGGAGCATTTAAGCTACTGGCGGGGGAAGGGGGCAGGAGCCGTTTTTCTCACTCTCCCTTCTGAAGCAAGCGGCAGCCACCTAATGATTGCCCCCTCCCTAACCAGCCAGCCGGCACTGCCTGATCTGTTCCCTGCCTGGCCAGCAGGCGCAAATCCTCGTCCTCCTTGTTGTCCTCCCCTGCCCTGGTGGCAGTAAGCTCTAGTGGCCTGGATGTGGGTGTGATGGGCCTGGCCCCGCAGTGCTTCCTCATTCAATTGAAGGCTTCGTTCAGCCTTCAAAAAGTAAGACTGGCCGTGGAATTGGAATCAGTTGGATGCCGGAACCAATGCCATCATGGCTCTGATGCGCCGCTCACTTACGTGAGCCAGCCTTACTGTTTGAAGGCTGAACAAAGCCTTCAACTGAGTGAGGAAGCACTGTGGGGCCAGTCCCTTCACATCCGTATCTAGGTTACAGAGGCAAGCAAGGAGAAGTGGTGAAGAACGAAGAAACATGAAAGGGGGTGGAGAATAAAGTAAGACTGAGGTGCAAAGCCGCCCTGCATGACTTGAAGGCCCGCCGGCCAGGCCAAATACACACACACACACACACACACCCTGCCACCCAGGGCAGCTACATCTCTTCACTAACCTTTCCAGCTCCTTTCGCTGCCACTACGTGCAGAGCAACTAAATCTCGTGATGTTGGAAGGTCTGAACTATTTTTTTTAACCATAGTCCCACAAACTAGTTTCTCTGCACGTGGCGATGGAGAATAGGGCCTGTGTCCACGCGCACACAGCGGGATGGTGTGGGCCAGGTTGAAGTGACATGGGCCGGACCCTTACGGTTTCCAGGATAGCCAAACAGGCCAAATTTGGCCTCATTGTGGACCAGATTCAGCCCGTAGGCCCTGAGTTTGACACTCCTGTCCTACAGTATTTGGGGATGTGATACTTGCAGACTTTCCTTTCTTTACACATCTCAAAAAAATTGCCATTGCATATTCTTAAGCAAATATCATAGGCTGTCACAGTTATCTGCAGTTTACTCTGCCTACTTAGTTTGATTATTATCCACATTCAACTTTTTTGAGATTGTTGAAGAATTGTGTAAAATTATGCTGCTTGTATAAATGTTTTACTCATCTGTTTTGGATTTATAGATGAGAAAATCTCAAATTGATTAATAATAATTTAAGAGAATTAATTTTATGGCTTGTAGACCTAAGACGATTTGTGATTTGTGTCATATAAATCAGGGGTCCCCAACCACCGGGCCCCGGACCAGTACCGGTCCGTGGATCATTTTGTACCGGGCCACAAAGAATGAATAATCGTGATTAAAATATATATAAAAATATGTTTTTAGTAAAGAAATAGTAAAGAAGCCCTTTACTATTGGGGAAGAATTAATTTTGCCGGTCCTTGAAAAAGTGTTTCTGCGTGAAACTGGTCCCTGGTACAAAAAAGGTTGGGGACCACTGATATAAATGATGTTTCATGCTATTGTTCCTCCAAAAGCTTATAGGAGGTATATTATTCTTCCTGTTTTTATTTTATCCTCATGAAGTTAATGTAGGAAAGTTGTTGGACTTGTACAT
Source organism: Laticauda colubrina (assembly GCA_015471245.1). Lineage (NCBI taxonomy): Eukaryota > Metazoa > Chordata > Lepidosauria > Squamata > Elapidae > Laticauda > Laticauda colubrina. The sequence goes on along the minus strand of BLBF01000022.1, from coordinate 37,131,600 downwards.
CATGTAAATTCATTTTATGGATTTTTGGTGTTACACTTTACTAAATGAGTTGACAAATCTAGCACTATATTTCCTTGGCCCATGGATTCCTTTCCACTAACCCCAATATTGTTCTCAGGGTCTCTATTAACCTTGACTGGGTAGTGTACTTACTTGCTTCTTCCCCATTTCTGCGATCTGTATGGTTGCTGCACTCATGTCATCAAGTAATGAATGGCTAATGGCTATGACTTCCTTCAAATTTGCTTGCCCCTAGATCTTCCCTCACAAAACGTTGGGAGATAAAATGGGAGACTTGCTGAAAATCATCCAGTCATCCAATAAACACTTCAGTACTGCTGCAATTTAGTTATTTGCTTTATTGCTATTTCTACCGACCTGTAGGTAATAACTCCCCAGAAACTCGAATTGCTGAAAGCACAAATGCATCATGAGTTAGAAACACCTATGAGAGAACGCTTTTCCAAGCTGGATGAAGTAAGTAGAATGGAAAGAATTTTACTATAACAGCAATTTGTTAAACATTTACTGAAAATATGAAAGCAAGATTATTTGACAGATTAATTCCATTGATGAGAAGTTTTTTTTAATGGATAACTCTAGACATCTCCCAATCAAGTCCTGCCTGATTTAAGTTGTATGCCTAATTTAAAGCTATATGAGTTGTGAACTTTTAAGGTTTGTTCATATCAGTTGTTTTCCAAACTTCCTAAATGCTTCATGTTTTTCTTCAAAATCCCATTAAATATATTGCATCCTCTATAAAATTGAAGTTTAAAGAAAACATTACAAATCTTATGTTTTCAGGTTGTGTTTAATGCAGGGGTACCTGTATAATATTTATTACAGACTAGTAGAATAATGAAAATAGGTTGAAATCTACAATGGACCAAACCTTCTACAAGAAAAAGCATAGAATGTCTCACAATGGTTATCTGGCTTGGTTCTATTTCATGGTAATATAACTTGGTTATGATTATACAGATAGTAGTTGGTTTATGAATGTAATTGAGCCTGGAATTGCAGTTGTAAATTGTTGTGGTTGCAAGTCAAGAAATCACATGACTGGATCATGTTTGACATTTTAAACCACAATTAAAATTGGTAATATTTATTTTATTCTTTCTCGGTACATAAGCTATTTAAACATTATAATCTTAATTTTTAATCAACACTGTATAAATACCATTGTGTTAGAATAATGTAATGTAATTTTTACACCAATGAAATAATGTTTAATGTTTTTTTTAAAAAATCCCCTAATATTAAGCATAACCAATCCTATAGTTCAAATGTTAGGTTAACCAATATTTTTAAAAAGTTTGTCTATATTTTGATTTCTAATAAGTCCTGTTTCTTTTCAGTGTAGCATGTTTGACATTTTATGTACATCATTTACATAGTTGCTCATTTTATACAAGTAATTCTAGGCAGTTTACAAGATTGGAAACCAGCCAGCTCTCTCAAATAACATAACACAGAGAACTTTAATTAATTTGCTTTTAAGAAGAGACGAAACTGTTCCCAGGGATTGACATCAGGGGTTGATTAATTGAGGTCCATAAAGAAACTGCACAACATCTTGATCTCAAATAATTTTAATGATGCTGGGAAGTACTATAAAGCACAAGCAGCTTTCCTTACAACTCTATTAGGCATTTAGTAAACTATTAGTAAAAAAATACTTCAATAAGTACTTCAATAAGAACATTAAAATAATACTTCAATAAGAACACTAAAATAATAAAAACTTACAATTCTAATTCTGTTTATGCTCCATATAATTTGTCCACTGGGAAGGCCAAATTTTTGTATTTTTGTTTGCTTTGGTCCAGTTGAATCACACATGCTGTTTTTAATTTAGGAAGTAGAAAAATATAGAACAGAATATAACAAACTTCGTTATGAACATACTTTCCTCAAATCAGAATTTGAACATCAGAGAGAAGAGCATGCCCGTGTATTACAAGAAAATAAAATAAGATATGAAGCTGAGGTAAGTCCTAATATAAAATTATATCTGTAGAATCATATTTTAGATTTTTTTAAAAAGATTGATCAATGTATCCAGCTTACAGTATGATTCTGTGTTTGTTGGTAACTTCATTTTTTTTTCATTGAGCTTAATCCCAAATAGGTTTGTTTAGGATTTTAATTTTAAATTGTAATCATGCTTTGAGATGTGTAAATGGATTATTTTGTTTTTCTTCATTTCATTTGTGAAATGAAAGTAATAGGGCTGTATACTGAACATAATTTTCAGTTCAGGGTCCATTTCAGAAAAAAAAAGTTTCTGCTCAGATTGAAACAGGTTGTCTGCTTTAGCTTAATCCAAGATAAGATTTATCCTATTGACTAATATGCAAAGAATACAAATGGCTCATCTTTTCCCCTTATGGGATGGAATTACATTTGAGGGAATGTGAGGATACTGACAAATTGAAGACTGCCCAAGTGTTAGTTATTTAGGTTGAAAGTATCTTCTGGTGAAAAAATGTTTACAAATGTTTATTTAAAATGTGTGTGGGAAAAGTACTGCAATGCACACCGGACATTGGACAGCAGTATTACTGGTATTGTGCAGGGTGCTACTATTACTGCTGCTTCTATAGTCAAGAGCGCTATAAACTGGCACAGTGAATCATTTTCTGATTATAAAATTGATAAAGTAAGTGTTTTTGTCTCTATCATCTTCCTAATCCTGGTGTTTTATTAAAAATGAACAAAAAGGAATGGTTTTCAGATTGAGCTACTTCCCCTTTAAAGAAGCACAGTAAAGAACAGAATCATTCATAAAATGTTTTTAATTTTGATTGTGTTATAGGGATCCTCTTAAAATATAATCAGTGTCTTGCTGGATTAGACCCCCTTGCCAATTTACTCCAGCTATCTGTTTTTACAATAGCAAATGAACTATACAAGGAAGCATTATTAATCTCCCAGCAGATACCTTCAGAAGTAGTAATCCTCCCCTTGACTTCCATTAATTGATTCAAACTTTTGAAGTTAGCTAGGTAATTTGGAATAGAGGTTAAGGCACCAGACTAGAAACTGGGAGACCAGGAGTTCTAGCTCTGCCTAAGACACAAAGCCAGCTGGATGACTTAGGACAATCTCTCAGTCCTATCAAGCCACTTCAGAAACCTTGCCAAAAAACCCTGAAGAGACATGTCCAGGCAGTCAACAGTGATTCAATGGCACACACAGACATGTAAGCTGGTAGCTAGTTCTTGGCAGCAAATCCCAAAGTTTACTTATCTCTTGAGTAAAAAAAAATTGTCCTGATTCTTCCAGGATTCAATTCATAATAATTTTTTGTCATCAGCAAACTTGGCTATTCATGAATTAATGTTTGATTGTAGATCCTTTAAAAATTTGGAGAAAATGTTAGAAACATTTTTAAAAGCACCAGTCCTAGGCCTTTTCTATCTTTCTGGATACATATTAAGTCTAAATCTGCCTGCTTGGATTCGTTTTTCAGATTTTGTCTGAATTTGATATATAGATCTGATTTAACAGATGTACTCATACTTTAGAAGTATTATCCCAAATATGACAAGATGATATTTCTTGTCATGCTTTTGCCATTCTGTCTATGCTTTATACTTTGATCCCTTCTTCCCACCATTCCCTGATACTAATTGCTTATCAACCACATTTCCTCTTCGACCGCTATTTTAATAAAGAATGATGAGTTCTGATCAAAACTTAAATCTCATATGTGGTGGATTCTTGTGTTTTCATTTCCCCGCATATCGTAAGCTTTGATATTACTTCATGTGTGACTACCCTGAGTGTTGGGACTGCCAACACTCATAGTGTTGGGACATTACTGTTTTCTGTTCAAATTCTAATAGGTAACAAGGCTGGATAAAGATAAAGAAGAATTGCATAATCAACTGCTTAGTATTGATCCTACAAGAGATAACAAACGTGTTGAAGCACTATTAAGAGAAAAGGCCCAACTATTGCAGAAATTGAAGGGGTTAGAAGCTGAAGTGACAGAACTAAGAGCACAGAAAGGAAATTCTGGCATGCAAGCAGAAAATGTGCAAAGAATACAGTTGCGACAGCTAGCTGAGATGCAAGCTACAATGAGAACTTTGGAGGTAAAAAAAACACTTGAATTGTGTCTGTGTAGGTATAATAAAAAACATGCTATGTGTATGAATTTTAAGAATTTGGCAAATGGTTTAAATGCACATCAGGCTATCAGTGAATCTTAATAATCAGCCTTTTTTAAAAAACAAAACCAAATTGTACAGTACTATAAAATGTATTAATGGTTCCTTTTACATTGATGAGATATGATGTGACTAAGTTTTCATTTTTGCCTTCTGAGAGGAGGCTTCTTGGTATCTGAAACAGAACAACTAGATTCTGGAACAGCTTTGTTCCATATAGTATCAAACTTTTTAACTCTCAAGACTTTTTTCCGCTAGGTATTAAAAATGGACCGTGATAATAAGTTTTTGTGCCATTTTTGTTTAACTTGGCGTTTTTGGTATTGTTATCCTTGGGATGGTGACATTGTTTCAGTGGGTGATGTTCCTTCTTTTGGGAGTGAGACATCAGAATTTCATTTAATGTGTGCTGTTGTCTAGATAGATAAATGGCAACAAAGGTTATTTTAATTATATTTTTGGAAATTTCTTAACCCCAGCTTAAATACTTTACACCTATATAATTAAGTATGCATAGTGTAGGAGAAGAAGCATTTTCTCTCTCAAATTGTGCACATCATAATCCTTAATTAGTACCTTCTGATTCTTAAAGTACACTCTTAAGGATTTCAAAAAGTCATAGCTTATGAACTATTCTTTTTAAAAGTTGTGGGTTATTTTCAGCTATGAAGCCTAATTCTTTGGAGAATTGAGTGACACAGCCCTTTCCTTAAATCATAATTAGCACTAAGCATAATTCTTAGCTATAATAAATTGCCATTAAAAATGAAAGTCATCTGGAAGAGAAAAATGATAGAAGTCTTACACAACAATTTTTTTGTACGTTAGGCTAAATCATGAGTTAATACTGCATGCTAGCTAGACTTTTATTATATTCAATAAGCTTATATAAACTAGATGACTTATTTCCTTAGTCTTTTTCCCGCACACCCCCTTCTTTTATCTTGACTGCTGTCAGCAATCTGTAAAATTACAAGTGCTTTTGAAACAGGTTTAGAAGCATTAAAAACAGTATGTTTCATTTACCAATATGAAGCTACTATTTCCTATTTTGTGCTTGTTCTCTTTGGTTCCAAACTGATGGAGTTTCAACTGAGCTTGCTGAGGTTTTTTGCTTTTTAACATTGTACAAATATCTATTTTTGCTTTGTAAAAGGCATAATAGCATCATAGCTTTATAAAGTTAAAATCTATTATTATCCAAATGAACATTCACCATAATGTTAATAAAATATTATGTTTGGATAAATACTCAACACTACAACCTAAAGATAATGTAAGATAATATAAAGTTACTTTAATTTACATCAGTAGAAATGGTTCAGTTTAAACAAATTTCAGATTATAATTCCAGCATAATTTCTCCCAATGAATTTAATTTATTAATACATTTTTTCTAATTTTAAGGCAGAAAAACAATCTGGTAAGTTGCAGCTTGAACGCATTGAAAAAGAATTGCAGCTAAGCAATGAACAAAATACAGACTTAATAGGCAAGCTTCACAAAGCTGAACGAGAGATTGATGCCTTGAATACTAAAGTAAGCATTTTATGTCGTCTAGCATGTATGTTCAGGTATATTAAAGACATGTCTAATTGGGTCTATTACATTTATTTTCTTTTTGCCTTCATAATTTTATATTTTACAAAGTGATTCTACTGATCATATATTTTTTCATAAACCATATTTAATAGCTATTATTATGAACCAATGAAGCTGCCTTATATCAAATCAGAATGTTAGTTGATCTCAGTGTTATCATATCCAGGATTTAGTTCTCATTTGAAGTAGTTATACTGATTCTGGTAGAGTCATTTCTCGCAACAAATCAAAACTCAAATGATTAAAATATTTTTTCATTTGACAGTTTTCCATTCACATGGAAAGTAGATGCCTTGGAGAATTTGAATTTAGTTTTTATTTTGACATACTCATTTTCATATTATAGAGAACATATTATGGAGAATATATTATAACATTCAGCCATGTGAATCCTTGTCAATACAGTACAGTATTACTATTAGATTCCCATCTCTAAAAATCTGGAAGACCACCAGGTGGCAGCAAAGTTACATATTCTTGAAGCCCTGACCCAAAAATAGGCTAAAAATAATAGGATGCCTAATTTTTGAGAGCTTGAACCAAAAATGCTAAAGACTGAGCCTGGTATCTTATGTGTACATTGTTTAATTATTACCATTCAAGCAAACAGCTAGTAATTTAGTCCTAAAAATCTCTGAGATTATATAAAGTCGTTTCTCCTTTAGAAATAAAACCAAAATGTCAGTGTAAAATGGAGGCTTTATTCTCCATTTTAAAACTAAAAATATTTCATAAAATGCATGTGTTGTAATACAGAGATTCTGTTCTACTCTATTCCTATTTGTTCCTGATTGGCCCAATAATACATAAATGTATTATTTGCTATGTAGCTTTCTTAAAGGTTTATAATTGAAGTTACATATTTTTAATCTTATTTTATTTTTTATAGACCACAAAGGTTTAAATTAGTTTAAAACTACCTATGAAAAGTAATGGATCACTAGGTTTTGTTGAATCTATCATTCTTTGGATCCAAGCCCATATATATATATGTGTGTTTGTGTGTGTGTGTGCTGTTCAGCTTCCTTTGGGTATTATCCCACGTCATTGTAGTTATGCTTTTAAAGTTGTAGCAACGTTTCGGCAGAATCTCATCTGCCATCATCAGGCTTCTGTATTGATACAAACTCAATACAGAAGCCTGATGATGGCAGATGAGATTCTGCCAAAACGTTGCTACAATTTTAAAAGCACAACTATAATGACGTGGGATAATACCCAAAGGAAGCTGAACAGCACACATGTAAGTACCCACGAAAACTTATATATATATATGTGTGTGTGTGTGTTGTTTTTTTTAAGTTTTCACGGGTACTTACATGAATGCAGTTCATCTTCCTTCGGGTATTATCCCACGTCATTGTGCTTTTGAAGTTGTAGCAACGTTTCAGCAGAATCTCATCTGCCATCATCAGGCTTCTGTATTGAGTTTGTATGTGGGTCAGAGTCTCACATTTGTTGGTTTTAAATTTGAGGCTAGCCTATTGTTGTGCCAGGATGTTTTTTTCTACATCCTAATTGGTTGGGAGTCTTGGTCTGTGTTTATT
>BLBF01000022.1:37105815-37124257 GCA_015471245.1 Laticauda colubrina | reverse complement strand
TTGTTTTCTTGCAGACATTTCATTCATTATCACAATATAAACTATAAATCACATTTATAAAAGGTGTCCTATTCATTAAAACATTAATGATGATACTCAGTAATACAGTCAAACTATATATTAATAGGATTTAATCTGGGACGCATATCCCACTTGGGAAAAAATGAGATTTTCAAGACCCATTTAAAGGATGGCAGAATAGCTTAAACCTTGGAGAGCAGGCCCTGCAACCGAGATGGCACATCTTCTACCTCCCATTAGATGTCACTATTTTAAAAAAGGAACTTAGAACACATACCCACTCTGTCAGCTCTAACCTTATGGGCAGAGACAAAAGGAGGTAAGAGTTTTGTATCAGTACATCAACATCAATCCCAAGGAAGGCATAAGGCTCATCCATTGGAAGAAACTCACATATATCAGAAGTTTCTTCTAAAATAATTAGGTGGGTAGTTTTATATGTGTAATTGAGCCTGAGGCATAAGCAGAGAATAGTGGTAATAAATTGGAAAGGATAGAAGGATGTACATGCCTGAAAGTCCCTGCATGTTGCTTCCCAAATATGACTCCTTTTAAAAATTTGTTTATATTTACTGCAAAGTTAAGAAAAAGCTTGTAAGCACTTTTTAGTCACCTATCCTTTGTGATATACATACAGGTAGTTCTTGGATTACAACCAATTGTTTCGAGACAATTCAAAATTATGACAATACTGAATAAATGGTATTTACTGTGGGTTTTCCAGCTGTATATCTTCCTGTCTTTCCCATACAACTCTTTGGCACCCGTGATACTCCCATGCTCCTTACCTGGGATTCCCACCTCTTTCCATTTAAGGATCCACTATCCTAGAGTTATATCCCCAACAGCCAATCACTGCTGTGGTCAAGCAATGTGGTCCTTAGATAACACACTTCATGACTATATTACTTGGCAAGCCCAACCCCAATTGCTTTCATAATCCAAGGATGCCTATAAAGATATAAAATGAAATTCCCTAGTATTAAATTCAAAAGCATAGAGAAATCTCAATATTGTGCTGGTCATTTTTGCACTAAAGTAAGAAGATACGAGAAATCAGCAAAGGAATCTAGTTGTAGCGAAAAGCCCATAAAGAAAAATAAAGTACAAGATTTAGAAAATCTCTTTAGGGAAGAGATTTTTTTTCAGTGAAGACCACTTGCGAAAATATCTTGCTCTTAACAAAGCCTACAAAGTCTCATTTGGCAACAATACCTCATACAAAATATTTTATAAGAGCAGAGGAGTGCAAATATTATTTTGGATTTTTAGCTAAAATTAGTTATTTTTCTTAAGCAGAAAGCTCAGAAGAACCATTAGTAGTGTTTGTGAATCTTGCCAGTGAGATAAGATGGAATCAGGTATTAATCTTACCATTTTACTATCATTTCAAGAAAGATAATTTTGCAATATCTTTTTATAAAAACTAAAAATTGATTATACATTCTTTTTCTATAGATTGAAGAACTGAAGCATTCACAAAAGATAGAAATAACAAACATTAAGCTGGAGACAGCAAGAGCAAAGAGTGAGATAGAAAGAGAAAAGAACAAAATTCAAAGTGCACTGGAAGGTAAAATATTAGTATTTCAATTATTTAATGTACCAACTACAATTGTTATATTGGGTGAGATATAATTACTGTCCTTGTTTGGTGCTGCCTTGGGGAGTGATCATCTGCTGTTATGATGGTGATGAAAAAGTAACTTTGCAACCAATGCTGCCATTTACAATCTTTGCAGCATCTCTCTGTCTGTGTCAGTTCTCCCAGGTGTTCACCAACCTGAAACACAACTAGATGATCTAATTCTACTATACAGAATAAGGCTATATTAACAGAATCTTCCAAGTCTAAAAGTTGAAACTCTCCGCCACCACTTTTTAACTGCTTGATCCATTTGGGCAGATGCTTCCTAAGTTTCTCTCTGACTGTTAAAGCCCCAGGGGCTACTTTCTTTCTTGTCTGATTGTTTCCTAGGTGACATCTCTTTCCCTCATTCCCCAGGGTCATCCACACATTCCATTATATTCAGTCACATTTTACCTTTACAGTTAGCAACTGTCCTGCGCCAGACCCATTCCCACCCCACAGAGTGGAGAGATTACTTAAACAAGGAGCTGTTTCTTGAGCTGCTTTTCTCTGCAGTGCACCCCTAAAAAGTGCTAACAGCAAGTTAACAAACTGACCTCTAAAGGCTTTCATTTGTTCTTTAGCAGCACTTGCTCATTATCCCAGTGCTGGGATGACCACCCACTGCTTTGGGATTGTTTCATTCTGATGCTGTAAAGGGAAGACTAAAATAAAATTAGTAAGCATAGTTGCGGTCACGTCGTTTTTAGTTTAGCAACTGTCTCCCTTCATGACTGAGTTGATGATCTCAGTTGTGGTAGCTAAATGACCAATATCTGACAACAAGAACAGTAACTGATATTTATTTGCTAACTGCCCAAATGCACTTTGTGTATTATTGCACAGTTATAGGTAAGCTGGTGCCTACTGTTAGGACATTAGGCACATTCCTTGGTGTACAGTAGGCTCACTATACTATTTTTAAAATGTTTAGATTGTTTTTGTTTAAAATGAAGAAGCTGGCATACTGCAGAGCATAAGCTGGCAGAAACAGCATTATCCAGCAATGGCTTAGTGCCACCATAGGCTTCTTAGAAAATAGAAGGCATGAGTAACACTATCTGGGTTATTTTTGTGCCTACCTGTCTTTCTGGATGGCTGGATTGATGGATGGAGAATTTTATTCAGTAAATATGGATTTTGTGACTGGCTGCACCATCTGTTTTGTCACTAGAAAACTCTTTGACTGTCATTTTGTAATAATGCCTACAACTTGTCCTTCAAAGTTCCAGTGACCCCTGTTACACTTAGTATGGAATCAGTCAAATGTAGACAGTTATTCTATATAGCAGGGGAGGAGGATTAGGTTCATTATTTTTTTTATATTAAAATTTGACCATTAACTTGACCATTCATGATCATGAGCTTCATTTTCTCTAATTATCCAAACATTACCTTTACCTTTAGCTCTGTGCTCACAGAGATAAATGTAGCAATTGGGGGTATAATGAATTCCTAGAAGAGAGGAAATGTCTGCCTGGCTTGAAAATATTTCTTATACATTTCCAGTGCAAATATTTCTTTAAAATTTGTGAAATTTTGTTTTTAGGTAAGAGGCATCCATGATAAATTATATTTGTATATTCCTACTAAGAAGTTATGTTATATGAACAGTGCAAGCATATACAGGTAGTCCTCAACTTATGACCACAATTAGGCTCAGCATTTATACTGCTAAGCGAGAAATTCATTAAGTGAATTTTGCCCCATTTTATGACTTTTCTTGCCACATTTGTTAAGTGAATCACTGCAGTTCTTCAATTAGTAACACAGTTGTTATGTGAATCTGGTTTCCCCATTGGTTTCGCTTGTCAGAAGTTCACAAAAGATGATCACAGGACTCCAGGACACTACAACTGTCATAAAGATGAACCAGTTATCAAGCATCTGAATATAACTCACATGACCTTGGGGATGCTGCAATGGTCATAAGTGTGAAAAATGGTCATAAGGTACTTTTTTCAATGCCTTTGTAACTTCGAATGGTCACTAAATGATCTGTTGTAAGTCAAGGACTACCTGTATTGTATTTGGAAAAAATAATGACCCAAAATGTTATTGGTTGTCTGGTTAGGCAATTATATGTGTGATAATTAGGAGTCTCAATTCTATGTGCTCGGTGTTTGCACAAATATTTTAATATTTTTAAATACTCAGTATAATTGGGACTACATAACAATAACTTTTTAAAACATAAAACAGGATTACATTCAGATAACGAAATACTTAAGACAACTCTTGAGCGTCACAAAGTGCTTTCAATAGAAAAGGATCGTGAATTAATACGTAAAGTACAAGCTTCCAAAGAAGAAGGCTTCCAAAAAATTGCAGCATTACAGGAGGAGAAGTATGTATATTTTTGTTTGTTTTTCCCCAGCATTTTTAAAAATAAAAAATGCAATGTCTGCCTTTGATTCTCTTTGATTATAATTCATTGTGCTTCCTGTACTGGCTATAAAATTTATATTATTTCAATTTTGAAATAATTTATATTATTTCAATTGTTGAAATAGAAATTGTTGACATTTCTATTTACACTGTTTTAGATTACGATATCTCATTTCTTGCTTCCATGTCCTTTCCATTGCCCCCAAACATGTATTTCCTTACGTCAACATCATCCATGAGGAAATACAGTGTATACAGTTTTTGCTTTACTCCTGGGGCTTTGTCAATAAAAGTAAGTTGTATGTATATAACGATATCAACATTTCTTTATGGCATGGATATCTGATACCTGGTCTGGCTATGAAAGTCAGATTAGTATAGTGGTGAAGACATCAGACTAGTAGCTTGGAGACTGATAGTTCTAATCCCACTTATGGCAAAGCCAGCTGGGTGACCTTGGGTCAGTCTCTCTCTCAGCTCTAAGAAGGAAGCAGTGTCAAACTACTTCAGAAAAAATTTGCCAAGAAAATTGCTGGGACTCTTTCAAGCAGTTGCCAAGAATCCTTGCTGACTTGAAGACACCCCTCCCCCACAAAATCTGACCTATGAAACATAATCCTATAATTTAAACAACTGCTTTTTACAGCTATTCACTATATTTCAGGTTAGAACTTGAAACTAAACTAACTGAACTAGAGAAAACCAGAATGGAGCAAGACGCTCAGAGGCAATCAGAGAAAGATCAGTATGAAGAAAAGATATCTGCTATGCGCTTGGAAGAAGAGTCCACCAAAAGGGAAATCCAAAATCTTAGGTAAGGTACTATATAAGGATTTAATGTATTTAAAAAGTTAGAATGTAAAATTTAGTTACACAAGAGGAATATTTAAGCAAGCACTTAGTTTCCAATAAAGATAAAGCAGAACTATTACTATTTTTTATAAAGCAAATTAATTACATTAATTTGATAAGAATGTTTGCAGCAATTTCTGATACAGATTTTGCTATCCATGTCTAATTATTTAACATTTTTATTCCTTCAGCCTTATTATTTTAGTTGAAACAAAATTTATTAAACTGCTTCTTAGGGTTGAAAACTTAATTGAAAAATCAATTTTCAGTTGGGAAGAATGAACACAAGAATAATAATAAAGATGGAATAAAAGCGGGGAAAAACAAAATGTTTTTATTTTGCTGTTTTATAAACTCAGAAAATGTTTAAAGTTCTTTATTTCTCCCTTATATCTTTGTCACTTCTTCCTTGCTACCAGATAATTAGCATTTATAACATCCAAGGATAAATTTATAATTTGGCCTTACTTTATTACTTATGCAATAATAATGCTTTCCTGAGTATAAAGCCTTGACTGCTTCTTTATTTAATTTCTTGAAATTCAAAAGTTAACTGATAGTCCTAATATGCTTGTTCCAAATTTTTTCTGTATCCCAAACAGTGTGGCGTTTTATGCTCAATTAAGAAAGGAGAATTTAAGATTCAGAATATTTAAATACTTCAGTTCTGTTATTTAATGACTGTTTGAAGTTACACTGGCACTGGACATGTGATACTTACAACCAGTCCCTGAAGTTACGCAGATGCAACTCCCTGTGGTCATGTGATCAAAATTTGGGTACTTAGCAATCTACCCACATTTATAATGTTTCAGCTCTTGGCACCCACTGATCTTTCCTCCATACCTCCGCCATTTTAACCACTCTGCATAGCAGCCCTGCACAGCAGGACACCTTAGTGGCACTATTGGGGCGCCTCATTTTCGCCCTCCATAGCCTCCTGCAGCACTCTGTCAGCCAAAAACAGGCCAAATGGCCTGTTTTTGGGCCCGGTTTTCAGCCTGGGTTTCACCCCTGGTTTCAGTTGGCAGAATGCTGCAGGAGGCCATGGAGGGTGAAAATGAGGCACTGGGGGCCCGCACATGGCCCATTTTAGCTGCCAGAGGCACCACGGATTAGTCCCTTGATATTTCCAGGCCAGCCCTGTGGGCCAGATTTAGGCATCCCGCAGACCACATCTGGCCTTGACACCTCTGCTCTAAATAGTGCATCATGAGAATGGAGCAAGCTATTTGCAGATAGTTCAAGATAAGGTGATGGTTTGGAAAGCCTTTGAAAAGCTTCTGAGATCTTCTGAAGCATTGAGAATGGCACACTTGCTGTTTTCCAAATAGCACAACCTGTTCTTGCAATGCTCTAGAAGGCCTCAGAAGCTTTCCAAAGCACTGCTAGGACAGGGCATAGCATTTGAAGATAAGCGGGTGGGACAGATTCAATAGGAAGCAGTTTCTTACCGTATCAAAGCTCAGGACCAGGAATGGCTTGAATCAGAGTGGGTCCTTGCCTAACAACTGGTGGGATTTGGCTAACAACAGCAACAGGGAGTGCTAGGTTTTCTGTCACTGAGCAATGAGGTCATGTGATATTTCCCCTAGCAACTAATTAATGATTGTAACCCTCTCAGAATCGCTTCTAGGTGAGTTGGATGGCATATAAGTTGTATGAATGAATGAAAAATAGCATTGCTTAGCCATTGAAATTTTAGATCCAATTATCATTTAACTCAAGGACTTCCTGTATAGACATGTTTTTAAGGAAATATTTTACAGTTCTGCTTCGTATTGACTTGTAGAGTAAAGATTCAAGAACGAGTTACTGCTTCTGAGGATCTAGAAAAAGAGAAAAGTGAAAATGCAAATCTAAATCAGGTACGAAGTTGGCTTATATTCTTTCATCTATTTTAATTTGTAGCAATTCATGTGATGGTTTTATTTTATTTCATATTTTGGTTTTTTTCTGTTTTGATTGCCCTCTTCAATTTCAAAAATAGAAAAAGAGGCTGCCTTGGATACAAAAGTCCAGAAGTCATCAGCATCACATACAAGAAAGAATATGTAATTTTTTTGGTGGTAGTATTTGATATTAGGAAGAATGATACAATTTTAAACTTTCATTTTGTTTTTTTTACATGTCAACCTGTTCTTCCCATGAAGTTGTAGTCAAAAATGATTATGCCATCGATTCTTTCCATTCTACCAGATTTCCATTCTCATCTCTAACTCTGTAGCTTGGCTTGGAGGTTTCTAGTGTTGGAATGAACCCTTTTCACAACCTTTTTTAACATAATTATCATGAATATCCATTAACCCGCTTCCAATATTGGCCTTTTTTTCTTGTATCCTTATTTCATTGCATTTTGCATATTTTATTTTTACATTTTTATTATTTCTTTGACTGCTAAGAGTTGGGAAGCATACAAGTTTAAAAGATGCTGATGTTGATTTTCTGAAATGTTTGCATCTTTTTGAACTAGTCGGTGCCATCACTTACCAACTTTCTCTCAAAGACTACTTTAAAAGTTGCTTTTTGATGTCACCATCATAGCTTTAAAGATAACAAGCAGCACATTAAGTTGCACCTAAAATATACTGGAAGCCAATGTTTCTCATACAGCTATGGTGTTGTACAGATGAACTTTGGAGTATCAGAAAGTATGTTCATTGCTTCATTTTGAACTAGTTTAAACTTCCTAATATTCTTCAAGGAAAGGCTCATCTAGAGCATGCCTGAAGACCATTTTCTGGGAAACTGCTAGGTTTTCTTACTCAATTTCTTGGCCGTTTCAATTTCTAACAGATTGCGAGATAAGATGGGCTGGGATTTTATAGCAAAACAACTGACACACAACATAAATCTGTACAAAGTCCTCTGGCTACAATTCACCTGGGTTTTTTTAGCAGAAGCCATGAATCTATGAGGGCTCCTAAATTATACAACTATTTATAGGGAATGCTTCATGTTGTCTTTCTTTTTGATGTTGGTTTCTGGAGATAGGAAGTCAGGATACTCCTCCTACCATCTTCTCTACTGAATTCCCCATTTTGCTTTCCCCATCATTAATTCTTTTGTTCCTATTTTTTCTCTCATTCTCTTGCTCTGGTTACAAGCTTTCAACTGACTTCACATAATTAGGAACATGTAAGATGAAGGATATCTAAATAGGGTCATCTATCATTATAATCTAATTTTTAAATGAGCCATATTTTACGGTGATGAATTGTGGTAAGTGGTTTCTGATTTTGATGAAGTGTTTCTGCTTTAGTGCCAATCAATTCTTTTAGCTATTTCTGACTTCCAAAGTTGTGTGAAGGGTGGTATCTTCATGATGATTTTTTAATATCTAACTGATTATAGAGCATTGTAAACTTTTGACACTGAAATATTCAATGTTAATTGTTCAGAATTCCTATTCATACAGAGATCTCTTTCATATCATAATGTATGTTCAGTTGAATCCCCCAAAACATCTTTGTTGAAATAACATACATATTACAAAATAGCAGATTTGTGTGTTGTTGGCTACACTAGGGATCATAGAAACTCTATCCCTACAATAGAACAGGGAAACTGGATTGCACAAGTGGCAGGCAAGTGTGTGTGCAGCTTGTATTTGCATGAGCAGCAGGTGCTTGTGTGCAAAACTGTATTTGCATGAGCAACTGGCTCATGCAAATGGACTTATATGCATTCAGATACATGCTTGCTACTCACATGGAAACACACACAGCCCCGGGCAGGTCTCTCAAGCTGGAAAGTTTGGGGACTGCTGCTCTAGAATTTGATAAATTGATTATTTCATAAGATATTTCCATTACAGCAGCTGCATGATCTGCAACTTCGAGTGGCTTCCCTTTCACAGTCAGAGAATGATTTATTGGATTCCAATCAGAAACTCAAGGAAATGCTGGAGAGGTTAAAACATGAATGTCGTAATGCACGAAGTCAAGCAGAAAGAGCTCAAGCAGATTCAGAGAAGTATGATTTCATTGTTCATGCAATGTTACTGTTGCATTTGGATGACATGAAGAGCAACTTGCCCTGGACATCTAGTATAGGTTAATTTGTCTGTAACAGAATTTTCTCTTAAGAGATTTAGAATATTGATTTATCAATAATTTTTCCAGTCTATTAAGGATCGACCAAATCTGTATCTTTGTTTCACTTCTTTTTAATTTTTTAAAAAATAAATATAATAAGTCATTTCAATATACACTTTATGCATTTACACAGAAAATTGTTGGCAGAGAAACATTCTATTTTATGCAGATAATGTGGCCTTTCCAGGATTTCCATAAAGCTCAGAAGACAGCTGGGAATCCTGGTAGAATATGGTTTGGAAACTATTTGGACATATCATAAAATTACGGCCTTTGTTGAGAGATCAAAGACATATTCTTAACATGTAAATAGAAATATGATTGAGATAATCATATTAGATTATATTAGATTATAATAGATTATAATCATATTAGATTATAATAGAAATATGATTGAGATAATCATTAAAACGTGATTCCATGTTTTACATTTTGGGATAGTGATTTTCTGCTTCTAGGAAAGCTGCCCAAATAATTCAGAGAAGTGTTTCACCAGTCTAACATTTTAAAAAATCTAGATATTAATACACAAAGACCTTAAATTATTTGAATCTAAGCTCCAAATCATCTTTGTAGAGCCTAGCTGTTTGACATATTTTTTCTAACTTTGTCCCTTTAGCTTTGTCTAGTACAAATTTTTACGTGCATGTTTTTTTTCCCCAAAAGTTTTATTGATTTTTTAACAACAAACATACACAAACAAAACACGAAACATGAAAAAAATAATAAAACATATTTTTGAAAGCAGCCTGATCCCAGGTTACATCTCTTCGTACAGACACCAATTCAAGTTTGTGCTCATTTTTGTATACCATTCCATATCTTATTACCATTCTACATTTTCTATATAGCTTCTCCCCTCTTTTAACTCTCTTAATTCTATTTTATTTATTTCATATCAATTTAGATCATTATACTTATATCCTTTGTCCTGTTTCAGCTGTCTATTATCTTTTCTCATTAAAGCAAAATTTTCCCTGTAGTCACTGATTGGAGTATGACGCCTTTATATCTTTCCCCGAAATTTATAACACTTAATATAACATATAACTTTCATTTAGATTCTGCTTAGTACATTCTAAAGCTACATACAATATTTTAAAAAAGAAGAGATTATAAATATATGATATAATTAAAACAACAATCCATACCAATTCAATTCTATCATTAAAATTAATATTCATTTAAATCTTAAACATTTCACACATTACTTTTCAAATAGAAATCATACTTCTCTGGGAACCCTTATAAATTTTACATAGTTACTTCTCCCCCATTTCACTTATATTTGAAAACATTGTATAATTAAAGTGTTCCCATTCCTTCCTAATTCAATTCTCTCATTTATTTCATTTCATTTATTTTATTCAAAAAAGTTTCACTAAATTACACTAAATATTTTTATCTCACTTTTTAATCATATGTTGTTCCAATTTTCTAACATTATTTCTAACGTAAGCATAACAATACAATCTTATGTACCTTTGCAGAATCTTTTTCAGTTAAATTTTTACCCATTATCTCTAAATAAGTCCTGGTTTCTTTACAACTTGCTCCAAAGCTTTGTAGCTTCTCTTCCCTTCCTTCCTCCCTTGCTTCTTCACTCTGCCCTTTTTACCCCCTTGTCTCTCCACCTCCATTTCCCTCTTCTGTATTCTCCTTTTCTGTTGCTTTCTGACATTATATCCATTTTTCATCTTATTTTTCGCTTTTTTGGTTGTTTTTTTAGGTCTTAAATTCTCCATTCTCTTTCCCGTTTCCCCTTTCTTCCCCAACTAAAGTTACTTGTTCATTAAAGATGGCTTCTTCTTTGTCCCAATCTTCTTGCTGCTCAGTCTTTTCTTGTAGTTTCTCGTAGGTACTAATCAGCATTTCTAAGAAGTGAAAAATGGAGCCAAGAGAGCCCTTCCCTTCTTGTTCCTCTTCTTTATATTTTTTAAATTCCATTTTCAGTTCATCCACAAGTATTGCCATTGTAGAAAGAAAAATATTTAAATATTTGATCAGTCAAATATATTTTCCAGAAGTCCCAAAGTCACCAAACAATCCAAATAGACACAAACTGTTTCATTTAACACTTTCTTCTTTTTTCACTTTCTCTTCCTGGGGTTTAGTTACAAAGTTCCAGTTAATATATATCTTTTAGAAGCCTTCTTACAATTTAATTTTAGATTCTTTTAAATTCCAAGAAGCCTCCTCCTGACAAATCCTGCTCTTATTCTTTTCCTCTCCCTTCCCACTTACAGCAAAAAAAAGTTTTTTAAATGTTCAGAAATCTTTATTGTCCCCCTGACATTTAATTTTCCAGTTTAATTACCTATTGGCGCCAAAGCGGGTTTTTCCGATTTCTCATTCTTCTCTCTTCGCTGTCAACGTAAGGAAGAAGAGTGAAAGAAAAAAAAACTTTCCCTTTTCCACTTTCATTCTCAGCTTCCGAATCTTCTTTGGGGGCGATGTATTTTATCAAATTTAAAATAAAGGATATCTCAGTTGTTGCTTATCCCGGTCAGACAAAACTTTCACTTCTTAACTTCCTCCTGCACTTTCTTTTCTGGCTGAGTGCTTCTTTGTGGTGGCCATTTCTGACCGCCGCTCTTACCACCTTCGGGAAAGGGAGTTTAGCCAGCTGAGGAAAGATGCGGCTTTCTTTGACCCTGTTGGAGTCTCCCCCCCACTTCACCACCTCTACGGGGTGGCTTGGTCCCGAAGCCAGCTGGCTCAGGGTGCTCCAGCGATGAGCCCAGGCAGAAACCACGCACGATCGCGGATTCCTGCCTGCCGCTGAAACCCTGCAAACTGGAAGCCCTACGTGCAGTGTTTTTGTATCTTGCTGTGCTTCTTAATGCCTGCACATGACTGGAGACAAGTAAAAGTCATAATATTTATCTGTACTCTATTTTGGTGGTGATAATTTTTTTTCCCAACAGATGTAGCCTCCCAACACTGAAGAATACATATGAATACTCTTGGAATTGAACTTTGTCAGTGAAACCAAGATCCCTTGGGCTCTTTGCCACCTGGGCTTCTGGCAGACCAGAACTCTTCTTAAATGGTGAACCTAAAATATCAAAATTGTTTAACCATTTAGCATCAGAACATTTTAGTGCAGCTTTCTCTGCAGAAACAAATTCTAAGTGGTTCTTGTTGGGAATGTAAAACAAAATTGATGTATACCGCTCCTGTGCCTCTTCTTCCTCTGATTGACCTATTTGTCAGCCTGTTCATTGATCTCAGCACATTCTTGCCCATAGTTATGGCTGGTCCATATAATTCTCCTCCAGCTTCTGTAAGCCACCACTATTCAAGGCCAACAACTTCTCCCTCTATACTCCTAGAATATTTACTATATATTCCAGATGCATGAACAAACCAAACACACATGATCCAGCTCTTTGTCCAGAAAGAAGCATAATTTTATCTCTCTAAAATTTGGTTTTTACATGCTAGGAAGATTTTGCAAAAATGTCCTTACCTTGGGAGTTCTCACTTACAAACCTTCTTGGTTCTCTAAACTATTGTCCTTCCTTCCCCAAACATCTGACTCCTCAAACAGTAATCAATTGTAAATGAATAGGAATATGACCGAAAGCTGATATATAGAATTAAGTGGACAAACTACTCTTGAACTTTCGTACTCTTCAGATTGGGGTCTCATATGATGTGTGTGTGTGTGTGTTTCTTAAGTTTTCGCGGGTACTTACATGTATGGTATTCAGCTTTGTTCGGGTATTTTCCCACATCATCATAGTTCTGCTTTTAAAGTTGTAGCAATGTTTCAGATGATGGCAGATGAGATTCTGCCGAAATGTTGCTACAACTTTAAAAGCACAACTATGATGACGTGGGAAAATACCCGAACAAAGCTGAATATCATATATATATATTCTTAAGTTTTCGCAAGTACTTACATGTATGGTATTCAGCTTTGTTCAGGTATTTTCCCACGTCATTAAAGTTGTGCTTTTAAAGTTGTAGCAACGTTTCGGCAGAATCTCATCTGCCATCATCAGGCTTCTGTATTGTGTTCGTCTGTGAGTCAGACTTTTACAGCTGTTTCAGTTTTAAATTTGGGGCTAGCCTACTACTGTGCCAGAATGGTTTTTTCTTCATCCTGATTGGTTGGGAATCTTGGTCTGTGTTTATTGTCTTGGAGTTTGCTGTGTTCTACTTGATTGGTGTTTCTCATTTCTTCTGTCTGTTTTGTGGCTTTTTTTGTCTTGATTGGCTGGCAACATTGTGTTCCTGTATTGGAGGCTTTTAGTGCAGCTTGGCTCTGAGTTAATGGGCGGCTATCATTTATTAGGAAGCTAGGTTTCATCTGGGTGCCTGGTTGGGGTGTGTTTGAGCTGGAGGTATCGGGGGGATCTGTTTGTGCCCAGGTGTTTGCCTGGCTTGTGGTGTGGAGATTTTTTTTGTTTGTGAGTGCAGGCTTCCAAATAATTGACAGTCTGGTAGAATCATCTCTTCTATTCATGCTTTCAGGTCTTTTTTCAATCTCTATGGCGTCTCTGATAATTCTGTGGCTGGGGTTTTCTATAGTGGCTAGGGTTTTGGTGCCATTGAAGTTGATACTATGACCTGTGGCTTTCATGTGTTGGACTTATGAGGAACTATGTTCCAGTTTTTTACTGCATTTTTGTGCTCATCCAGGCGGGTACTTATATGAAGGCATATATGAAGTCCCCTATGCATCACGCCCTGCCGCATACATTGGACAGACCAGTAGAAGAATAAGTACCTGCCTGGATGAACACAAAATCGCCTGCAATTCTTCATGTTCCTCCAGGCCTGGTTTGCTGAAAGGGGAGAGCAGCCCTGATGTCTCAGCTTGCCCCCCTCTCCCCCGGAAAAGAAAGTGAGCAGAAACATAGCTGTTGCTGGGGCAAAAGAAGCCACAGGCAACAGAAAGTGGTGCTTTTCAAAGGCGGCAGCTTCCGCTTTCTCTTGCCTGTGCTTTCCCCAACCTCAGCTCTTTCACCTCAGTGAGAGCTATGTTTCTGCCCGCTTTTCCTGTACGTTCCCCGGGCAGCGATGGCTGGGGCCATGGGGTGGCAGCAGAGCAGAGCACTGAGAAGGAAGAGGGAACTGCTGCCCCTGCCCCATTCCAGACTTCTGAACTGGATGGTGAGCACAGACTTGCCCACTCCGCCTCCTCCCATCACCACCAGCCGGTACTTTTCCTGCCCTGGGCCGTCCCTATAGTCCGTGGCCATCGAGGAAGAGTCCAGGCTAGGAGAGGCGAGCTGGAAGGTGTGGGAGTGCCATGGAAATGCAAGTAGCCTGGCACTGCTACATCTTCCGGCCATCTCCATCGCTTCTTCAGTCCTCCTGTGTCACCAGCCCCCTCTTACTGCAACACCACCATCAACTTGTCCTGGCTGGTGAGGGATGTGCTGCTTTTTGCAGGTTTGCACTTGGCCGAAGAGTGGAGGACATGTGGGCAGCACAGCCTTGTGTTCCCCTGCAGCCTGGGGAATTAATTGCTTTGAGGGGGTATTTTGAGGGGACATTGTCCACCAAATTTTTGTGGCCCACCAAAATTTTCTCACGGACCACTAGTTGGCCGCGGCCCACCAGTTGTTGACCACTGTCCTATAGTACCTATGACAGTGGCAACAGTGTATGGTGGCTGAGTGAAGAGTTTGCTTCTGAAGGAGGGAATTTGGGAACCCGATGTCTTAAAATCTGTGTTACCACCAAGATGTGTCTTATGACAATATTTATATTCTGTGTCAAAATGTTATGACAGTATTTTACACACTGTTCTTAATGTAGGTGACTCATTATTTCCAGAATTTTTCAGTAATTTAGTAGCACAGTCCGTGCTTAATTCCCAATTAATAATGTCCTTGAAAAGACATTCAAAACAACTTATGAAGCAGCTGCCTATGCCTGAAAAAAGACTAAAAATGCAATAATATATGCTCTCATATATTATAGAGTACTATATATTTTTCAAAATATTTACACAATCAATAAAAATAGGTAGCAGGGTAATAGCAAAGATTTGCATGAATATTTCTGTATTTATTTAAAAGATTTATGTACCTTCCCCCAATCTTTTGTACCATGTATCCTGTGTTATGCTGGCTTAGTAATAAAACAGCCCAAACAAAACAAAAACCAAGAATTTCCTGCTCTCCAAAATACATAATACTCCCACATATCAATATTCACCTTTGTTTAATTCATATCTCCTTGTACCCTAATATTTGTAGGAAAAGCCAGCAATTCAAGGCATTCCGGAAACCTAGGCATAGGGGCTTGCTGGATTTCAGGGAGAAGGGATCTTTTCAAAAGGACAGTGATTCCTCTCAAGAAGACATGCTGCTAGGGCCCACTAGAAAGCAATTTTTATGAGAAGGGGATTCACAGAGACCTTTCTCTATAGTTGGATACAGTTTATTGTAGCTTAAAGAACTGTTTTTCTGAAGCAAGTTTTTAAAATTTTTCTGAAGCATAAGAAATTCAGTTTCTCAGCATGAAACCCTTCATAGATTATATTTTTGCTCAGTGTTTATATTATAGACTAATAAAACATGCTTTTTAGAATTGTCTGAAATTCATCTGGGTATATCAAGTATTCTTTATGTTTTCAGGTAGCAAACAAGGATGGGACTCATCTGTGGATTTATAGTGTTCATTTCTGTGAAGAAGTAGAATCGATTTGTAAAATAACCACTGTTTGTTTGTTTTTTAGGAATTTGGAAGATAAACAGGTAAAGTGGCTAGAAGACAAACATAAACTTAATCAGCACATCACAGAGATGGAAGACAAGTATAAAGTAACAAAAGAGAAATTGTATCGAGCATCAGTTGCTCAGAAAAAGGTATGTCTCATATGCATAATTTTGAAAGAAGCTTGTGCCATAATATAGCTAAAAGATCCTAATCTGTAAAAACATAACATAATTATTACCAAAGTTTCTTTTAAGTTTGTAAGGCTGAGAAGCCATGATATATGAACTTAATATAAGCAATGTGATGCTAATTTTAATTGTGCTAAATGTGATCTTTTTCATGTGAAGTTACTTTCAAAAGAACAAGAGTTGATTTACTTATTACTATTTCTCCTGATGAATGTTTGTGATAGGGAAAGTTTTGGGTCAGGCTGCAAATATGCAACTACATATTTAAATGTGGGAGACAACCTTAAAAATATAAATTTGTATATTGTATTAAATATGTAGAGAAAGACACTTAATGACAACAAGCAAAAGAAATTACTGAACAAGATAGAGCTTTTAGAAGCCAAGAGAGAAGAACTAGAAACAGAAAACCAAGTGTTAAACAGGTATAATTTTATGTTGTTTGATTCTGAATTGCCTAATATTTTATACTGTTGCTGTTAGAACATTTTAGGTACAGTCTTTGCTGTCTTACTTAATGAGAAAACATTCTATTTTAAAAGGAACTTTCAGCTGGCTATATATTAGCCCAATTTGGTCAAGACCCACAGCCTCATTACATTCATTTACAAATTTCTGAAAAAAAAAACAACTAGAAAGCTGTATGTACTGAATATACACGTTTTCTTAGCGCTAGTGTTACCTTGAAACAATGATACCATATATCATAAACTGTTTTATAAATAGAAAAAAATGCTTCTAACTAAAAGAACCCTTTTTCAATTGGGTGCCTCTGCCAGCAAAGACAGAGCTCGGGTGGTCTGCGGGTGGCTCTCCTGAGCTCCATTTTTGCTGGCAGAAGTTTCAGGAGGCTGTCAAAACCAAAAACAGAATTTGGGAGCCCATTTTCACTGGCAGAGCGTTTGGACCACCAGAAGCGCCCCCAACACGAGTGATGTCGAACTGGCCATGTCCACCTTGGCCACGCCCACCTCAGCCCCCTGAGTTTAAACGCAATCCTGATATGAACCCTTAATGAAATTGAGCTTGATACCCCTGGGTTAGGGCATCAGGCTAGAAACCAGGAGGCTGTGAGTTCTAGTCCTGCCTTAGGCATGAAAACTGGCTGGGTGACTTCCGGCTGACATTGCGGCGAGATTGAACATGAGATATCCCCATTGGAGGGCTCCAAAAAGAGCTAAAACCACCCTGTAGTGGTGGTGAAAAAAAGAGGGGTGCCCTGCAGGTCACAAAGACACACTATACTTCCACTCGACCCAAGGCTTCATCCCTCTCATCCATGACAAGGAGAAGAGGCAATCATTATGGCTGCTATGAATCTGGGACAGCCGAGCCAACAAAGAAAGTGCAGGAGTGGTATAGATGAACAGTGATTGGAATTGGGTGAGATGATTCCTTTTTTACCTAGAACCTAACCCTAAAAGGAAAAAAAAGGAAATACAGGAAAAGAGATTCTTAGAACTACTTAGAACAGTGGCGCAGTGGTTAGAGTGTAATACTGAAAGCTACTTCTGTAGCCAGCTACCTACAATTTGGCAGTTCAAATCCCACTCAGATTCAGCATTCCATCCTTCCGAGGTCGGTAAAATGAGGACCCAAATTATTAGGGGCAATATGCTGACTCTGTAAAACCACTTAGAGAGGGCTGTAAAACACTATAAAGCAGTATAAGTCTATTGCTATTGCTATTTGTTAAAGCAGCAAACAATTACATAGAGAAAAAAATCCAGTTCCAAAGAAAGGAACTAAGGGGAGAAAAGTAAAAAACTTTTTGAAACATAGAAAATTGGACTTTTAAACAGGATAGGCATTGTTTTGAAAAGGCATTTTAAAATGCTGGAAATATCTACTTGAATAACTGACTTTGCTTCCATAACTCGAATTAAAATTGGATTAAATACTTGTTAGATTTGAAACAATGCTGAAATCTAAGCTGAGGGCGCCATCAACAGATGAATGGAAAAAATCATACTCCTACAAGTCTGGGAATATTTCTGATAAGAGAAATAAACAACATTTATTTGCAGGACTGTGGTGATACCTACTGTTCTATAATTATCTACTTTATGATTGCTGGAGACTCAACTGTAGGAATAAGGAAGATACCTAAGTAACACAACTTTTTTTTTTTTTTAATTTGGGTTTTCGCAAAAAAAAACCATAATACAAATAAAACATATTTTTTTGAAAATAGCATAGTCCCAGGTTATCACTTCTTCATATAGACACAAACTCAATTTCATGCTCATTTTTGTGTGTTCTATTCCATATCTTATTACTGTTTTACATTTTTTACATAGTTTTTCCCCTCTTTTAATTCTCAACTTTATTTTGATTATCTCATCTCAATTCAAATCATTATTTTATACTTTTGTCTGTCCTGTTTCAATTTCATATTATCTTTTCTCATTAAACAAATTTTTCCCTGTAGTTACTAATTGGAGTATGACACCTTTATATCTTTTAATTTTATCCATTCAACTCTTATTCAAGCTTCAATGTATACCTTTAAAATTATAAAATTCAATATAATACATGACTTCCAATCCAATTTTGCTTGGTACATTCTTAAAATACACACTATA
>BLBF01000022.1:36997605-37100815 GCA_015471245.1 Laticauda colubrina | reverse complement strand
TATGTGTGTGTGTGTGTGTGTGTGTGTGTGTGTGTGTGTGTGTGTGTGTGTGTAAATAAAGCACTCATTCCATTCCAATTCAATTCTATTATTAATATTCATTAAAATCTTAACATCTGTAACATTTATTTTCAATTAAATATCATAGTTCCTTGGGAACACTTATAAACTTTTCATATATTTTATAAATCATTTATAATAATTAAAATGTTTCCATCCTTTCCTAATTTCTCTCATTCACTTTATTTTATTTGTTTATTAACAAACATTCAATTAGATTATGATAAATATTTTATCCATCATTTTAATCATATTTTCTAAAATTATTTCTATTTGTAATATAACAATACTACCTAATGTACCTTTGCAGAATCCCTTTTACAATTAAGTTTTCACCCATTATCTCTAAACAGGCTTATACTTTCAATTCTTATATCTTTTCCCTGTTTCTCTATATCTTGTTTTTGTCCTTTATAACTTCTTTTCCTTTCCTTCCTCCCCCCTCTTCTTCTCCCTCCCCTTTTTACCCCCTTGTCTCTCTAGTTCTAATTCTCTCTTCTGTAATTCCCTCTTCTGTTGTTTTCTAATATCATACTTATTTTTCAAACTATTCTTCTTTTTTGGGGTTGTTTTTTCAAATCTGAAACTTTTCATTCTCTTTTCCCCCTTTCCTTTTTTCCCCCCACATAAAATTACTTGATCATTAAAGATGGCTTCTTCTTTGTCCCAATCTTCTTGTTTTGCAAGTGTTTCTTCTTGTTTCTCATAGTTCCAGATCTCCATTTCTAAAAATTGAAATATGGAGCCAGAAGCACCTCTCCCTTCTTGTGCATCTTCTTTGTACTTTTTAAGTTCCATTTTCAGTTCTTCTAAAAGTGGAGCCATTTTAAACACTTTTAAACAACCACCCGATTGATTTTAGTCATTTAAATGCAAGTGGAGCCATTTTAAACACTTTTAAACAACCACCCGATTGATTTTAGTCATTTAAATGCAACAACCAAAAATCCAAAAATCACCAAGTAATCCAAATAATTCAGAGTTGTTTCTTCTTGCTTCTTTTTTCCACTTTCTCTTCCTGGGGTTCTATTATTTTGTTCCCAAGTTTCAGTTAAAATATATTTTTTAGGAATCTTGTTGAGGTTTCACTGTAAATTCCTTTTAGTTCCAGGCAATCTCCTCCATTTTTCCAGATCCTGCCCTTTTATTCTTTTTCTCCTTTCCTGCTTGTAAAAGCTTTTAAGTATCCAGAAATCTTTATTATCCCTTTGACATTTTACTTTCAGCTTAAATGCCTGTTGATGTCAAAGTAGATTTTTTTTCAATTTCTTGCTTAAGTCTCTTAGCTGTCAGTATCGGGAAGGGAAGAAAAAAACAACAAATCCTTTCCCTTCCCCCTCTCCTTTGCTGCTTCAAAATCTTCTTTGGGAACAATGTTTTTTTTTCAATAGTTTAAATTTCAGGGTACCTTACGTTGTTGCTTTGGCAGTTTAACCCCGTCAACCAAAACTTTCTCTTCTTATCTTCCTCCTGCACATTCTTTTCCAGTCCAGTTCTTCTTTGAGGTGGCCATTTCTGACCACCGCTACAACCGCCTTTGGGAAAGGGAGTAATGGCCAGCTGAGGAAGAGAGATGCGGCTCTCCTCAACCCTGCTGGCAGTCTCCCCCCTCTTCACCACCTCTATGGGGTGGCTTAGCCCCGAAACCAGCCGGCTTGGGACGCTCCAGCGGCGAGTACGGATCGAAACCATGCACAATTGCAGTTTCGGTCTGTCAGCGAAGGAACTCAAACTGGAAGTCCAAGTAAGTAACATAACTTTTGAATGTGAAGATATATGTTTGAACTTACAGAGTGGACTGAAGGAGATATTTGGAAAGCTTCTTGGATTATTTAATTGGAACTGATTAAACAATCTTGGGATATAAAGAACTATGATTATTTTACTTTCTGAGGAGCAACATTAGGCTTGAATATATTGTTTTTGGACTTTTGTGCAAGAGTGGGACTTACAAAAATTAGACAAGATGCTCCATCAGGGAAATGAGTGAAATTTTAAAAGAAATGGTGTTGATGTTCCAAAGCATTAATGATACTATGACAAAGAATCACAGGGAGATATAGAACGTATTGCATGGCATAAATGGGAAAACAGAAAATATTCTACAAGTGATAATAAATGAAGATCAAAAAACCCAGGAAAGAGAGGAAACAAGAAACAACAGAAAGAATGGAGGAAAAGATAGAACAGACAAATCAGCAAATAAAGCAAGAAGATGAGAAGGAAAAGACAATAATGACTGATGAAATAAATCAAGGGAAAAGTACTTTAAGAGATATAAAAACGGAATTAGATAAGCAGGAAGATACTTTTGAAAGGGAGATAGGGGCTTGGGCTGGAGGTGTGGCAGCATAGGAGGATAGAGATGGGAGAAATATTTAGACAAAATAGTAAAGATATAAATGTAGATAGAGATAAAGATCCAAGAGAGGAGTTTGGGAGGGAAGCGAAAAAAATGAATAAGAATTAAAGTATTAAAACTGACGAGATGATGGGTAGAAAGTAAATATATTTTAACAGAATGTTGGCCTGATTAAAAACTAGAATAAAGGTAGAAATAAGAATACACTTTTATATAAAGCTAGATGGAAAGATTTGAGGTTGAAAGATGGTATTATGTATGTTTAAATAATATGGTAATTGGCACTAAAATGGTGCACTGAAACATTGAATAACTAAATAATGAAGTATTATGTCTCACTATAAATATGTATTAACACTAGCATTTGTAATAGTGTTCTGATTAGAAGCTAAAATAGAGGTAGAAATAATGGAACATTAAAATAAAAGAAATAATTATATCAAGGGATTAGAGGTTGTAAGAAGGCATTACTATGCATGCTCAAATAATATTGTGATTAGCATTAGAATAGCACATTGAAACACTGAATAATTAGTTTAAAACAAATATGTGTATTAATACTAGGATTACATAAGTTTGATTAATGTAATAAATATTATTAATATTATTATTGCTATTTATAGCAAAATGAATGATACCCAGATACCA
This sequence comes from Laticauda colubrina, assembly GCA_015471245.1. Lineage (NCBI taxonomy): Eukaryota > Metazoa > Chordata > Lepidosauria > Squamata > Elapidae > Laticauda > Laticauda colubrina. Next base: position 37,097,745 of record BLBF01000022.1, on the reverse strand, counting down.
CACTGTTCATATATTGTTGATGATGTACATTTAAAAATAAAAAATATGGACAAAAAAAAAGAAAAGAAAACTGGCTTGGTGACTTTGGGCCACAGTGTTAGATATGGGTGACAAGTTATCAATTCCTACCATAATCAGTGGGTCAGCTCTGCGCTTCAAGGAAAATATTAGTAGGAAAAGAATTTTTATTTAGTTATATATATTTGTTATAGGCAAAATATTCCTTTTGAAGAACACCTCCGTCTTCAGAAAAGATTAAAAGATCTGCAACGGAGACATAATGAGTTCCGCAGACTGATACTTTTTCCCAACATCCCAATATTGAATCCAGCTAATTTATTATCTTCATCTTTGATTCCTGGGTCAGAATTACCCTTCCCTCTCCTTCAGGTATGTAATATTCCCATATGACAGAGTAGGTAATTGTGTTTCAAAAAGCATACACATAAAGCTTCTATTTTTCCAGTTTTCAGTAATAAAATTGAATGAAACAATATACTAGTATTGAAAGAGAACTGACTGTGCCATTTTGCAGCTAAGATGCTGCCATTTTTGCAGCTAAGATGCTGCCATTTCTAACATTACCATGTTGAACCAAAAGTTATATGATAAACAAATCCTAACCTTAATTATGCAGAAAAGTAGTTATGCCATTTCTTTAATTCTATTGATTTTGGTTAAAATCTTACAATTTCTGTATGATTTTTAAGTGACGGTTATCTAAACTTTTAGATAAGCTATGTAATATTCTCTTAATTCCTCTAGTTACAGGCAAGTTCCTATAAATCAATATAGGCATCTTTATTGTCTCCATAGTATTAAAGTACTGTTTTTGGTTACAATCAGAACATATTAAAAGACAGAACCAGTAGCTTGAAATGGTTCTACAATATCTTTAAAAATGAAAGTGTTAAATAATGTACTACATTCCCTTTACCCATCTCCTTTATCTCTTATGAAGGAGGAGCAACATCAAAGAGAACTTTCACTGCTCCGCAAACGTTTGGAAGAACTAGAGACCACACAGAGAAACCAACTGCGAGAACTTGGTGCTTCTACTGAACGACCTCAGTCGGAAATAAGTACTGAATCAGACAGAAATAAGTTTGTGGAACAATATGATCTGTCATCTGGAGATGCCAAATAAACCATTAAACATTTTTCATCTTTTGCCAAAAATTCATCCACAAGTGCCGTGAAACAGGTAAAAGCTCTGTTTTACATCATTTGTATTATTTTTAATACTTTTTAAAAGAAATTATAATTGAAATATTTGGAAAATAATTTTCTGATTTTACACTCTAAGAATCATGTTGCACTGTAATGTTTTGCAAACAATACTTTTCTGAAATTTTATATAAAATTTCCATTTTTTGTTATTCACCAAGCTGGACTTCAATAATCTTAAAATACTGAGAAAATGGAAAACAACATTGTTTGAGCTCTGTTATCATATGAATTTTGTCCACAATTTTATCTTTGAAAAATATTTTGTTATCTGCACTTTAATATATTATGAAATTTTAAGAAAAATAATCACGTTTTAAGTGAAGAGGAATGTTGCTTTACCAACATGCAACAATGTGTGTGTTTCAGATCAAAGTTTTGTTAACTAATCAAATCTATTTATAATATATTTTTGTAAAATTATCTTCTCTGTGTTTTATTTAATTATATAACAGCCATAAAAACAAAAATTTGAAATTAGTGGATTGTTTTATTCTACAGTTTCTTAACTTTTAATAAGTTAAGCAACAAAACAATTTCTAAAGCATTTCATTAATTTGTTTTGAGCAGTTTCCAGTAAGTAGTAAATAAGCCTAAGCTAAATGGACAAACCATCTCAACAACAATAACAATAATAAAAAACTTCTGCAGCTCAGATTCTGCCATTTCTTCAGGGATTTGATGACAGAATGGAATTACTCCACTGTCCAACAAATTTAAGTGATTCTGCTACTTTTACTTTTTATAGGATTGATATATAGGTGAAGACTATTTTTATTGCCAGTTCATAAGTGTTAAGTTAGTTGGTAGTGAAACATCTGCTAACTAGCATTGAATTCTGAATGGCTGTTGAGCCGACATATCACTGAAACTTGAAGAGTTAGGACTCATATCTCCAATAGGCTAATCAGCAAATTTGATAAAAAAAACAGTGTGTGGGGACAGTTCATGTGCTGCCACCACTGACTTTTCTTGAGTTTGCTGTAATGGTCTTAGATATATTTATTTATAACATTAATTTATAACATGTATAGTTGTGCTCATAAGTTAACATACTCTGGCAGAATTTATGATTTTTTTGCCATTTTTCAGAAAATATGAATGATAACACAAAAGCTTTTCTTTCGCTCATGGCTAGTGTTTGGCTGAAGCCATTTATTATCGATCAACTGTGTTTACTCTTTTTAAATCATAATGACAATAGAAACTACCCAAATGACCCTGATCAAAAGTTTACATATCCCAGTTCTTAATACAGTGTATTGCCCCCTTTAACATCAATGACAGCTTGAAGTCTTTTGTGGTACGCGTCGATGAGGCTCTTTATCTTCTCAGATGGTAAAACTGCCCATTCTTAATGGCAAAAAGTCTCCAGTTCCTGTAAATTATTGGGCTGTCTTGTATGAACTGCACGTTTGAGATCTCTCCAGAGTGGCTCAATGATATTGAGGTCAGGAGACTGAGATGGCCACTCCAGAATCTTCACTTTATTCTGCTGTAGCCAATGACAGGTCAACTTGGCCTTGTGTTTTGGATCATTGTCATGTTGGAATGTCCAAGTATGTCCCATGCGCAGCTTCCGGGCTGATGAATGCAAATTTTTCTCCAGTATCTTTTGATAACATACTGCATTCATCTTGCCATCAATTCTGATCAACTTTCCTGTGCCTTTGTAGCTTACATATCCGCAAAATATCAGTGATCCACCTCCGTGTTTCACAGTAGGAATGGTATACTTTTCATCATACGCCTTGTTGACTCCTCTCCAAACGTAGCATTTAAGGCTGTGGCCAAAAAGCTAAATTTTGGTCTTATCACTCTAAATGACTTTGTGCCAGAAGGTTTGAGGCTTGTCTCTGTGCTGTTTGGTGTATTGTAAGCGGGATATTTTTCTTTGCATCCCAAACAATTTTCCTGGCAGTTGTAGCTGAAATTTTAGTTGGTCTACCTGACCATGGTTTGGTTTCAATAGAACCCCACATTTTCCACTTCTTGATTAGTGTTTGAACACTGTTGATTGGCATTCTCAGTTCCTTGGATGTCTTTTTATATCCCTTTCCTGTTTTATACAGTTCAATTACCTTTTCCCACAGTTCCTTTGACAATTATTTTGCTTTCCCCATGACTCAGAAGCCAGAAACGTCAGTGCAGCAAGAGTCTGTCTGGAGTCCAGGAACTCATTGACCTTTAATACACACACACTAATTACAAGCAAACAGATCACAGGTGAGGATGGTTACCTTTAATAGCCATTCAAACCCCTTTGTGCCAACCTGTGTGCATGTTATCAGGCCAAAATCACTAATAATTTTATAAACTTTTGATCAGGGTCATTTGGGTAGTTTCTGTTGTCATTATGATTTAAAAAGAGTAAACACAGTTGATTGATAATAAATGGCTTCAACCAAACACTAACCATGAGTGACAGAAAAGTTTTTGTGTTATCATTCTTATTCTCTGAAAAATGGCCAAGAAATCATAAATTCTACCAGGGTATGTAAATAAACTTATGAGCACAACTGTACGTTGCTATTCAACTGGGTAGCATACAAAAGAAAAAGCAACAAATATAACTACAAGGAAAATAACACAATGCAACTAAAAACAATAAAATGGAAATCAGAACAAAGTGTATTATGATTCCTCCAATTGAGATTCCACTCATTCTGATTCAAGATGTGTAAGCCCTAGACTTACAGCCATTTGTTTAATGACCATTCAAAATTATGACAACACTGGAAAAAATGACTTATGACCATTTTTCACACAACCACTGCAGCATCCTCATTGTCACCTTATCAAAATTCAGATGCTTGGCAATGGAGTCATATTTATGGTTGCAAAGTCCTGAGGTCCTGTGAAGATATTTTGTGATTTTTCTGACAAAGTCAATGGGGAAGCAGATTTACCTAACAATCATGTTATTAACTTATCAGTTGCAATGATTCATTAAGAACTGTGGCAAGGAAAGTTGGGTGTGACAACATACAGTAAAATAAGCCATTTGATGGGCTCCATCCCACTCCTCAGGACCATGGCAAAACCAAGTCTTCAGGGCCTTATGAAAGTGTGTCAAAGTGGGGGCCAGTCTAATTTCTGAAGGGATAATATTTCAAAGGGATGAAGCTCCATGTGGGCTAGTACATTGCAAAAAGCAAGTCTCACCACAAGTTGACTTTTTAAAAAATTAGAATACATCACTCCTAAATAACTGAGGGTTTTGTATTCTGCACAATGATTTGGACAAGTTCTAATTGGCATTTAGCCCAATGAATTCATTGCAACACATATAGAATTAGTTATTCTGTTTGTATGGAACTAGCAATGTGAAAGCAGGGAGATCTATGGAGCTCTTGGGTTATGAATAGATCATTCTGTAGATTTAGATTAGCAGAAGAAGAAGACTGATTAAAATAATCCAGTCACCTGATATTTTGGAGATGGTCTACAATGCACTCCTGTTGAAGCCATAGCTCAGCTATGGAATAAAAGTTGGCATGGATAGTTTACATTACAGGTAGTCCTTGATTTAGACCACAATTGGGAGTTTCTGTCATAAATTGGTGTGATTGTAAATCTAATCATGTGACTGGAAACAATTTAACAATCATTTTTACTGTGTTTAAGTAAATCATGAGATCATTAAGTCAACTTCCCCAATTGGCTTTGCTTGTTCGAAGCTGAAAAATTGTGAATTTCAATTACATGACAGCAAGTAACTGCAACCATCGCATATGTGAACTGGTTGCCCAGCATCCAAATTGTGATAGAGAGTATAACACTCATAACCTTGAGGACAGATCACAAGTCACTTTTACAGAGGCTATTGTAATTTTGAACCATTGTTAAATGAGCAATCATAAGTTGAGGTTTATATTGTTTCTAAGCACTCTGTTCTGTCTCAAGAACCACATTAGCCCTTTGCACTTCACAGCAGCTTTTGATGTCATCTTTCACAATAGTCTATGGACCACTTGGCAGGATTATCCTTGAGGCATTGTTTTGGCTCCAGTTTTTCCAACTGGACTGATTCCAGAAAGTAATTTTAAGAGATCTCTGTTTAACACTTAGAGAATTTTGTAGAGTTTTGTCTTATCATGTGTACATTTCAGAATCTACATATAAGTGTTCGGCAGTGAACTGGAAGTCTGAAATGAGGTGCCATCAATAATACCAATGCTAAAGAAGCAGTTAAGTACCATTGAATATTGCCAAAGTTCAGTAATGGGCATGAGGATGTGGTGGCAAAGTGGCTTAATGATGTTGGAATTGCTGGCCAGAAGTGCCGGTGGTTTGAGCCCAGTTCTCCCGCCACTCCCCGGTTCCTGCCACCCAGCAGTTCGAAAGCATGCAATATTGTGAGTGTATAAATAGATACCACTTCAGTGGGAAAAACCTAGCTGAGTTCGTGTGTGCAGAGAGCAGAAGCTGGTGTTGGACCTGGCCAGACACTAGGCAATGCAACATGAGGCAAAACAAGGGGAGATCCACAGAGGAGTCAGCAACCCGAGCACTGCCAGTCGGCTGGTGTAAGCTAGTTCGTTAGGATGCAGCAGGGACAGGCATGCAAGGGCTAAACAGAATGAACTAGCAATTTAGGCTGTCAGGACTGCATTGTGTATAGCATTTGTATAGTTCTCTGACAATGTATGCAATATAGCAATAGCACTTAGACTTATATACCACTTTATAATGCTTTACAGCCCTCTCAAAACAGTTTACAGAGTCAGCATATTGTCCCCAACAATCTGGGTCCTCAATTTACCCACCTTGGAACTATGGAAGGCTGAGTCAACCTTGAGCCAGGTGGGATTCGATCTGCCAAATTGCAGTAGGAGTAGCTTGCAGTACTGCACTCTAACCACTGCGCCACCAAGGCTCCTCTATGCTATCTATATACTAAATAAATAAATATGTAATCAGTTTAATGATGGACATTAAGCTGAACATATATATTCAGTCATGATTCATGCCACTGGAAATATAAAACCAGATTCAGTATTTGTATAGGTTTACAATCTCCCCAAAAAGGTGGTTTGGATATTACTAGATTCCTAAGTGAGGGCTGAATTTGCCTAATTATACTGTTATGCTTATGTCCATTCATGAGCTATCCACCTTTGGTCAGCACCTTGATCCCAACATTATAGGATTTTCCTTGAAAAGGTGCATGGATGAAGCAATTGCACAATTTGGCACATAGATAATTCAAGATATAGGAAACAAAAAATTTTCAGGTACAGGCAGAATTGATAGTAGTATTATTGTTTATGTTCTAAATAGCTTAGTGTCTGAGTTTCTGATGGATCACTTCTTCCTTGCAAACTTTGCGGGGTGCTAAATTGCTAGAGAGACTTTTTTTGCTGTCTGGCTCATATGTCACATTGGAATTCAGTTGGCCTCCATTCTCTTCAAACTTAAGAACTGTAAATCTTTAATTTTAATACAAATCTAATGGGCTAACTTTCTGGGTTTTTTTCAAAACAATTGTCAGCTCTAGTGAGAACACAAAGTTCTCTGGCAATAAGTACACAAATACCATTCTGGCTGATTGAAGTTTTGAAGTTTATTTTTTTTTCCAGGTTTGAAAATTATAATTCTGGAATAAAACTGATTTCTGTAAAAAAAATAATAATAAAACTTCTAAACTATCTGCCCATTTAAAAATGCTATACTGGTTTTCACATTGATTTTCTTGAAAAACTGGAACATATACTAAAGTTTAAAATCAAACAAAAACAAACATCACAGTTTATATGAATGAAATGAAATATTTTATGTATTCATACAGTACATTTTCCAACTCCATTTATACTTGCAAACAATTACTTTAAGTCTAATAGATTAGAATTATATGCATCTATAAAATTTTAAATAAATTTAAATTGTTTTACACATTTATAGTAGGAATACTAAAATTTGGCTTGTTTCCAGAGATTGTCATAAATATTTTATTTCAGTAGTTCCTCTCAATAACACAATCTCCAAAAAATACATTGCAATTTCCAAATAACTTTAAAATCCAGTTCTGGACATTCCCCTTCACACCCTATGCCTCTATATCTATATGCTTATTGGAAATTATTTTTCCCTTAATTGAGTACAATCTCTGGTCCCGCATATATTAATTTAGTAACTACTGATCAAAATGAAATAAAGTGTTCCACTTCTGTATTGAGTTCGTCTGTGAGTCAGGCTATCACAGCCATTTCAGTTTTAAATTTGAGGCTAGCCTACTGCTGAGCCAGAATGTTTTTTTCTTCATCCTGATTGGTTGGGAGTCTTGGTCTGTGTTTATTGGTCTTGGAGTTTGCTGTGTTCTGTTTGATTGGTGTTTCTAATTTCTTCTATCTGTTTTGTGGCTTTGATTGGCTGGCAACATTGTGTTCCTGTATTGGAGGCTTTTAGTGCAACTTGGCTCCGAGTAAAAGGACGACTATTATCTATTAGGAAGCTAGGTTTCATCTGGGTGCCTGGTTGGGGTGTGTTTGAGCTGGAGGTATCAGGGGGGATCTGCTTGTGCCCAGGTGTTTGCTTGGCTTGTGGTGTGGAGATCTTTCTATTTGCGAGTGCAGGCTTCCAAATGATTGATAGTCTTATGGAATCATCTCTTCTATTCATGCTTTCAAGTCTTTTTTCAATCTCTATGGACACAGAATTATCAGAGAAGCCATAGAGATTGAAAAAAAGACCTGAAAGCATGAATAGAAGAGATGATTCCACCGGACTGTCAATCATTTGGAAGCCTGCACTCTCAAACAAAAAAATCTCCACACCACAAGCCAAGCAAACACCTGGGCACAAACAGACTCCCCCTGATACCTCCAGCTCAAACACACCCCAACCAGGCACCCAGATGAAACGTAGCTTCCTAACAAATGATAGCCGTCCATTTACTCGGAGCCAAGCTGCACTAAAGCCTCCAATACAGGAACACAATGTTGCCAGCCAATCAAAGCCACAAAACAGACAGAAGAAATTAGAAACACCAATCAAGCAGAACACAGCAAACTTTAAGACCAATAAACACAGACCAAGACTCCCAACCAATCAGGATGAAGAAACAACCATTCTGGCTCAGCAGTAGGCTCGCCTCAAATTTAAAACTGAAACGGCTGTGATAGCCTGACTCACAGACGAACTCAATACAGAAGCCTGATGATGGCAGATGAGATTCTGCTAAAACATTGCTACAACTTTAAAAGCACAACTACAATGACGTGGGATAATACCCGAAGGAAGCTGGACAGCATACATGTAAGTACCTGCGAAAACTTAAGGAAAACACACACACACACACACACACACACACATTCCCCAGTGGAAATGGAACATTTTTTTAAAAAAACCCAGCCTGGCCATTCAAGAAAGAGTGGCTGTTTGGGGAGAAAAAAAACTGGAGGAAAACAACTGAACAGAAATCACGAATTAGGATGAAAAAGGGAAGAAAGAAGGGGGGGGTCCTGTTTAGGTATTTAAAAAGGGTTAATTTTGGGGAAATCCCATTCTGAGTACCTTCCTTGCTGCTCCTTTTTTGAGTAGGTTTAACAGTTACTGAAAGCAAAGCAACTCTGTAATGCCTGACAAATAAGCCTGAGTGGTCTTTTTCATATATTTTCTTTCACAAGCACCATCATCACCATTTTGCCCTTCAAAAGAGCAGCTTTTGGGCCTGGGCAATAACTGGCAGATATTCTGAAAGCAACATCTGTCAGTGTTGTGCAAGTGTTTAACTCAAGCTGGTTTAGAGGCACCTTCACCCCCTTTCCTTCCTGATTTTGCTGCCTAACAGTAACTCTTCAAAATGAAACTTGAATTCAGGAACTAAAGTCAGCACGTCCTTCCCTTTTCCATTAAAAATACAGTTTTAAATATGGGGAGGGAGGAATTGCTTATTTGCAAAGAAATTCCCTTGTATAGTTTTATTATGGTTTTATTTGATATAAAAACTAAATGCTAATTTTTAAAAGTGTATAATTTCTTGCCCAAGTTGGATCCCATTATAATCATTCATTTTAATTGTGTGGGGAATGGGAACATACAAATTCATTGTATCATTTCTGAACAGATTTAATTTAGGAAGCCCTGGTCTGACCTTTAGAGACATCCATGCTATGTAACATTCAGTTGTATGCTTTGCTCATTCCTATGTTATTCATTAACAGGTAATTATTTGGGGGGAGGGGGAATGTTCAGCACCTATTGATAAATATGTCACCTTGTGCATAATATTCTTTTTTAATTTTTTAAAATCTTTCCACATGATTGTAAAACATTTTCCGAAAAAAAGAAAAAACAAAGCAGCCTTAGTGCTTTGCTTTTTTATTTTTACATAGATGCATTCAATGAAAAATATACAGGTTTCTTCTCTACCTATCTATACCTTAGAAGAAACAGTGTGGGAATGGCTCTTCCCTCCATTTTCCTATCTATTAGAACAGTGGTCTCAACCTTTTTGGCTTCACAGACCGGCAGTGGCAGGCTGGGATGGTTTCATGTGCACAACGTAATTCTATGCATAAACAAATAGAGCTTTATGTGCTTGCCTACTGTTTGCATGACCCAGTTTCCAAAGGGCTATGGACTAATCTGCAGCCTGGAGTTGGGGACCCCTGTAGTGAAATACATCTTGGGAATTCTGGGAGTTGGAATCTACGTCTAAAAATTGCCAAGGTTGGGCAACTTCGCCCTAGAGAATCCTCAGCCTATAATGGCTGGTTAATCTTTCCAATGTATAATTTTCCTAGCAAGAAGTAGTGGGACCAAAACCTGCAATTTGTTGAGGCACTTTTAAGTTTTTTTATTTAAAAATTTATACAGCACATGCAAACATCTGCTGATGTATTCCCTGTAAATATTAATCTGAGCAGGATGTGATAGGCAACAAATAAACTCTAAATATTAGAACACAGCAGTGCTTCATATTTGAAGGCAAGGAGACACTTCAGAGTAGGAGTGTCATACTAGCAGCCCGTGGGCTGGATTGTCTCATGCTGGGCATGGTTTAGCAAAGGGGGAAAAAGTCATGATACATCACGTGATGATGTGGTGTTGCAAGTTTGACACCCAGGCTTCAAGAGTATGAACATAGCACTCTTTATACCAAACCTATTCCTGGGATTCTGCTATAACTTTGGTGAACCACCCCAATCCCAGGAAAAGATAACAACTTCCTGAAGGAGTTGCAGACAATATGGTTTTGCCTTCAAATTCAGGCACTGCAGGCCCTATAAAATATAGCTGAGAAAATTGGTATTCCAATCGCAGGGAAGGCATAGAAGCTGAGGAAGAGCCTAAATCTACGTGATGCCCTCATCCACATTTACTTTATATAATAAACTACTCAATAAAATTATGATACATTTATGAATCTTCAGTTGTTAAAAAACCCTCTTTGTAATTTTTATTTTTGCCCTTATATTTACAATGCATGTATATACTAATGAAAATACAGATATGAAAGGCCACCAGCTCCATTTTTAAAAAGTGCAGATACAGTGATGGAAGAATTTCAAAGTGTAAGTTTGTGTTCGGAAGACAGGGAAACTGCCTTTTGCAAACCACTTCCATTATCATGCCAAGAAACTTACATGGATGCGTCCGTGACATCTTCAGTAGCAGAGCTGGATATGAAACCGACTTTATCAAGAGGGGAACTGCATTGCTGTATCAATGTGCTGGGTGGTAATCTTCCCCTCCATTTCAGTCCCACATCACTTTCAGTTATGCCACAATGTGCAACTATCTGGGGGAAGTTGAAAATCTGCACTTCATTATCAGCCATGCAGCAGTTGAAAGCTCTCTAATTTAGATGCTCAGACTGAATAACAAGAGGATATATTTGTGCTTATCAGAAACCAACTGAGAGGTCTTTTAAGGCACATAAATTGCTGCTCAGTAACAGCATCGAAATTAGACAAAATTGAGAACGATAACACAACCAGTTTGTTTATATAAGAAATGAATTTCAGGTGGGTTTTAATGCAAAAAAATAAACCAAAATTACTTGATTGTATCAATCTAGAAGGGAAGATCTGCATAGAAGGATTCCTTCAGATGCCGGAAGCAGGCAGGTATATGTCTCAGTCCAGGCTCCACTTTGTTGACACATCTGGAGATGACTGTTCCGATCTGAGGGCATCCATTGCTGATTTTGTGTGAATAGAACTGGTTGGCCAATATTTTGAATTTGGTTCCATAACAGCAGCAATTATAAAATTAAATGACTACACCCATTTGCATTTTTTCTTTTCATCCATTAAGCCTTTTATATTTAAGAGTTGCTGTTGGGCTTCTTCCAACCCTCGTTCTGTCTCTAATTTAATCAGTATCTATGAGAACAAAAGAATGTATGCTTATTTTGCTTATTAAAAAAAAAACAACATTTCCCCCAACCCAATGTTGTAAGCTCTGCTTAAGTAACCGTGCCTTCTAAAGCCAGGCTATTTTTGCATCTTCCTTTGCAAGTTATTCTTAATCACAAGATGAACACTTCTGTCAGCACTAGCAACCTCAAAGTTACAAGTGTTTCTGTAAATACAGCTCAAATAGCAATAGATTCATGTTGTATATCTGTTAAAAGCAGAAAAATTCCAACTTCAATAATCAACAGGAATGAACTATTCAAGTCTAAATATTGAGTGCTAAAATATTTTCATTACCTGCCAGCCAGATATAACATATTTTTGAGATCATGAAAAAAAAAATGTGATTGTTTGGAAACTAACTAGATTAAATCAGTCTAGTTAATCTACCTCACATGCATTGACTTCTGTGTTTTATTTATAGAAACCATAGTTTTCCATAAAATAAGATTTGTTTTCAAAGGCTTGCACAAGAGAAAGAAGACAGCAAAGGTCAGGGAACTCTGGATTCTCCTAAATTAATTTTTGGCTCTTATTAAATCTTAGAAAAGCGATTAAAAAAAATGGCTTTGCCAAACTACAGGTTACTTTCTTCACCCCCCCCCCCCCCCCTCCAGCCTGATGATCTTATTAGTCAGCCTGTGAAAAACAGTGCTATATTTGTCAGTAGGAAACAGCACCGGCCTTAAGAATAAAATGCAAGGTGCCTGGGGTAGAATAGAAAGTAGGGTAGGGTAGAGTAGAATAGAATAGAATAGTAGAATAGGAATATATATAGATATAGAATTAGGGTATAGGGATTCAGTCATTAGAAAAAGGATCCCAACCTATTGCTTCAAGGTCATTAATCCATATGAGTTATTAGTCCTGAAGGGACAGTTTATTCACTTCCAATTAGTTTCTGTCCAGTTCCTCTCCCCTTCCCCTGTTCTAACTAGAAGGGCAGAGATAAGTATTGGAGGAGTGCCAGTGCACATTTGGGGCCAAACAGGGATTTTAGAGTTGAAAATTGCCCACGTATATCATGTGCTGATACCGTAACCACTTTCTTCCCTAATTGGAATGTTCCTGAACATTCTATGGCTATGCCATTCAGTAGTCCACAATAGCCAGTCTAGATTGGGGGGGGGGGGGGAGCTCTTACCTTATCAAAGTATCTTGTTATATAGGAGTAAATTTTATTCAAGGCCTCAGCCTCATTAAATTCATTTTCATGTTTCTATAAAAAAATGAAGTTTGAGGAACTGTTTATATTTAAAGATACCACTATTATCCATAGTACATAAAATAGTAAATAATAATTACAGGTAAACATCAAAAGACAAAGGAAAATATTACTGGAACCTTTGATATGTTTCTGAATAAATCCATTCATGGGAACTGTCCTTTAAATACTTTAAGACACAGCTCCATTTACAATATATGTTTAAGTTCCAACCACAGCAGAAATAATAGATACCTGTGATTCCAGAATTAAAAATTCTTCCAGCTCTGCTCTGGGCAGTGGAGGCAAATCCTTTATTGCTTTATAAAAAGCTTTAACTTCCTCTTTATAAAGTGGTATATCTTTAGCATACAGAAGTTTATTTGTTGGTGCTTCCTTTGAGGAAGAAGAAAAGACATCATAAAAGTTAGCAAGAGGCCTCATTTGTTAGTGAACACACACCCCCCTCCCGTATTGTCAAAATTAGGGAACAATCAGTTCTGGTCATCAGTCATGTGAGGCTATCTTGGTGGACCTAATAGACTTTGCAGGTTTACAACCATTCCCTGAAATCTCTTGAGTACAAAATTTTAGGAAAAGTTAATTATGAGACAACAAGGCCACCAGCATCATTGGAATGTAGTCTTCCAGCCAGAACAGCAGGAAAATATATGTCTGGTTCTTGCCAGGTGCACCAAAACTTTCTTAGGAACAGCGACAGAAGAATCGGGGAGCTCACAAAACTAACATAGGGGTCTTTTTCAGGACACAAAAAAATATAGGTCAGCCCTAGAAGAAAAAGGGGCTTTTGCATTTGATCCCAACTTCTAATAGTGTGCTTCCACACACCCCATTTGTGCTCTGGGCAGCCTCCTGCCTATGAGTCTTTTCTTATAAAAGCAAACTTTGCTTCTGCTAAATATAGCCCTTTTTCAAACTATCATCACAAGGTTTTAGAGAAATTCATGCAAAATGATTTTTCTGGTAATTTGGAAAAGTTAATAATTTGTTCCTACAAACTTTGGTTCAAACTGGGCCAAACCCCAAGTGATCCTGGTCTTGCAGAAATCATAATATATCCAAGAAGCCAGGTAAGAGCTTCCTAAGCTAATACATTCCTCTGCACAGACTATGAAGCTATACTAAAAAACTATAGACATAGAAGATATGAAGTTATACTCCCAAAAGAATGTGGACATGGCTCAGGAAATACTTTTTCAGTGGGTCACATTTAAAGATGAAATGACTATTTTCAATAGGAATAGTACAGTGCTTGGACGACTGCAATCCTATTAATTCTGGACAACTTAACAGTCCTGGACAACTTAACAGAACAACTTTTTAATCTTGCATTCTCTCTGAGCTTAGTTATTTGCTTGCAAAATCCACACTAATTAGTACTCATGATGTTACCTAGTTGGTTAATAAAATGTCTGCAAGCAAACAACCAAACAAGCTAGATTGAACCCTTACTACTACCATACAGTAACAGGAGGTTCTAGGAAAAGACTATCCTAACTCTTTTCCTCTATCTGCTACCCAGCTCCAGACCAGGCTGCCTCTTGTCTCCACACCTCCCATTCTGAATATGCTCCCACCTTCCTGGGAAACTTTTAAAAGAGGCTCTTGGTATGCATGAAAAATAAGACGTTACCTTTCCCAAATGTTGCTCTGATAGAGAAAATGCATCCATAAATGCTTGCGCAATGACTGACAGGCAGCCATCTATATGTGGAGTCTTTTTAATATCAAAGACAAATTGAGGATTCTTCAGAATATTCACCCAGAATCGAAGAGGCAGACTAGTCAAAAAAGGTATTTAAAAAGTTATACTGAAATAATGAAATACAAATCCTTCATGGAAAATTAGCAAATATTTACTGTAAAAAAACACTAAACGTAACAAAAAATTATTTTACTGTCAAATGATGGACATTTTCAATGTCCAATGTTCAACACCCTGCAGTGCTAATAATTTCTGAAATTGTAATGTGTGTGTGCATGCATATGCAGTGGTGGGATTAAAAACTTTAACTATCAGTTCGTCCAGGGTCAAGTTGGCTGTCATGAGAGGCGTGGCCCATCTGCATCTTCCAGCTCTGCCACACATGGGGGATGAGCCTCCTATAACAGCCAACCTGACCCTGGGCGAACCGGTTGTTAAATTTCCATCCTTTGCCAAAAGGCTATTTTGAAGGTGCTTGTTTGCACGTTGGTCTCATGTCTGTTTCAGCCTTCTGGATGCAGTTCTTTTAAGAGGTGAGGAATGAGGAGGGGAGGTTACCATAGAAACAAGGAGTTGATGCTCCAGAAAGTTCACGTGGGAAGGCAAAGAATTGGGGGAAGTGGAGGGATTCCTACCTCCCCATGGAGCTGCATGCAGTGCGTGTTGAGCAGTCTACAAGCAAAAGTGAGAGGGGCAAGGAATTAAGTTGGCAGCATGATCGAAGCTGAGTCCAATGTAGGGGAGACTGTGGGATTACTTTGGCCAGGCACCCTGCAATCAACGTGGATTCCAGGCACTGGGCTGCAATGGAGAAATGGGCAACGCAGTGACTGGCATGAGGGGAGGAGGAGGAAGAGGGAGAAGAAAGGGAAAGTGGCCCAATTTGTTGCCCATTTCTTCCATTACACCACCATGATGTGGAGCTTGCCCCATCCACCATGCCCTCACTTTTCCCAAGAAAACTGGTCAAAGAAAGAGGATTCCATCATGTGCTAAATACCGCAATTAAAGCATGGCTTCTTAAGATGCCACCTCTGTCACTGGATAAATGAGGAGGGTGACTCAAGACAGTGAGCACCTCCAGCCTCAACAAAATGAAAGAAGAAATGAAAGAGCAGCACCTGCACGTGTCTTTTTTCCACCCCTGGACAATACGCTTTTCTTGCCCGTGTTCAGGAAGGGAGCAAGTGATGGAAGAGGCAAAGCAGGTGGGTGCATCAAACTAAAGGCCTTTAGGAGAGGTGCTTTCTTTGACCACCTTTCTTGGGGGAAGCGAGGGCTTCTGGGTGGTGGTGAGAAGAGGACAGAGAGAGGCCCATGGAGTCATCGGCACCTTTTCTCAGCGGCATTTCAAACTCATGGAGGATGGAAGGATTCCAACTTTGCGAGATTTTTTTTTCCACAAGAAGTTGGAATTGACTGATTGAACTTTTATATTTTTTAGTCCCATAAACATTTGTTTCCCTGCACACAATGGCAAGAGCTGGGAATCAGGTAGGTAAAGGAATGCTTGGGAGAAGCAAGGGGATCTGGGCGGTTGCAGGTGGGGCAAGGTCTTCTGCCCACAAAAACCTTGTCTTTGGTGGCCAATGCCAAAAAAGCAGAGAAAGAGCTGCTGGGAAGAAGCCAGTCAGCCCGAGAGTTGGGAATAACCTTTCCCTGGCTGAGGCCCCATCCTCTGCCCCTGAGGCAGAACTGGTGACAGACGGGGTCCTTCAGGCATTTAGCCTGGCCACCTGTTTAGGATCTCCAGCTCCTCCCTTCGAGTGCCTTGTCAGAGCTGCCTTGGAGTTTTGCCTGCACCAATGTTGCTTGCTTGGAGGGGGGAGGGGAGCCGGTCAGAGAAGCGTCAAGATACCAAAATGGTCTCAGGAGAAGTTGGACATGGGGAGGAGGGGAGGGGAAGGACAAGCCACAAGGCGGGGCCAGGTGTGATGATTCAGCCAGTTCACCGAACTGCACACAAACTTAATAACCAGTTCGGCTGAACTGATGTGAACCGGCTGAATCCCACCACTGCATACATTTATGTATTCAATTTCTTTGCAATTCTGGATGACTTACAAATAAAAAAAGAGTAATATTAGAGATACAAGTAAAAAAGGACCAATATATTGACTAGAGATCAATATATCCAGCTCTTCAGCAAACACAATTAATATAAAGAAAGGCTTCGGGGAACAACCATCTTTTTAAAAATTTCATAGATTTTTAAAAGTTTCCAAAAGCTCGCTGAATGATTGGGACAATGTTGTTCCAAAGCCCAGGCACTGCAACAGGAACCATGCTTCCTCAGTCCCACAATATGGCACTGTTTAATCTTTGGGGCTCAAAGCGCACCCACCTTGCTTGTTCACACTGGATGGATAGAAACAATTGAAGATAAGCAGCCTTTCAGAAAGCCAGACCTAAGCCAAGTCAACGATTTTCTTCCACTGCTGCATTCTGAAACTGCTGTGGCTTCTGGATCGTTTTTAAAGGTGGTCCAGTCCACAGCATGTTATAATAATCTAACTGTGAAATGACTGGTTAGTGCATGACTATCTGAAGGACTTCATAGTTCAGGAAACTGGTGCATTAGACTCTCTTCAAGCAGGAACTGAGAGTCCAGAAGGAACCCCAGATTGCACATCATCTCAAATGAAGAAGTACATCCCACTGAAAGTTAGTATATTGAGGGAGGAGCTTGAGTAAACATAGCCACTTGGTTTTCTCAAGACTGAGATGAATCAGTTTTCTTCATCTATATCCATATAGCCTGCGGGCACTAGGCTAGGACTTTCACTGTGTCACTTTGCCAATCCAGAGTCAATAGATAACTGGACATTACTAGCAGACGGATAATACCTGACTCCAAACTGACAGTTGACCTTATCCAGCAGTTTTATGTATATGTTAAACCTGACAATTTCATGTATTATAGAATGGAAGAGAACCTGTAGTACCAAATGAGTCCTCCTTAACTAACATAAGTTGATATTAGCTGCAGAGAAAAGAGAGTATAAAATATGCTTTGCACCCAAGGCCCAGAGTCAACCTGAAAGTATACTAATAGTCAATGGTATTGAAAGTTGCTGATAAAAAAAAAATCAGGATCAATATACCACCTCAGTCTTGGCTTCACCTTCGTCATCAACAAATGCAACTAATGTTACCTATGTATGTACCAAATTCTCGCCTGAAAACGGACTGAAATGGATTCAAAATAACTGTTTCCTCCAGGGTCCCCTGAAGCTGAAGTTTGACCACCTTCTCCATCGTCTTCCTTAAACATATAATTGTCCCACACTTTTTGACTCCATAATGGTTTCTGGAGGACACAAAAGCTTCCTTCAAGGCCAAAGGGACACCCTTTATTCAAGAAGGCCGGGGGTGGGATTCTACTGGTTCAGACTGGTTGTTACAATTCTGCGCAGTTCAGAGAACCGACAAATCGTGCCCCTGGCTGGCTCCACCCCTCTCCACCCTCCCAGCCAGTCCTTATCGCACATGTGCAACATCACATTCATGCATGACATCGCTGATTGCATTCTTCCCCGCTTGCTCCACCCTTATGGTATTTCTTTTTTTTTCTCCCAACGATCATCTGTTCCAACGATCAACTGTGCTGGGATCCCCCTTGCTGTCTTACTGCTTTGCCGAGGAGGCTTCCCTGAATCCCAGGAGGCAAAAAGAAAAAAAAAAGGAGCACGGTGGGGCTGCTGCAAAAGAAGCCATGCCACTCCCACCTAGCTACTCCCATCTAGCCATGCCCACAGAACTGGTAGTCAAAATATTTGCATCCCACCCCTGAAGAAGGCCAACACTAATGCACACATCCAACCACAAGTTACCTCATGGGAAGCTTTAATTATAGAAGGGGAATCTGGATTTAACAGACAAATGGCTAAGCTGATAGGCTTGTTCACTTCCTAAGGAATCACAGAATCAAAATCACTCCAAATAATCCCCCAGAACTACATACAACTTTATCTGCCAATAAGCAAGAATATTCTATATTCTACCAAGTTACAGTGAGCATATAAATACCTGTTGGTTTTCCATATATGAACCACATCAGGATCTGTAATTTTTTTATTTTCAGCTTGAGCATCCAGAAAATCAAAAAAATATTTAATAGCAATTGGGGCTTTATTGTTGGGCAAATTCCAAATACTTCTAAAGAGCTTTTCAACAGTTGAGTGGATAGCAACCTGTGACAAAACAAAAAAAGCATTTCATTTCTTTCTCTCTCCCTCCCTCTCTCTCTCTCTCTCTCTCTCTGTGTGTGTGTATGTGTGTGTGTAAAATTGCTTGGGTATAACTTAAAATAATTTATAAGACTGGAGTCAATACACTCCAATTAAGCTTAACATATCTATAACTTCATGCAAGGACACATATTAATTTTTACTAATTACACTTACATATCTCCTTCCATGTAGGAAGATTGACACAATATATGTCAATCACCATTTGCACAAACACTTTATCCTCACAATCATTTGATAGTGATGAATGCGGCCCTTCTTAGAGCTCCTCTATGTGTAACGTGCAATGATTCTCAATTTATGTAAGTCAAAGAGGAAGCCTTCTTATATATGTGGATGGTCATATAACCATGATTTAGTGCATAATTATATGCACTTAATAATACCAGTATTTAATTACAGGTATATATAAAGCATTTCCAAAATGCTGTTGCTTTACATATGAAACAGAAAGTCTTGTCATATATTCCTTGCCCCAGTGCTTTTTAACCTTCATATGCAAGCAAGTCATTTTGTAAAGTAACAGAATATATACTGAATAATTATAGCATTATATCATTCTTTTATGATTAGAAATAAAATCTCAGAGTCACCTTAGTAGAGAGAAGTTTAGTGAGATACATTTCTTTGACTTTAAATTTTTGTTTTCCTTTATGTTTTGCACTCTGTGATTCTTTGGCTGCTTCTGCGTCTGGTAATATCTATAAGAAAGATTTACACAGATGTTCATGGAAATGCTGCAATTAAGGAGCTAAACAAATGACTACTAGGTATTAAGCTGACTTACCAGATGGCAATAGTCCTCAGAATATTCTCCATCTGGGGGGGGAAAGGGTAAACTGAATGCACACATAAAGATCAAACTATGACCTAGAAAGTAGGCTGATGCTCAGGAAAAATACACTAAAACATGCATGGTTAAATTTATTCCTATTCAGATTACTGCCAATTTAGATGCTAAGATCTTTAATCATGGTAGTCCTTTTTATTAACTGGTACAATTAATATTTAAGTGGAAATAGATGCTTGCTTAGAAATATCAGAAAATAGTAATCCCAACATCTGGAGGAAGTAAATGTTTTCTCAATTGGTTTTGAATTAGTTTTTCAAAATTGGGTTTTCAAGACTTCTATTAGTTGATTTTTGCAAGGCATGAAGTATTCAATTTGTCTTTCTTTGATTTGGAGAAAATTGAAATCCTGGACTGAGCAAGTGAGCTTCTCAGAATCACAGAACTGCCCAATATTGAGAACAGAATATTTAATTTTTCTTCAGTTAAATAATTTTAGTTCTTATCATATTACTGTATATCTAAAAATCAGTTCTCAGTTCATATGAACTTCTGAATTATAATTCAATTATAATTCAAAGAATTTACCACAAACTTAAATTTTAAAAATCCAATATATGATATAAATATGTTATTTGTTTTACCAGCTGATGTATCTTGTTTCTTCTTAAATACTTTCATTGTTGCTCCATCTGAAATCTGAAATCATACAATAAAGTCATATTTCTTACTTTTCCTGAAATCTGTATCCAATTGTCATTCTTTATATATGCTCCGTATGTTAACAAAATGAAAATGCATGTTATAAATTAACATCTGCCTAATACTCCCCTAACAAAGGCAAATTTTCAACACATTTGAATGTTTATTCTTACCCCATAATGGCCTATGGTGTTTAGCTTAGTAACTCCATTTTCCAAAATCACGGAGGAACCATCTACATCTAGAAGTTCTTTTGCTTGGGAACCTGATTCAAGAGCTGACAACACAAAATAGTTAATCTGCACTTAGTTTTAAAAAGATAAGCGCGGCCTTTTCCTGTGAAGTTAAAGCAGCATACTATGTGAGCAAATGTTAATGTTTGTTCAATAGTATTGTTTATTTTGCATGTTTCACATAAAAGATGTTGCTTGCAATTGTATCACATTTCTTCCCGAGTCATTTCTTCACTTTCCTCCAAATTCTTTATCAAAGAAGAATTTTGTGAAAAGCTTCAAATTAGTGTATAGACTATGCAAGTGTGCTATTGTCACTGCTGAAGGGGATATTGCCAGTACATATTCTAGGTCAACAAAAATTGCTACACTAATTGTAGCATTGCCCTAACACACTATTTGTGCCTATTGCTACATACTTGCTCACTGATGCAATTTAAAATTTTTATGATTGGATCAATTCTATTTGATTTTTATCACTTTCCATTTCTCTGTAACAACCTGGATGGCTAGTATCTTATCAAAAAACACAGCACAAAATAAAGTTCAGAACCAACAATGTATTAATTCCTAACATGATAACTGAATAAAGTCTAACACCTTAGGGACTCCAACTAACCTCCCAGCCCCCATGCCTGGAATCAAATCCATGCCTTAAAACTTTCTGACAAGTCAGCCAGGTCATGGTCAGTCTAATCTCCATGGCTACAATAGAAAAGGATCACTTTCTGAGTCCTGCAAGATGACATTCTGTAACTGATGGGACTCACAACACGCACCTCCTGCCAGACAGGACAGATGGAAACAACTGGGGACTTTATTTGCAGTTCTACAAATAAAGACCCAGGCTGTGGAGAGTTCTGTTTGTTTGTTCAATTTATATAGCCCCCCATCCCCAGACACACTTGTTATAGATGACAATCAGCACCTTGAATTGTACCTGAAAGCACTCTGAGAGCAATGCAGCTTGTGTAGCAAAGATATAATGTTCGCATTTCTTTTGTGTCTTCAGCAAAAAGCTACAAAATAACCCAAGACATATTCAGGTACTAAATTATTCTAAATAACTCCAATAGTTAATCTTATAATTCCTATGTTAAGTAGCAAAGACATAATAATGTTTACTTTTAAAAAATGCAAACCATACAATTAAAAGTAAATAATAAAAACAATTATGCAGTTGTGGAGAAAGAAAAACGAACAGTTAGTTTTGAATTTATAACTAGTATAGCACTATCAATATCTTACTCAGGCCCATTTCTCTTAGCTGGAGACCATAGAGGGATCCGTTCTTGTTCAGAAAGGCCTGTAGGATCTTCTCTTTAGCCTGTCCAATGGTGTCACAATCCAATATTTTAACTTGGATATTCTGAGCAGCGCCATTGGCTTCATTTTCTTGTATATTTTCAAAGACAACATTTAATACCTAGAAGAGTGTGAATGTTAATTCAAAGTGACTTAAAAGTTGAAATTGGATAGAAAATACACATAAGGATTATTAGGAATACCTAACAGTATTCATGATGGCATTCACCATTTCTAAAATATTATCATGCATCATATTTGTTTCTCTTGAATGAAACTCCAAATGCAGATTCTGCTTCACTCAAATACATACACAATGAACAATCTTCACACAAATATTTTCATTTTCTTTCTTTATGACTTCTATGTCCTATCACTGCTTGTCTAATTTTTTCATTCTGGCAAGGGTCTTCCTCTTGCCATAATTCATTCTTTACCATTCTTTTCCCTATATGGTCCAGTCTAGATTTTGTAAGATAAACTCCATAATATTCACCACCTCCAAGCTTTGGGGGTAGTATTTATATCCTGTAGTGTTTATTTAGCACAGTACTTATTACCCTGAATTTCAGTAATTCAAGGTAACAGATGACAATTTGCTGAGATTTGCTTTATTATGTTCTCAAATCTATAGTTAAAGAAAAAACAATCACCAGGGCTTTTTACAGACACATAGGAAGTAATCCATGGCTTTTAAGGTTTCTGATCATGCTGCCCATCTACAACTTGGCCTTAGGCTGTACAAATACAAACCTGCTCTTCCCTTTGTGAGCAGAACCGAAGTCATGTTGGATGGCCCACTGAATTGAATAAGGAAGTGTGTCTCAAACTCAGTAGCTCTGCTAAATAAGAAAGTGTTCCAGTTTGTGCACAAGAGAAAAAACAAAAGGCTAGAACAATGGGGAATTGTAATAAAGTGCTGCGATGTCAGAAACCGTGTAACTGCTTTTGCTAGATAGGGAGCCAGCATGAACCTTCGAAATATATGTGTCAATTTGAAAACAGAAAGAATGTGAGCCAAGCCCTCGTATGAGGGGGTGGACAGTTAGGGTATAAAAATGCTGCCTGAATTTTGCTCTGGGTTCCTTCAATGCCTGAGGGAACCCGTCTCTGCAGACACGTGAATAAAACCTTGTTTTCCTTGGATCAATGAATCTTTTGGTGGTTTTTTTATCTGCTTCCACCTCACAATTTGGCGCCCAACGTGGGGCCCGATGGAATTTCGACTGGAGAAAAGGGACTGGGTAAGTGTGGCACCACCGCCTCCCATTGTAGAGGGGCCCCTCCCTTGTCTCAGTTGGATCCCAGGGTAACTGCACTCAGCAGACGATCCTTGGAAACAAGAGAGAGAGAAGCCAGCCTGACGCTCTGGGAGTGTCGTTGATCACCTGAAGTGGGGACGCCCACACTCCTTTCATCTCCGGGAGACCAGGGGTGCATCAGGTGAGTTTGTTGCCTTTCGGGATAGAAGAAGGGATATACTGTCCTTAAACTCTGGGAATCCAGCAACTGCTGGAGGACAGTGTAAATCCCTGAGTTGGGAATTTCTGGGAGATTGTTGGCGGGTAGCGTAGAGAATGGGAAAGGGACAAAGCAAGTGTGAGACATTCCAAGAGGGAACGGATATTGAGATAGAAAAGACTCTGAGAAGGCTGATTCCGACTGACTCCCCATTGGGTCAACTACTACAACAATGGTCGTTGCCCCATCTGAGGACTTACACTCGGAGTCTAGAGAAAAAGAAAATGATCTACCTATGCCAATATAGGTGGCCGAAGTATCCCCTAGTAGACCCTGAGTTTCCTTACCACTGGGATCCCGAAGGGAATACCAGCACGTACTGGATAACTCAGTTGAAAGAGTATATAGTGAAACACCGGATGAAGGAGCAAATACCCTATGTGGAGGTATGGTATCATGCTCACTTTGAAGGTCCAGTTCCACCAGAAACAGAAGTAGGACAGTTTGTCAGCAAGGTGGAGGAAAGCGAAACTGAGGACTAGATGGGGAGTCCACCGGCATCGGCTCCGGCAGTCCTGGCACCACCGCCTCTGCCGGCTCCAGTTGCCCAGGCTCCACCTCCACCTGCATATCCAGGACTCAGAAGGGAACTGGCTCAATTAAACAAGGACCTAGAGAATTTGCCTCTAGGAGGAAGGTCGGCCAATCCTGTGTCGGCCTTCCCAGTCAGAGAAGTCCCAAATGGCATGAATGCACAGGGAAATCCAGTCACCGTTTTCGTGGCTGTCCCCATAAAATCTGCTGAGTCATGGGATCTGAAAAAGACCCTTCCGAAATTCCATGAGAATGCTCATGAAGTGGCGGAACAGTTGGAATTGTTTCTGGGGCCCAATGAATACACATACCAAGAACTGATGTATATTCTTGGACACCTTTTCACCCCCGAAGAGAGGAACCTCATTAGGAGGGCAGCAATGGCTGCCTGGGATAGGAGACATGCAGGGCAACAGGGAGCAGTGGCTGCAGACACAAAGTTCCCCATAGCCAATCCAAATTGGAACATCAATAATAACGCTCATAGGGAGCACATGAGAGATATGAAACACATGATCACTGAGGAATTAAATTGTCCATCCCTCAAGGGAAAAACTTGACCAAAGCATTTGAAATAACACAAGGAAAGGATGAGTCCCCGGGGGATTTCTGTGCTCGGCTCCATGAAGGGTTAACCAAGTACTCCGGAGTGGAGCCAGAAACCTCTGCCTTCGAGACTCTCCTGAAGATGCAATTCGTCACTAAAGCATGGCCAGATATCCAGAAAAAGATCCAGAAGACAGAGGGATGGACTGATTTGGGCATGACAGATTTGATGAGAGCAGCCCAACAAGTTTTTGTGAACTGAAACAGAAGTCTCAGATGATGGTAGCTGCTGTGCAAACGGCAACCAAGAATGAAGTTAGGAAAAACAGGGAGACCCAGATGTCAGATCCGAGGCCAAGATGAAGAGATGAAAGATCTCCCAGCAGGGAGTGGAGACCCCCGGTTAGGCGAGGAGGTCCAGGGGGCAATCGAGGCGGTCGATTCCAACGGCTGTCCCACAGTAGAACTTGCTTCAGATGTGGGAAAGAGGGACATTTTGCACGCGAATATCCCAAAACCCCAGAGGAACGAAGCTATGCCCTATATGATTAGGGAAGTTCCGGCTCCCCAAGAGGAACCCACAGGGAGCCATTGGTAAATGTGTTAGTGGGTCCTGACCATCAGGAACGGCTGTTCCTGATCGACACCGGCGCAAGCCGGACATCTGTATGCGATCCGGTAGAGGGAGCATGCAGGTCAAAGCAGACTTTATAGGTGGTTGGGGTGAGTGGGAAATCCCAAGAGGTCAAGATTTTGGAAGAGGTGAGATTGGAATTGAATGATGCGGTTACTGAAACCGAAATATTGTATATTCTGGATTTAGGGGTGAACTTGCTAGGAAGAGACTTGTTGGATGTTTTTGGAATAGAATTGTGGGATAGAAGGAAGGAAGTTTGCATGTGTATGCTAACAACGGAAGATGAGGAGAAGATATCATCAGATGTGTGGGCAGGAGGTGAAGGGGTTAGTAGGAAAAAAAAAGATGAAATATTTGGGACATTACATTCAGCAGGGGGTTAGGTCCTTGGACCCTGAAAGGGTGAAGGGGATCATGAGCTTGGCTCCTCCCAGGAACAAGACAGAGGTGCGGAAAGCATTGGGATTATTGGGGTATTGTAGAATCTGGGTAGACCAATTCACAGTGTTGGCACAGTTTTTGCACAGAAAGTTGCCTGGAAAGGGAGAGCACATAGAATGGCAAGAGGGAGATAGTGAAAGGTGGGAAGAGCCAACCGCTCTGGTTTTAGCCTTGCCAAACCTGAAATTACCATTTCATTTGTATGTGGCGGTGGCTCAGGGAACAGCAGTTGGAGTCCTTGCCCAAAAGAGGGGGGGGAAGTACCAGCCGGTAGCCTTCCTAAGCAAGGGTTTGGAGCCGGTTGTGAAAGGATGGCCAGTTTGTGTTCAGGCTGTGGCAGCAACAGCGATGTTGGTGGTGGAGAGCAAAAAGTTAACCTTTGGGGGAGCTTTGGTAGTGCATTCGCCTCATCAGGTCAACTCAGTGTTGAGCCAGCTGGCTACCACTTGGATGACCGAAGGGAGGATACTGAAGTATGAAACCTTTTTGAGAACCAGTCCTGATGTGGTAATAGGGACAGACAAGAATCTAAATCCAGCAGAATTCTTGGAGGGGAGAAGGCATCCATGGGAACCGGAAGACCATGATTGTCTATTGCAAGTGGATCTCATGACGAAGGTTAGAGAGGACTTGGAAGAGACTCCAATGGAGAAGGGAGAGAAGTGGTTTATAGATGGATCTAGCAGGGTGGAAAATGGAAAGCGAAAATCTGGGTTTGTAATAGTAACCGGGGAAGGTGAGTAATAGAGAAAGGGTCACTCCCAGCTGCTTGGTCAGCCCAGAAATGTGAATTGTTTGCCCTGACCAGAGCCTTGGAATTGGCTGAGGGGATGGAAGTAACGATTTGGACTGATTCCAAGTATGCATGGGGGGGGGTGCACACATTTGGGAAAATCTGGAAAGAAAGAGGGTATATCAAGGCGGATGGGAAGCAAATAGAGTAAGTGCAGTTAGTAGAGCAAGCCTTAGAGGCATTGCAACTCCCCAGCCGAGTATCAATTGTCCATGTGAACACACATCAGAAGGGGAACACACCGGAGGTTGTGGGAAACCGATGGGCGGACAAATGAGCGAAGGAAGCTGCAGGGGAGATAGAGTTGGTAATGGTATCTATACCAATACTGGAAAGGTGGACGAGAGGGAGGAATGGGAGCCAGAGAAAAAGGAAAAGTTGGAGTTGGAGAAAGAGAGATGTGTCAAAACCCCAGAGGGATGGCAGACGTCGGAGGGAGTCAAGGTGGTGTCATCCATTGTCATGAGGGTAATGTTGGAGAAAGTTCATGAAGGAGGACATTGGGGAACAGAGGTCATATCCATTAAACCTCACTATTGGAGTCTGAGGATGTGGACGGTAGCTCAGAGCATCTGCTGGAAATGTTTGATTTGTTTGAAAGTAAATAAGAAGGCGGCACACAAGAAAGAGATGGGAGGGTGACCCCTAGTGGGTTGGCCTTTTCAGAGAGCACAAATTGATTTCACTGAGTTGCCAAAAAAGGGGGGTTGGAAAGAATCTTCCCTTAGCTCTGCTCAGGATCAGAACTTGTCCAAGAAAAGACACAGGGGTTTCTCCCTTTGAAATACTGATGGGGAGACTCTATTTGGCCAAACTAGGCAATCCCATACCAGAGTTCAGGGACTTGTTCCTTTGGAAATATTTGCTGGCACTGTCTCGGTCTTTGCTTTCTCTTCAAAAACAGGGACTGTTGGTGCAACGACCACCTTTGGCTGGTAATCAACACCCACACGAGGCTGAAGACTGGGTCCTGATAAAGACTTGGAGAAGTGAAAAACTGCAACCTAGCCGGGAAGGTTCGTACCAGGTGCTGCTGACGACTGAATCTGCAGTCCGTACTCCGGAAGGAGGCTGGATGCATTACAGCAGAGTCAAGAAAGCACTGGAACCTGAGAAACCTTGGAAGGCAATCCCAGTGGATGGTCAGCCACTAAAGGTAACCTTGAAGAAATAGCCAGCAGAAACCATCATGGAGATGAACTCTGAAGAGGACTATTTGTTGCAACTATATTTACATTAATACATCAAAGAAGTTCACAATATGTTGGACCTGCGGGTGACTTGGGAACAGACTTGTGGGATGACAATGTGTTCATAAAGGATCTCAAGAAGGTCTCACATTCCTTGAACATCACCAATTGCTGGTTATGCATGCACATGTCAGGAAGAACAGGTGAACTGGAGTGGCACATGTACAATCGGGTATGTGATATAAACTTGATGGCCTTCCCCAAGGCCGGATACGTAATAAAAGAGACTCAGAATCTGGCCTTACTCTGGACCTTACTCTGGCCTTACTCTGGACCCAAATCTCCCGTGGTATAATAACACCATTGGGAGTCGCCATGAACTACCGAGATATACATATTCTAAATAACTTCACGGTAACAATGTTCAATGATTCAATAAAGAATATTAAAATGATCAACACTGAGCTTTCTGAAGTAAGACAGGTTGCTCTACAAAATAGGTATGCTTTAGACATTGTATTAGCTACAAAAGGGGGTGTGTGTGCTCTGATTCATTCACATTGCTGTGTATACATCCACGATTTCCAACCCAATATTACAAAGACAGTAAAAGTAATGGAAGAATGTATTTGCTTTAATCCATTATCACAAAGAGGTGACCCCTCATTGCCAGACCTGTGGGGAGCACTATGGTCTTGGCTTCCCAGTTCCACTTGGTTTAGATCTACCATAATGGGAATTATATTGATTATTATATGCTGTGTATTGTTGTGTTGTTGTGTTCAGTGTCTCGCTGGTGCAATAACAACGTGTGGGAAGATAGGGAAATCCTTGGGTTCAAGATTTGAGAAGAAGCAGCAAGCAGAACTTCTAATGATGTATCAGAGAGAAATCACTCTGAAAGAAGCAGAGGATCTGCTATTTGAGTTTGAGACAAGAGTGGAAAAAGAAAAAGGGGGAATTGTGAGCAGAACCGAAGTCATGTTGGATGGCCCACTGAATTGAATAAGGAAGTGTGTCTCAAACTCAGTAGCTCTGCTAAATAAGAAAGTGTTCCAGTTTGTGCACAAGAGAAAAAACAAGATAAGGCTAGAACAATGGGGAATTGTAATAAAGTGCTGCAATGTCAGAAACCGTGTAACTGCTTTTGCTAGATAGGGAGCCAGCATGAACCTTCGAAATATATGTGTCAATTTGAAAACAGAAAGAATGTGAGCCAAGCCCTCGTACGAGGGGGTGGACAGTTAGGGTATAAAAATGCTGCCTGAATTTTGCTCTAGGTTCCTTCAATGACTGAGGGAACCCGTCTCTGCAGACACGTGAATAAAACCTTGTTTTCCTTGGATCAACGAATCTTTTGGTGTTTTTTTTATCTGCTTCCACCTCACACCTTGTTTCACTTTCTTTTCCTTTGTACTTAATAAGTGGTTTAGAAAAGCAATTTCACAGAAAACCCATACTATTTGATAATGGATATTTCCAAGGCTAAAGAATAAGGTTAGTTCCACACTATCCTGTCAAACCTTTCTGTAGCTGATCTTTTCCACATGGACAAAATGAGCATCATGTGGTACAACTGAGATGGAACAAACTATCAGAATAGTTTTTGGATTCTCCCACAGCTCCGAACTACTTAGATCATCTGGAGCATATTGGAAGAACACTGTTTAAAACACCACAAAAATCACAGAGACACGTAAATAGCTCTCCTTCTTTAATTTCCAATACTATGCTTTCCCTCTTATCATTCACAGAGATAAATGTAGACACTTTTTTCAGTGCCATAGTAATTTTGAACAGTCACTAAATGAACTGTTGCATATTGACAACTACTTGTATAGTCTAATTCATGAATAACATGCAATCCTGCATTCTTAATAAGAAGGGAATGGTATTATGTACATACTTTGAAAGTTGCTTCCTGTTTGAAATGACTGATTTGTGGGTGGTGCAAACCACTAAGCCTAGTTTCAGAAACATGATTCCACGGAGCTTTATGCTACTTTTGACCTAGATATACAGCCATGTGCTGATTGTGTTGAGATACTTAGTACCACAAAGACAGGATTGAAAAGATGAAACAAATACTTCAATGAATTTTTATTGGATGGAACTGTTTTTAATTTTCTGGGGCTAATTTATCTTCAACAAAAATATGAAAATAATAGGAATAATTCTTTGCCAATTTCCATAGCTAGATGAATAGATACTAAGGCATATTAAACATTTGTAAATTAAATTAAGTTAAAGAGTCAGCCTTTCTTGGCACTGAACCTTGATTTTAAAAATACCTTATGCAAAGTATTTATTGGAATATATGCTTTTTTATAAAGAAACTGTCCTGGTTTCAGTCATAAAGTCAATCAGTAACATACCACTGTGCTGAATTCAGGTGCTTGCCACAGTAACCAGTCTTCATTTAGTGTGTATAAGGCCTTGCAAGATATTACATCCACAGGACCCTTGATAATCCTTTGATTTAAAGTTGTTACAAATAAAAAGAATGGTTCCCCAACTGTTTCCTATGAAAGAAAATGAAAGACAGTTATTGTCTTTTGCAGTATGTATTTGCAATTGTTTAATGAACATAGAGTGAAAAAAGAAGGAAAAGGGAAGTACTAAGTATGTCCCAGTTGTAGTTCAAATCTGTTTTGAAAAATATGCATTCTCAATTCACACAAAACCTGGAAACCAAACTATTTCTTTGTGTCTATATTTGGCATATGAATGCTGAAAAGCTGTAACAAATATGATATCTAAAGAATTAAATTAACATGCAGTTGGTCAGATTTTTTTCCCTTTTGCCAAAGTGGCTTCTGCAGGAAATATTCAGGAATGTTTAAATAGATTACTTATGCCTCATGTATCAATATGAATTTATTTAATGCATTCAGAACACCAGGTTTATGAAATTTGAAATTATGAAATTTAATTAAAATAAGTGGCTGTCTGTTGAGCTTGTGCAGTAGTACACAGTGTCAAAATAAAGCAAGACTGGGTGCAGGGGTGGGATGCTGCCAGTTTAGACCGGCTCGGGCGAACTGGTAGTTCTGATGAAACTACCTGTCCCGTCCATCTGCCCCTGTCTTTTAGTTCCTGCTTTGCAGCTCATCTCAGTCGCATGGCATAGCTGATTTCCCACCCCTTGCTGTTCTACTTATCATTGTTGATTTGGAAAGTAAGCAGCTGAGTTTCTAAATGCTCCATTTTCAGTGCTGTGTGCAAGCGCCTTCGGCAACATGGGTATTAAACCGGCAACACCCCACCAGTGATCAGCAGTAACTGGGTGATCAACACTACTAGAAGACCAAGTGTGGAAAATGTGAGCAGGAAAATCTGCCTGCAAATTAATCAGTCTCTTGCTCACTGATGTTATATAGTAAAAACATATGATACATAATACTTGCCCGAAGAAAACCAGAAAGGCAAACCGACATCCAGTTTGTAAGTAGTTTTTCTACGACTGATTCTGTGCGCCTCAGCATCAGCTTAGGTTGTATATTGCTAGACTGCTCCATCAAATCTTTTGTCAAAACTTCTAGAATATTAGTTAAATAGACTAGATTTGTCTGTAGTGCAATTGTTAAAAAAGATGCAAACAAGCATCTGTTGAAAAAGAAAAAAAAACAGGTGAACAATAACTCCGCATGTTAAGAATCTAAGTTATTACCATATAATAACAGCACCAGCTTGATCCAAACTCACCCACATCTAGTCATGTGCCCTATAAAAACATGAGATGATTTCTGGAACTACTAAATATAAAGGGTCTATTTAACAGATAGATAATCTGTTTATTGACAATCAAAGGTAATCTGGTACATCTAAGAGCAGAACATTTTTGGCAAGATCAACAATTCAGGCTAGAAATATGAAAAAAAACTGTACTGTTTGGAAAATTAAGAATCTGAATATCATAAATGTAAACTCTGTTAGACATTTTACAGGTGAAGAAAAGGACAGGAAGCATAAAACTAATGCTTATCAATAAATACCTGTGTATTGTTCAGAAAATAAAGTTGGTTATTCTTCAATCACCTAATGGCTCAAATTATACAAATGATGCAACATCAAATTAACCTAACCCTAACTTTTCCACATCTGAATTGGAATAAAAAATGGATTTATTATGAATAATATAAATTTCTTATTTCTCCATCTGTTTCAGTTGGGAAATATTCACAAAATCTTCCAAATGCAAAGACTAGATTAAAGTGAAAACATTGATTGATAAGACTTATATGTCTTATTATAACCCAGGGTGACATATTCTATTCAAGATGAAAAGAACTAATTTTGACTATTCAAAAAGTGAAGAAATCAGCAAGTATATTTTGACTATTTTAACAAAAAAAAAATGACAATTTGGTGTCCTTTGTCCCCAGTTTTATACAACTTGAAGAATTTAAATTTTATAGCATACCTATCTTTTACATCAAAGGTTTTCTGTTTTTCAAGAATGTGAATCAGAGTAACAAGAAATTTTTTGTTACAAATTAATGCATATAGACCCTGATCTTTGCTCTGAAAGAAATGAAAGACATAAATCACGTTACTGTTCAACTATTTTAATGTCGTATTTATTTAATTCTTAAAACTGTAAAAATCATAATTTGATATTTAGAAATCCTGCTGCAGATATTGATGTTATACCAAATACAAAGGAGGCAGATAAAGGAACACATTATTCCTGTGAGTGAAACTTTTCAGGTTTTTTCCAATATCTGTCCCAGTTTGGATATGCAATATTTCTAAATTCTGTAAAAAAAATCTAAAATTTTAGAAATATTTTTAAAAGCACAACAAACTTAAAAGAATGAAAATTATAGATATTTATACTTACTAGTGGTTCATTGGAGTCTTCAATAAATATAGATGAAATATCTTTAGCCTAAACAAAAAATGTGAATACAACAATAAACATTTTCTAAACATTTGCAGCATAAATATAAAAATGATGCTGATTTTGATGATGACATGTTCTGAATGTTCCTCCTCTAAACTACAAACGAAAATGATGTGAAAATTCTTAGAAACTATGGGCTTATAAATTAGCGGCATACTGTAAACCACATAGCACTTAGACTTATATACCACTTTACAGTTGCTTTTACAGCCCTCTCTAAGTGGTTTACAGAGTCAGCATATTGCCCCCAACAATCTGGGTCCTCATTTTATCCACCCCGGAAGGATGGAAGGATGAGTCTCATCTTGAGCCTAGTGACATTCTATCTGCCAAATTGCAGTCAGCCGGCAGTCAGCAGAAGTAGCCTGCAGTACTGCACTCTAACCACTGTGCCACCACAGCTCACATGTTCAGAACTAATTTCTTAAGAAAAGAAAAACAAAACTAATGCTGGTTCAAAGCTGAAATATTTGTCATCTGAAACCCCTCTTACTCACACTACATCCACAGAGGATGGAAACTGATAGTGTGAGTGCACCAGGATATTCTGGAAAGTTCTCACTATTCAAAAAAATATATATATGAAGAAATAAACAAGAACTTAGCAACTTTAAGACTGGCCAGGGAATTCTGGGAGTTGAAGTTCATAAGTCTTAAAATTTGGAGACCTCTGATCTAAAACACTGCAATATTTGTCCTTTTTTTAAATACCAAAGATTTGCATATGTTGGGAAGGAACCCTGAAATTCACATCTATTTTTATTATCTTCATATTCCACCACAGTAAAGGAAGATGATACTTCGTAAATGGATTGATGAATTAGAAAAACTTTTTCAGTTACAAACTGAATGATCTTTGGCATTTTAAAATAATAAGATTCAAAGATCCTTATCAACTATCTGAGTTGTGAAATGTTGATTTTTTTTTCCAAATGTTATTTTCATGTTGTATGGTCTATTTTATTTTTGAAAAAAATGATACTATACATCATCTAGAGTTGTAATGGAGTTGGGCAGATTACATTTAATAAATTGAAATACATTATTTCAATTACTTGTTTGTTGTAGACAAATAATCATTTACCTCTGGGAAAAATGTCCTAAGAACAAAATGTTTATAATCAAGAAATGGAATTGTTCCAAAGCTATCAACTATATCCAGTTCTTCAACTTGTAGTTCAACAAATCCTATAAAACAAAAAAGTCAGCTGTTGTGTTCATTTTTATAATGTTACATCCTAATGACAATTTTCACTATGATTCTAGAAAGGAATGATAAAGAAAAGAATGGTTATCAGTATGTGTGTTTGTGCATACATTTGTGTATATGTATTTATTTCTCTGGAATATGCAAAACTGTCTATTTTTTAATATACAGATTTTTAAAATCCATTTTTGTATACAACAGAAATGACCAATGATTGTTTATTGTAAGATCAGCAAAAAATACTTTATGGAAGAATTTAATCCAAACTCCAATAAAGACAACTATGCATTATGTGTCAGAAGAGGCTCCTACAATCACATGAAGATTTAAAATAAATACATAAAAACAGTTTCTCTCTTAATATGCAAAAACTTAGTATGAGATGTATAAGGAATGGCTTTTGCTATATTAAATTGGACAAATCATGTGTTTTAGGTGTAGCATTAACATTATTGCAAATGCATAAACCATTTGTCTAGTCTAACAAATTTCTTTGTATGTTATTTGTGATGTTGGCAAGATCTACATACATTTATCTATTACTGACCTCTTTCTATCAGAGTAGATCTTGTAAGATCTACTTATATTTGTTTATTTGTATATATAGTTCTTGTTTCCTACAAACAAGAAAAGATTGGCTAAAACAAGCACTGAAGCTTTGCAATAGTAAAGACAGCTTACAAGACAATTTTACAAAGAGTTTTATAAAGAATATTAAAGGATTTTTGAGGAAAAATTCTGTCATGTAGTGTAGTAATATAGTTGCAAACTAGATTTCTGTATTTGATACAATGATAAAATAATTGCATAAAAACAATGCAACAATTCTGGGGACTTTTACATCCACACGTCAATTCATTCACATGCATTCTGCTGATATAAATTTACCTTCCCGTATTTCTTTACGAAGTTCACATTCCAACAGCTCCAGATGTTCACTCAATTTTCGATTTAATTGTTTGGACTTTCGCTGGGTGACAAAAACTGCAACTAAAAAAATAACATCAAGCTAACAGAGGTGTTAACATTCCATCTGTCCTAATACATATTTATAATTTGTTTTAAAGGACAAAAATATCAGAAAACTGGTGCAACTCAGAGTGGCCAAGTTTAAAATGACATTCAATATATTTAAATCAATTCATTAAAAGTCTCTGCAGACTACAAACAACCCTAAAAATAATAATAGAACTACAGTTAATAGTAGAAAGCCTAAGCAACCTCTGGAATTTTGGAAGTAGGGTTCTCCTTCCTCAAATGCCTTCCTTTTTGTCACCTCACACTGTCACAAATCTTGACAAAATTTGGAGGCCTCTGCCTAGGAAGGAAAATCTATAGGGTTCATTATGTTGATGGAACTGAAGAATTTAGGCAATTCAGTCTGAGGCCTTGGAAAGATTTTGCATATAGCAAGGGAGAGAAAAGAATAGGATGGATCATTAGTCAGATGCAGTATAAGCAGAACTTCCTGAGCTGTGAGATGATTATAGGTAAAGTGCTCTCTGATGACTCTGAGTGGGTTTAGCTGATGGTTTTGGTGACTGGCAGAGCTTTGAGCTGTATCAAATGACTTGGTTTATTTTCATTTATTTTATTTTCATTGACTATCCTTTGCAGCCACTGTTTTGTAACAAATTAATGGATAAAGATAAGTATGCAATCACTTACCCGCAATTACTATCGGGATTAACAAAAGAATGTAGAAGAATGAATAGTTCTTTTTATTAGGAACTTCATGCACAAAATTTCCCACCTTGACCTTTGGATAAATAAGACATAATAATATATTATATATTTATAGAAGATTGCAGTCAGTATATGCAGAACGTGGTACAGGGATAAACAGAATTGGTATACTTTTTATATTTTCAAAATAGCTGATAGTACTTATATTAATTTATTATATGACTCTTCTTTTATTAGTTTTATTAGTTTTATATTCTGTAAGCCACCTTGAGTCGCCATGTGTGAATAGTCAGCAATGTAAATTCAATCAATGAATCAATCAATCAATGTTTTAAATTTATTTGATTATACTGTGATGACCTGGGTCAAGGCACAGAGGCAACACAGTCAGCTGATAGTTCAAATCACCAATCGTTTATTGCACCAACTTTCCCCCAAACGCTCCCAATTATGGCAAGTCTCAGAGCAAAGTGATCTCTCTCTCACACACACACACAAGCCTCTGGCTGCAAATAGTGCAGCAAAATGCTGCGAGCACAATGGCTGCAATGTAAGAAATGCAGCAGGGCAAGGGAATAAGTCAATGTCCAGGAAGCAAAGGAACAAGGCAACTAATCCAGGAAGCAAGGAATAATACAAGAAGTTCAGGAAACTCCAAAAGTTGGAAACAGCACATTAAAAATTTAATGAATTCAGCATTTGTTCCCAACAAACGTCCCTCCCCATAGTGTCTCCTTAAATCTCAATCCACAGATGTGCCTTGTGAAGAGGGGCGGGGCACTCCCCTCCCAATTCATTGGGTTGGCCTGTGCTGTTTCCACTTCCTCTCTACTCTCCTTGTTCAGGGATCACGAGGGGGTAGTTCTTGCTCATCGCCTGAACTCCTTCGCTCCTCATTTCCACTGTGTGCCTTCTGTTTGTCATCTTGGTCCCATTCCTCCCTGCTAGCAAGCCATCCCACTCCTGAGGGACCCCACCTGGCCTCCTCCCTACATTCCTCCTCATTCCAACGAAGCCGCCTCCTCGGTCTCCATCAGCTCCAGCTCTGGCTCAACTTCCTCTGCAGATTCAGGCTCCAATGGGAACATGACATATACCTTGTCTTTTGAACAGATTTTTCTTAACAGATAATCAGAGTTGGAAGGTACCTTATAGGACATCTAGTGCAACCCTCTGCCCAAGCGGGAGACCCTACACCATTTCTGACAAATGGCAGTCCAATCTCTTCTTGAAAGTCGCAAGTTCTACTTAAACAGCACTCAAGAAAAAATATTATTGAAAGATAAAATGCACTTTCCAATTAAACAATGACAGATCTCTCCTCGTTACATAATATTATGCAACATAAGCAGAGGTCCAATTTCTCCTCTCTTAAAATGAAGAGCAGGTATCACATATGCTAAGCATAACAAATGCAGATTACTTGTAATATTTAGTATGTAGGTATTCTGTTTATTTTACAAATTATATCTACTTTCCTGATTATATGGAAAATTGTAGATAATTTGTGTCTGCAAGTAAGACTGAGGATCTATAGAGATAGAAGCATACAGAAAAGGAGAAAAAATGTAGGGCTAACTACTGCAATATTAAATTGTAAAGATCAAGATATGATACACTTTTATAACCTGAAAAACTAGAGCAAATAAATGTAATACTACACTTTATTCAGATATATTTTCTGCCAGTAAATATTACCCAATTTTACAGGAATGTATTGTAATAATTAAAATTAGTGACATCTGGTGTCTGGTTTTCTTGCTTTATTTAAATACTTTATTAATTCATTAGTAAAGAGATAGTAAAGTGCTAAAAGAAACTGAGAAAGAGAAAAAAATGAAATATTTTACAAAACTTTATATAGATTGTTATACCTTTTGACTTTTTCATAATGTTTTGGAACCATGGATAAGTAAATTCTTGCTAAGTTTTGCTAATGTTGTTAAATAACTTGAAACAGGAAAAGACAATGATGAAGTTTCAAAAAAGCTATTTCCAGATCAAAGAAGAGGCAATGAAACAGTGGAAATTACATGCGCAATGGATATAGTTTTAGACATAATTCAATCTCACATATATGTCTTTGATTAGATTTGAACTGTCTGTTTAAAACTTCATACACATGGTAAGTTTCAAACAAAGGTTAATTGAAATAAGTTTAAATAAATCTCCTTCTCCTCTCCCTCCCTCTCTTCCTTGGGCTATTTCAGTAAATAAAGATGAAATCTACATTAATTTGGTTTATTTTTCATTCTTAGTCACAAACAGATGCAAAAGTCAAGTCACCACCATTTTCACTTCAAAACTTCAGAAGTCATCCAAAAGCGATTCATGATCATCTTAGCATCTGCCATCAAAATGCTGAACAAGGAGTTAAAATTACTGTTACACAGGTCCTTCAGTAATGAAAATCCCTACAGAACTATCTGATAGAAAAGAAAGAAAAGGAGGGGGGACCTCCTCAGTTGCTTGGCACATGAGTTACCCACTGAGCCTTTCAAGAAGATAAAGGGAAAATAAACTCTTGTTAATTTCAGCACTGGCAGCTTTTGCTAAGGACATACCCCAAAGACATCATGTTAGCATTCCAGTTCCAGAGCAAGAATCAGGAAAGATTGTTCTCAACAGGGAAATTGTCAAGACAGAAAAGCACTTAAGCTTCCTGTGACTATTATTGCTTTACAACTTGCAAATGAACTTTGGGGAGGGAAGGATGAGATGGAATTCATAGGTTACAATCTTCAACCATGAGATCCAAGGACACATCTGTAGATGTCTGTCGAGATATGGACTGTTATTAAAACAACAGACTGATTCCTAATTGGACAATGTGACCCATTTCATGGGAGGAGAGGATGAAACTATTTTTAACTATGCAGGGTTGTGTGGGAAAATTTAGGGTTGGTTTTGATTTCTTCTGTGACAGAATGATGTACTCAATAGAGAAATGCTTTTGGGATTTTAAAGTTGAAGTTGAAGATGCCTGCTTTTATTGAGACTATTAGTTGGAAGGTTGAGAGAAATAAAGTTCCAGAATATTTAAAAAAAAAAAAAAGACCACCAAGTAATCAACATCCAACATTAGGCATGCACGCCCCTTATTTCCTCCAGACTCACTACTAAATATCTAAAACGCAAGAAGCCTCGCAAACAAAATGCATGAATTCCTCATCTTATTAGGCATGACCACATTCATCATTATATTTGTCTGTGAGACATGGTTAAATGCATCTTTTCCAGACTCCATTGTCACAGACAGCGAATATCACATTTATCGGTCAGATCGCGAAATCCGTAGAGGAGGTGGAGTTGCTATCTTCTACAAAAAATCCCTAAATCTAAAAAAAGATTCAAATTACACAGGAACTTGCTCTTCCAGAGACCATCATCTGTGAACTGTCCTTAAATACCGCAATCCGCTTCTTACTATGCTACAGAGCCCTGGATTATGACATAGTTCATGTAAACAAGCTAACTTCACTGCTAACGTGGACTGCCTCTTGCCCTCACCTTCTTATTTTCCTTGGTAACTTCAATCTACCTCTTATAAATTGGACCCTAAATGAATGTACATCTGAACCCATACATGCAACCCAGTACAATGCTGTTACTACACTGGGACTGGATCAATTAGTAACTAACAATACTAGATTCAACAACTGCCTCGACCTTATCTTCTGCAACAGCTCAAACTCAATATATGACCTACAAATACAAGAACCCTTTTCAAACAGTGACCACAGTATGATCAACTTTTGTCTCAATTTATGCCCTCACAAAGAGAATCATAATGATGGATCCCTAAAATACAACTTCAAAAAAGCCAACTATGATCTCATAGATGCTGACCTATCATCTCTTGATTGGCACATTCTGTTCTCTAGATGTAATGCTACAGAAGACCATGATAATGCATTCTTGTTTGAACTTGAAAGAGTCATTAAACTATATGTAGCATTAGTAACCTCCAAAAGTAAAAAAAAACAAATTACCTATTACAATAAGGAAACTTCAATCAAAAAAAAGATCGCTAAGGTGTAAAAACAAAACTAGCTACATACCAAACTTTAAAAACCAATACAACACCCTATGCTGACAGATAAAGGCAGAATGCATAAATTACTACTGCAAGCAAGAGAAAAATGTCTTATGTACAAAATCTACCCGCGCCTTCTACAATGTTGTTAATACCAAACTTAAAGATTCATTAACCATCCCATCTCTAAAAGGACCAAATGGGAAAGACTGCAACAATGAAGCTGTTAAGGCCAAACTCTTCAACACATTCTTCAGTTCAGTCTTTGTAAACAACAATGGTTCACGCCCCACATTTCCTAGTAGTACCACAACTAACTGTAATGACCTACTACATATTGAATTTACAGAAGATAACATAGAAAAGGCACTACAAAACCTAAAACCATCCCTATCTATTGGCCCTGCATACTTCTTAAAAAAGCTCTCCTCTGCCATAGCGGAACTCCTAAGCATTATATATGAGATATCATTCAGAACCAGCTCTTAGCAACGGTCATCCCTATCTTCAAAAAAGGTGATCCCAGCCTGGTTGAAAACTACAGACCAATCTCACTGTGTTGTGTCACTGTCATGTGCAAAGTCATGGAATCAATAATTAACCAGTTCATTACTCTCCACTTAGAGTCAAACAACCTACTCTCCAGAAAACAATTTGGTTTCAGGAAAAAATTGTCATGTAATCTTCAACTCCTACACTGCAAAAACATATGGACGACTCTACTTGACCAGGGTAAAGCTACAGATGCAATTTACATAGACTTCTGCAAAGTTTTTGATTCAGTAGTCCATGACAAACTACTGTTAAAACTAAACTCTTACGGCATTTCCGGATCCCTCCATAAGTTGATTACTGCATTCCTGTCAAACAGGCAACAAATAGTAAAAATAGGGAATGCTATATAAAACCCTGCTCCAGTTAACAGTGGTGTCCCCCAAGGCAGTCTTCTAGGACCCACACTCTTCATACTCTATATAAATGACCTTTGTGATCACCTTATAAGCAACTGTGTCCTCTTTGCAGATGATGTAAAACTATTCAACACTACCCAGTATGGGTAGTGGGGATGTGCTTCTTTCTGCTGATCACCCAGTCCTTGACCAAGTGGTACCTTGTTCCATCATAGTACCCAAACTGCTACGAGTCCTAGGATGCTTCCAGTTCAGGTCATGTATAGCAGACATCCCTGCCGCACTGCTTAAGTGTGTTCTATAGAGGTGCTGGGCCAGCAACCCGGTCCTCCTTAAGCTGCTGTGAACCCTTGATTAGGCCATGAGGTTGTCATGTATAGTGCACAGCATTGTATGCATGATCTTGATACTTAGTGTCACGCCTTGTGGACTATTGTCCACAATAGCATGTATAAAAAAAAACAACCAACAATGCTACTATCCTTCAAAGTGATCTTTATTATGTGTCAGAATGGTCAAACATCTGGCAACTCCAAATCTTGACCAAAAAATGCTCTGTCCCTACATATTGGTAAAAAAAATCAGTACATCAAATACAGGCGGATATGACCTAGGTGGATATGACCTTGTTGATGATCCTAACTCTATCAAGGACCTTGTAACAGCATTGCCAAAAAGGCATTAAGAGTTGTAAATCTAATCTTACAAAGCTTCTCTTCTGGAAATATCGAATTGCTAAACTTTTGCCAGACCAAAACTCGAATACAGCTCATCAGTCTGGAATCCGCACTGCATATCAGACATTAATACAATTGAGCGAGTCCGAAAGTATTTCACAAGAAGAGTACTACACTCCTCTGCTCGCAACAGAATAGCCTATCACCAGTCTTGAGATTTTGGGCTTGGACAACCTTGATCTATGCCGCCTACGGTTAGACTTAAGCGTAGCACACAAAATTATCTGCTACAATGTCCTACCAGTCAATGATTACTTCAGTTTCAACCACAACAATACAAGAGCGCACAACAGATACAAACTCAATGTAAACCGATTCAAACTTGATTGCAGGAAGTACGACTTCAGCAACACAGTGGTCAATGCCTGGTATGCGCTACCTGACTCTGTTGCTACATCCTCTAACCCCCACTCCTTTAACCTCAAACTATCCACTATTGACCTCACCCCATTCCTAAAAGGTCTGTAAGGGGCGTATATTAGTGCACCATCGTGCCTACCGTCCCTGTCCTACTGTCCCCATTTATTCGTACCTATTTCCTGTATTCTTACTCATGTTTATATTTTTACCTATTATTTTGTAAGCGATTGACAAATCAAATTAATAAATAAAAATAAATAAATAATCCAAGCTGTCAGGCGGAGCTCCATTCAAAATCCAGGAAAGAAATACTTAGACTCTTTAGTTTAGAGAAAAGATATCTTTTACTGAAAGTGAAGTGGTAGCAACCAAAGAATTCTGAATCTGAGAAATTAGGCGCGCAATTCACATAGAGAAAGTGATGGAAATGTTCCCACCCCCAATAGTTCAAATGACACTTCCAATTAGAAGTTGTGGATATGATCATGTGGCATCTTCAGGTGATGATGAGGCCTCTGTCCGTTGACCTTGGCATATTTTGATAACGGGTTGCAGTTGCGCAGAGAGAAGAAAGCTAAGCGAGAAATAGAAACCTAACTCTATTTTATGCTCCCCCTCCCCATTTATACAACAGACGAATGTAACACCTCCAGCTCACTTCCCCAACTTATTCCTACCTCCTCACCCCCCCCCCGTTACTTATGGCAGTCGAAAAGATGCAAAGCAATAGCAGAAGATCTTGAAGGCTGACACAAGCTTTCTGCAGCATATACTTCATAACTGAGAC
Organism: Laticauda colubrina; assembly: GCA_015471245.1. Lineage (NCBI taxonomy): Eukaryota > Metazoa > Chordata > Lepidosauria > Squamata > Elapidae > Laticauda > Laticauda colubrina. Next base: position 37,055,652 of record BLBF01000022.1, on the reverse strand, counting down.
AGAAATAAATCAACACTTTCCAACATTGAAGTTACAAAGGATCTGAAATTTATTTCCATTGGAATGGAATATGTAAAAAATATGTTCCAAGTAAAAAATGAAGCAAAAGCTTCCAACTGCCTGCTCATGGAATTCTGCTCCCATAAGATTAATTAAATTAATTAAAGATTAATTTATTACTATGTAAAATGTGCATTCATACAGCATCTGAAATATTATTCTCAACTGGCAAAAATCTCAAATTAAAAAAAAATACTAGAGACACTTACTAGTTTGAGAAATTGCATTTACACTGCAACTCTGAGAGAAAAACAGAACGCATAATTTCATTTTAGAGATGTGCAGGATTTAATCCAAAACAGGAAAAATGCCTTGGAATCAATGTAGGCACTTGCTGTATCTGTCAGCAGAACATAAAACAGGTCACACTTTTTCCTTATCTTCCACAGTGCTGCATAGCCCCTGAAAATCCTAAATCCTAAATGTGTATTTTCCATGGACCATACTGGCCAACATGCATATTTCAGATGAGCCAGGAAGAGTTCCAGATTCTCTTAGTTGTGGCTGACAAATACAGCACGTGCATCCACATCAGATCCAAAGTACTTTTCTGTTTTCGATTTGACTATGCACGGTTTAGAGTTTTAAATTAGATGAACGCTTAGATTCTAAAATGCTTAGATTCAAGCATTATTCACATTGAAAGCTGTGTAATTCTATCTATATGTACATAATGCCAAGGGCTGTTTTCAGAAAGGAGACATAAAAATTTAGCATATGGAAAAATCTAATTTTGAAGTATAATATGATATGATTTACAAACTTAGAGAAGTATTTGTAAGAATAAAATTTAATAATACAAACTTAACAAACTAAAAAAATATATAGTCAACATTTACTCACATAAACTTTCATGCTTGACTTATTAATCTTTCTGGTAATGTTTTTTTCCTGTTTAACTCTACAGTGTATTATGCTACGAGTGGCTCTTTGGGAAATATTTTGGATGTTGAATGTTATGTTGATCAGATTATTATCAGATATGAAAACTTCAAGTTCATGTCTAGAAAGACTTAAGTTGTCTTTTATTTTCTAGAAAAATGAAAAAATAGAATGAATCATGCAGTAAAATTCAAACAATGAAAATTGTTTAAAAGAGGAGGTTTAATCAAAGAACTTAAAAGCTCACAACTTACATGTATTTTCAGTTCCAGGTCAGGTTCCAAATCAGTTATTAGTTCATAATGAATAAATTTAGGATCAGGATAATATTGAAAGTCACCGCAAGATATATTAATATTTTCAACTTTAAGAATAACGTGAATAATCTTAGGTCCTTTCTCCATCTTAATAGCTGGGGTTGTAAAATTGCATTCAAAACTATTTTTATGGCAAGTAAATTGCTAAAAAAAAAGCAGTATTGAGAAAATTATAAATTATAGCTATATATATATATATATATATATATATATATATATATATATATACACACACACACACACACACACACATACACATACAATATTGTTAAATAGTGCAGATCTATGCACAGTTCAAATGTTTAAACTTCACTTAATTCAATGAGATTTGATATTGCTTATATACAATATATATTCATAAGTTTATTCACATACATTAAAAAAAAACCCTGAGAAACCTAATTAACTTTTAGACTGAGTCATAACAGTTTTAAATTATACACAAATACATACATATCCAAATTTGATCTTTAATACAAAACTATTAATCAGATGATGCTGTACTTAGAAATGATGATAAGCTGTTAAAATTGTTTTTACTTGCTGGGATGAAGAGCAGAGGTAGGCTGCTGTCAGTTTGTACCAGTTCAGGTGAACCGGTGATTAAGATTTTGTGCAGTTTGGCAAACCGGCAAATCCTACCACTGGCTGGCTCTGTCCCCGCTTGTTTTTCGACCTGTTTTCCAGGCTGTTCTCTGGGCCATTTTTGAGATATTTTCAGGGCATTTTCCAGGATGTTTTCCGGGATGTTTTCAGCCTGAAAAATGGCCTGAAAACAGCCCAAACAAATGGCCCCCAAATGGCCTGGTTTTTGTTTTTTTTTTCAGTCTGTTGCTGGCTGTTTTTCTGCCTGTTTTAAGGCATTTTCCAGGCCATTTTGGGCCATTTTTCAGCCATTTTCTAGGCCATTCTTCAGGTTGTTTTTTGGCCCAAAAATGGCCTGAAAACAGCCAAAATACCTGACCAAAATACTGGCTGAAAAATGGGTGGGGTGGAGCCAGTCAGCTAAATCCTACTAGTCTTAAGATGAGTTGTCGGGAGGCGGTGCTGGATGTGATGTCACCCACCCAGTCACACGACCAACCGGCCATGCCTCCCCAGCCAGAGAAATGGTTAAGTTATTCCAATCCACTGATGAAGGACAAAGTTACTTCTTCTGTTTGTTTATTTTTCTTTTTGTATTTTGCTGTTGTTTTTTGGTGGCTTGTATTTTTAATTTTTTAAAATATATTTTATTTTATTTTTTGCATCTTTATTTTTATTTATAGATCTTAATAAATTTGTTTAAATAGTATTGTTATTGTTAGAGTTTATACACTCAACTTAATTAAATTTTCATTTAGACACATTAGATAAATACATTTTACTCTTTATCTATTTATATGCAAATATAGGTTACCAGCAGATTGGCAGCACTCTGAAACAGCCTGAAACTGCTCTTTCCAAATTTTATCATACAGACTATGGCTTTAAATACAATATTAACACCAGAGTAAAGAAATCTCGATGTTTCTTTGATTTATCACCAGTTTCAGGTAATATTGTCCATAGCATCATTCTGGACTGGCTCAGGGCATAAGAGTTTCCTTTCTCCAGAATTGGTTCCAGTTGGTGATGATAAGCTCTGTTTTGCAGGATCCCACCATTTCTCTCCACTCCTATTTTACATTTTTAGGAAGCCACTGATCTGTAGTTATCCAATGGCACAAGATCAGGTATCATCATTATGCTTGGTCAGCCAGGGATTGAGAGGTATAGCTGAGTGTTTTTATCAATATGTTGATGATAACTCAGCTGCACCTCTCAACATCAACCAATGAAGGATGCTCTCTAATTTCTTTCTCAGTGTCTGAAGGCTGTAGAAATTTGGATGGAGAATAAATAGGCTTCAGTTCCATTCTAGCAGGAGTGACTAACTGTGGGCTTTAGGATTCCCAAGCTGGTAATTTTTCACATTGGTTCTGAATGGGGTTGCACTCACAAGTGAAGGCAAATATAATACAAGATAATATTGCAGGATCCAATCTGGGTTGGTCACTAAGACCAGAGTTTTGATCTTCTGAGCTTTCACCCTTGTGCTGGAGCCCATCCTCAGGGAACTTCTGTTCCACCAGAATATTGCACAGCCCAAATTAGAACTAGTGTACAACTTGGGGATAGTCCTAGATTATTGGATCCTGCTCAAAAGGTATGTGGTAGGCATGGCTAGGAGGGCTCTTGCACAATATCATCTGAAAATTGCCTGGATTGGGAAGTCTAGCTCAAACATTTATGTCCGGTGAACACCTTTTTGGATTACTGCAACATTACTGCTGTGCAACATGTAACTTCCTTAAGAACGACATGGCCACTACTGTCCAAGCTATATTGACTCCCAGTAGGTTTCTTGGTGTAATTCAAAGTTCATGTTATCATCTATAAAACTTCTCATAACAATCTGGGTTACATAGGGGAACCATCTGTATCCAATTATTTCCGCCCATCCCACAGAGTGAGCGTATGATAGGTCCCCTCAATCAAATAATGTCATCTGATGAGATCTACCTTGTCTGCCTTGTGGAAAGCATAAATCCTGGAAATTTGAATGGCTCTGATCTATTGGCCTTCTATAAGACTGGCTTTTTCTCAGACATTGGGTAGGATAGTTAGAGAACCTGTTTTTTAGAGGATTGTGGATATTAATATCCATGTTGCCTCTGGTATGATTTTTTTCCTGTTTTCTGTTCATATTTTTATTATTAATTTTAATTGTTCAACATGAAGACTCATATGTTGAGTGAGTGGACTTATAAATCTAAATTCTTTACAAGCACTATCAATACATTTGGGCACAATATTCATTTTAATTCATTTAAAGGCAGAGACACTTGGAGAAAAGACAGTGTATACAGTACCTACCATTACGATTTGTGGGAAATCACTTAAAATAACTTCATCTGTGATATTTAGATATTTCCCATGTATAGTCATATTGCGACCTCCACTTGGGGAGGGGGGGAAAGAATAAAAAATAATGTTAAAACAGGAATTTCTTAAAAATTTTTTTAAAAAAATCACATAATCTAATTTTCAGAGTTGAACACAAAGGACATTAACTCAGAATTTCAAATTTTAATTTCAAATAATCAGGCAATCTACACATTTCTGATTTCATTTCTGATTAAGAGCCACGGTGGCGCAGTGGTTAGAATGTAGTACTGCAGGCTACTTCTACCGATCACTGGCTGCCAGCATTTTGGCAGTTTGGTTTCACCAGGCTCAAGGTTGACTCAGCGTTCCATCCTTCCAAGGTTGGCTAAAATAAGGACCCAGATTGTTGGGGGCAATATGCTGACTCTGTAAACTGCTTAGAGAGGGCTGTAAAAGCATTGTGAGGTGGTATATAAGTCTAATTGCTATTGCTATTCAATTATCTTCTCTTATGGCACTGCACAAGGCAGACTGTTTCAGGTAACTTGCTAGCTATGGCCTTAGATATTGTCAACATTGGAAGTGTCCACACAATAAAATTGAGCTTGTAACACAATTCCTGCCATATATAATTATGTTTCCAAAAAGTGAATTTAAACATATATGTATTCAGTGCATTACAGAAAGAAGCATTAAAAATGTATTATTAAAATATGCATAAGATACCACAAAATATAAAAGACTCAAAATGTATTTCTTAGGTTACTTTCTCCTTCGATTATATAAATAGCATGTGGCATTCAATACACAAGAGTACAAACAAAAAGGCAGGAGAGAAATGCTTTTTTTATTGATTAGTAATTTGTTACCCCTACAAAAATACACAAAACTTGGGACAATTCTACAACTGACTAGGCACATATGAAAAACTATCATATGTTATGATTTGATTATATAATTGTTTTTCACATATATGTCAGAGTTATGTGAATTTGCTATGCTACTAAAGTGTTCCAGTAACTTGTAGTTTTACACTGAAAGAATCTGCTAAAAAAAAAAAATGTTTCCTGTTTATGAGGAAAAAAGTGGTGAGGAAGAGAGCTTTCTGTAGCAATGTTAGTGGTACAGAAAAGTTCGTTCTGGTATTTTCACCTACTTGCTCCTTTGGTATGGTAGAGGAATAATAACCTGGTCTCATGCTTGGGGGGATTGGACTAGATGACCTACAAGGTCCCTTGCAACTCTGATTATCTGTATTAAAGGAAAATTGTAAAGGGAGAGTGACAAAGGTCTATAAACTCAAATGATCTACTTTCAATAACAATGCTTAGATTAGACTATAACTTTCAGGTGGTGTAATCTTTTATGATAGTACAAATTAAATATTACCTCATCCAAGTAATATTTGGAAGGATTTTAGCGCATGATGGAAAAGAGACGTAATGTAGTGGAAGAGAGGCAGAACATTCAAACCCGTTTTCCTTTATGCATGCGCTCTTGACTTCTTTACGACTTGGTGGTAAACAGAATTTCATGTGTGTGTCATTTAACACTTTAGTAACATATCCCCTACGGAAAAAGAAAAAAGTGTCCCTTTTTAATGCATCATTACTCTCACTGAATATTCCTGCTACCTGAACTCTTTTTAAAACTCTTACACCTCTTCTGCATTATCTTCTATCTTTTCCTTAAAGGCTTAGGACCTCCCTTCACCTCCATGGGCCTCAAGGCTGTTTCTTCTTATAAAATATTGTCTACAGTTCTTAATCCTTGTTGACACTCCCATTCACTTCTTTCTCTTATTATCTTTCTTATGGAGACTTGCTTCCTCTTTCAGCTAGCATTTCCTTTGCTTGATCTGATAAAACTTTAATCTCTTATCTAAATACTGTTCACTTAGAATGAAGATATGATAGATTTATAAACTCCATCAGCACACTAATGTTTGCTCTCTCTGTTGCTTAATTCAGAGTGCTTCTTGGAATCTAACCTCCTGTCATTGCTTGCTTAGCAGGAACAGGCCATCTAATCAACTGCAGTATAATGGACAACTATCAGCTCTCAGTATGCATTGCTTGTAATCAGTAACTCTTTGGAATATTGTCTTGTTACTTTTCACAGCTGAATAAAACAGTCCCTCAGATAATTAGCTTCTCCAGAGACTATTGTCCTTTCTTGGCTTCTTTTTTACTGGCAATTTCTCATTAACTATCCTTGTTTACTTCCTCAGTATTTCTCCTTGGAAAGGATTGCTATTCCTTGTTCAATCTCTGCTTACTCAGGAGGTATTACTCAATAAATCACCTACAGTGAGCAATCAGCAACCTTCAGAAGACACTCCTGGCAATCAACATTTCCCCCTTACTGTTGAATAAATAATTCAGAATATACAGGTTCTCTGATCATTCTTATATCTTGTCTCTTTTTCATATTGAAAATATGGATGAGATATACAGTAAATTCTAAGGATGACTATGGAAAATATAAATAACTATTAGGAGTCTGATGCCATCCATATTTAACTTTATATTTCATTTACCCTATATTTACAATTAATTTTGCTCATAGCTTTATGTCTTCATATGTATGTTTCAGACAAATTCAATCCAATGTTTCACCGAGAATGAGAAAGAGATACACTAATGGATTGTACTTCCTAATTACTAGCAAAGTTCCACTTTGGGAGTTAACATGACAACAGAACAGTTTCAGTTTCCATGTATAGGAGCTGTAAATCTATGTTTCTTAGGTAGACACTATCTGATTATATAGTACAATCACCAGTGCAGTTGATTTCAAGATAAATCAATATGTTGTTATTTCGACTCACACATCTTGTTGACAGCTGCTGGTTCCAGTTATCTCCATCAAAAAATTTGATTTTGTAAAGTTTTCTCCTATGACTAGCACTTCAGGTTTACCTAATGTTGACATGTAGTCCGGTTCAATAGAAATTATTTTAATAGGCTATTGGAAGCAAAATAAATGTATGTTAACATATCCAGACAATTTTTTTAAAGTAACAGAATTGTGCATTTATAAATACCTTTAACATTCTTTTGATATTAATGGTTTGGCAGCTAATTTGGTCTAGTGGTTAAGAATCAAGTTAGAAAGCAAGATGCCATGAGTTCAAATCCCTGCTTAGCCAATACAGCCAGCAAGATGAGGAGTATTAATTATAGCAGATATATTCAAAAAATAGGTAACAAAACTAGACAGATAGATAGAGAATATATTTTTAAAAGTTACTCTTTTTCACTGAAATCAAGGTCTGCACAGAGGTGAGAGGATTAAGTTAGTTTATATGCAAACCATTGTGTCCTTATTCTGTTACATCTGGTAAATGTACAAAGCCAGCTTCAAAATATATAAATATATATTAGTAGTTTACTTCTCATAAAACAGCCACATTAAGTTGTCAGTAAGAAGAGAGTCTGCCTATCTCCAAAGACAGATCCATGCCAAGAAGTTAAGGGATAGAGAACGTGCAACTTTCCAGATGTTGTTGATAATTCTCAGGATTATTTTCCATTGGCCATGCTTAACTGGGTTTCTGGGTAATCTTAACAAAGAAGTCCATCTCCAGTGTAAGATATAAAATGCATATTTTCCTTTAAGTTCTAATATATCAGTTTCAATTATTTTTTGCTGACCTTTGATGTTGCTGAATGATCTTTTTTGTTTAATGCACTGATAGTTCTACTACAATCAATCTGAAAAATAAATCAATAAAAACAAATAAATTTACAAAAACCACTTAAGAGAACAAATTTCATTAAATGATTTTTATAATTCTATAAAATCAAAACATCTTACTTTTTTGGAACAAGTCATAGAAGAGGTAACACATTTTTCTTCTCTAGCATTCCAGGCGCAGAGCGTATGATCACATTTTGAGCACCTATTTATATATATATAAAAATAGAATATGTAGCAATTAGCAAAGGAGAGAATGGACCATCAGCAAAAGTGTGAACATGGCTCATGGCTAGGTCCTATTTATATTTACTTGTCATAAATATTAAATATTCGATATTTATGATATTTATCAGTAACAAGCTCTATACTTTTTTTTACATTTATGAACTATTTACATTTCTAATTCTTAATGATAAGTGGAATATTATAAATCCATACAAAACAAATTTAGTAAACAAATCTTACGTTTTTGATAAAGAACAGATGTCAAATTCAAACATTTCTGATAAATTCCAAGTTCCTGAGATGAATGACACTTGAACTGAAAAATGAGAAAAAAACACTTGTAACTGCAAATCTGTGTATTATGAATTACTTAAAAACAACTGATTTAAATATAGAGCTACAGGTTTCCTTTATATTGTGGTTGTTTTTGTACTCTATGTAATTTACAGCTTATTTTTCAGTCAGGACTAGATGCCTGAAAGTCTTACAACAAGTGAAATACAGTACTAAAGAAATATGAAATATCTTCAACAACAAATCTCTAAATATATCATACCTTGTATTGTTTTATATGTCACATTGAATTAACAGTCTCAATAAAATGATGTTCCATGTTTCTTGAATATTACAGTGAGATTACTTTGCAGAGAAGCTCAAGTTATGGTACAATTGCATAGGGTACATGGATCTCACCCACTTCCGCATCCATTATCTTTGCAATACCATTAATATAATTTCTGGGACTATGAACTTGCTTCTATGAACAAAATTTTTAAGACTGCTTACTTCAAATGAGCGGGAAGAAATCCTATCCCAAAGGTTCAGATATGAAAGAGTTAAAGAAAAACTGAAATTTAATCCATCAATTAAATCTAACTTGTCCATGTAGATAATGACCAAAGACTATCAGGGCCTGGAAAAATCAAACTCCAAGGAGCAGGAAAATCCCCCTATTGGGGTGCTTTTTTGAAACAGAGTAAGCAGAACTCCATCTTGTATTTTGTTCCAGTTGGAGTTCTTTCCCAGGGCTGACTGAATGCCACTTAAGACCCAATTTTCAGTCATTCTGTTTCCTTTAAATTTTTAGTTTCTTAAGCTGAAGGATCTGCATTTCTTGTGTAATCAGGGCTTTCATCTTGACAAGTTATTTCTAGTATATTCCAGCTATTTAGGGAAGATAAGAGGCTTGCCATTTTCTGCATATGAATTGAAATTAGCTGAGAGTATTTTTTTTTCTGGAGTAACTCTCCCAAAGAGTTGTGGGAGGATTATGGGTGGAAAATCTAAAATAGTTTTCTCAATTTTAGAAGCTTGAAGATGTGTGGACTTCAGTTCCAGAATACTGGATGGGGAATTCTGGGATTTGAAGTCCATACATCTTCAAAAGGTTGAAAAACAGTAAACTAAAAGAACTCTATGGGAGCCAGGAGGTTTTATGATTTTTTTTCTGGTAAGTAGTATACATATACTTATATAAAGAATATATAGAAGAAATAAACTACAAATGGATTTACAGAGCAACTAATTATACATTTATCTTTACATATATCTGCAATTCTTTTACATCTGCTATATATGCTGAAGCTAATAGATTTGTTTTCAGTCTTCTACAACTTCCTTTACTAAAAAGATTTGATTAATATTAATTAAAATTGCTCTAATTGTATCACCACAAGATTGTATTCAGCAGATCAGATTTTATTTTTGCAGAATGCTGAATATTTAAAGCAACTTCCTTAAACTTGCATTCACAGGGTGTGGTTATGTGAAGGCAAAATGGATCTTTCATTTCTTTCAGTTTTATCAACCACATCTTCTATTCCCATGCAATATCCACCCAACCACATCTCTCTGTAACAAGGGTTCAAAATTTGTCTGCCAAAGAGGTACCCTTTTCTTTTAAACAAAGTTGTTGAAACTCAGTACATATAAATATTTCTAGAGGAGTGCATGAAGAATAAGGCCATAATAATCACTATAATTTCTCCAGATACCTAAGACCACAGTCATCTTCCAAATATATTGAAATAGTATCTTCTAGAAAATTCTAGAAAAATATTGTCTCACTTCTAATATACTTAAATTGCAAGAAAATACTTTCTGGAGAAAAAAAGTCTCCTAAATTCCATCTCTAGGACATCTCTTCTGTTTATGCTATTTATCTCAGCAAAGTGATAATTGTTCTTGGTTGAACCACTGATCTTATACAGTCATTTTTTCTAGCATGATTTCTGTTTTCATACAGCTTATTTACAAAATCAGTGTAATATCTCCACTACAGATCTAAAGCATTCCCATAATGTAATGTTTTTTTCTTGTGTTGAGCCCCATTACAAATAACTCAAGGTGGCAAACATATCCAACACACTTTCCATGTCCTATTTTCCCCACAACAACCCTGTGAAGTAAGTTGGGCTGAGAGAGAGAGTGACTGGAAAGTCACCCATCTGTCTTTCATGGCTAAGGCAGGACTTGAAATCACAATCTCTTGTTTTCTAGCTTGGTGCCTTAAGCGCTACATTGGGAGTATCCAACCTTTTGGCTTTCATGGGCTGCATTGAGAAACTGTCTGCACCACATAAATATATAATATAGTTAATATATATAAATTCACATAATAATGTTAAAAGTTTACAATCTTGTTAGGCCCCATTACTTGTTAGGGCCACATGCAGCCGATGAATGACATGCCTGCACTAGACCAAATTGGCTCTCTTTTGCAGGTTGAAAATTGTTATCAATTTATAAAATACTTGGAATTAGAAGACTTTCATCATTATTGGGTGTCCTAATCCAATCTACAACCAGGCAAACCCACTGAAAATACTTTGTGATGGATAATTTATATATGAGAGACACCAAATTATTTTTCAAAAGCATATAAATGAAATAGACAGAAGATGTGACTAAATACGCCTTATGTTCTATTTCATACAATTGAAAGATATGATCAATACTGCTGGAACTCTTTTAGATACCTTTTCAGATACTTTTCTCCCTTTTTCTTTGTGTTGCTGTGAGGAGATTGAAGTTTTTGTTTCATTTAACATAAGTTTATTTTTATGTCCAGATCTTAAGATGCAAGTGCTTATAGTGAAACTTCAGGAAAGTAGGATAATATTCTTTAAAGTTAATCACAATTTAGGTGTAGCACAATGTTAAACTGTATTTAACTTTAAAAAATTAGAGTTGCCAATCTACTCTTATTAAAGGAAAGGAAAAAATAGATCTGAAATTTGTTTATATAATTATCAATCATTATTTAGCATTATGTTTGAACAAAACCTTAAAATCTATTGTTGATGCAAATATTAGTTAATTATTACCTTGATATTTACTACCTTTCTCTTAAAAATGTATTATTATGATTCATTCACTGTCAGCCATATGTTTAGACTGGATTTTGTATTTTTTTTAATCCATGTATTTTTTTTTCTCCAAGGACCTGGGATAGGGACATATTGTTGTTTGATGGTATTAAAGGTCTCATCACAGAATGTAAATTGTTCCAAGTAACTTCTGCAACTGTCTGATGATGATTTTGTCAATGGCGATGGTGTTCAACTAGTGGTCCAGATATTTTTGGATTGCATCCAAGGCACCTAGTACCATTGATGCTATCTTTGGGCATTTTTTTTGGGCCATAAACATTTTGTTTTTATTTGCAGGTCTTTGTATTTTGTGACAAACCCCACTCCCCCAGTTCTTTTTCTTCCACTCTGCTGTCTCCAGCTCTTGCCATGTCCACTATCCAGCTTTTTTGTATTTATCGACAATTGTTATGTTGTAGGTGAAACAACTGAGCAAAGTTTTCACCCTTAAAATATAGTGATATAGCATCATTCAACTTTACATCCAAACTCGATACTTTCTTCCTTTCTCATAACCTCTTCGAAAAAGAAAGTCAAAATGAGGCAAAAGATGCACAGGAAATGAGTTACTATGTATTTCCCAATATGTTTGCCAGTCAACGTTAATGCAGTGTTGGTATCTAGCTGAGGTCGTAGAAGAGCACTGAGAAAAAGAATTATGCAATTCATTTTTGCCTATATATTTTAAAAGCTAATAGATTTATGCCCCCCCAATTTTGAAATAAAGTATTATAGCTGACATTATTTATTAATGGATATGGATGTGCTTATAATTGCACTGATCTTAGAAGGCAGTTACAAAATATGTATGTCCATTTTACTTCAATAAAAAATGCAGACAGGAAAGCAAGTGATTGAAAAATACTACTATGCCATGGCTGAATGTTGAATATGTTTCATAAAGAAATGTGTATTAGTTCTGCTAGAAAGCTCTTATAAATAATGCATAAGTAAAACTATAATTATAGCAATGAATAATAAATACAAAGCAGCCCAACAATAAAATGGCCATTCAAATGGACTGCAGATTTTCCACAGCATATAAGAAAGTTGATTTGCTTGTAGATTAACAACTTTGTTTTTTGGAAATGTTATTCAACACTTAAGGAGAAATTAGAAGTACAGCTGACCTTTCTTATGCATCTTACCTGTTATTATTATACAGGGCATATTAAAGAAAGGGACTGTTGGATTTCCCCAGAATTATTTTCCTCTTTTTCCCACAAAATGTCAACAGCTGACAGAAAAGCATTCATTGCTTAACATTGGATAAGGATAAAGTGATCAGTTTCAACATTCAATCTCCTGCTGCACCTATCATTTCTTTCAACTGCCTCACCCTTTCCACTTTTCTCAGATTGAGAATTTCCTTCCATCCTGCTGTACAGCTAGCCTCTTTCCCCCTGTAAGTCAGCTTCTTTTAAAACACAGATAGACACAGATAAAACACAGCACTAAACACAGGTTTAAAAGTAACCTTGATAATATTGATATGGGGTAGGATATATACAGTGCAGTGGAAGATTCAATCTCACTAAACTATAACACCATGCTGTATGTAATTTCCCTGAATGCCTGTCAGTCTACCATGGGTTTAGTAGTAGTAGATTACTAATCCTATGCTTAAAAGTAACCTGGTTAAGAGGAGACAGACTCTTTAGGAAGACTTCATAGTGCAGATGAGTCTCTCTCCCTCTATAGCAGGGGTGTCGAACTCATGCCCACCCCTGGTTTAATGAAGGGGAAAATAGTTGAGATACATCAGGTAATGACAATGTGTCATGTGAGTTTGATACCCCTGCTCTGTAGTGTGTAGACAGCTGGTTTCTTCTGATTAGCTAATTTAAAATATGAATCAGCTCAGAGATCTGCAAGTAGTACAAGGATAGAAATTAGATTGAAAAATCTGAACTCTTTCAGTCTTGCTGCCCAAATCAGAATGGCCCTGGAGGACAATACCCAGAAACCAGAGGAGAGTGGCAGAGCCCACATCAGCCTAAAATATCTTAATCCTTCTAAAGTGGTCAAGAGAAGTCAAGTCAAACCTTTCTCTTGGGATCACTTTAATACACCCCTGACAGGATGATTGGCAAAGCTTGTCAGTTTATATCCACTGCAACAAATATGTTGTGGTAAGAAGAAAAACCCACTTTAAAACCAGAAGAGTTAAAGATACTTGAAAGCTGCCTCAGATAATATCAAGGGATTAGGTCAATATCAGACAATGATAATGTTGCCAGGGGTTGTTAGATGCAAGTTATGGTGTGATTAGATGCAAGTGAGGGAAGGTCCAATGTCATAAAGTAGCTCAAATATTGATTTTCTATCTTTCAGGAAACACTTAAAGAAATGAACCTCTGCCAGAAACACATGTTTGTAATCTGATTCATGTTTATATTAGCTGACATATAATTTAGATTCTAATTTTTTAAAGAAGGGTATATGGTTGATACTGGCTGCAAGAAGCAAACTAGCAAGAAATAAACGAGTGGACAATTCATGAAAGTTTAACCATGATTCCTAATTTAAAAAAAAATAGGCTGGGTGGAAAAGTCCATATTCTGTGGCATAATGGCCAAGGTCAGAATGCTAGATCTGGAACTAACTAAAAAGATTATGGTTGCCAACCAGGATTATGATTCAATTTATTTTAATCATTTATGTAGTGTGATCTAGGATTGATTTGAAGAATCAGCTTCCCCCCACCCCATGTGATTATGAGCCACTGGGCACTCTTAAGGGCAGGAAAACTTGTTGACATCAGGTCTAGGACAACTTGCCATGACCAACTTGCCACATGACAATTCATCACGGGCCACAGCCAACTTGCCATGGGACAATTTGCCATTGGACAAAGGTTATATAATATCAAAAAAAATATGAAATAGAATCATCAAAGAAATGATGCAAAAGGAAGGACAAAATGAAAGGTGAATAGCAAAAATTAAAATAATGTTTAATTATTTAAAATAATTAAATAAAATTGTTGAATGTCCAGTGGTGAGTTTTCCCATGATGAAATAGCTTCAATGAGTTGTCCCATGGTGAGTTGGGCATCTTGAATTGGCAGCAGTGAATAAGCTGTGGTAAGTTGTCTCATTCTTTGTATTGACATCTATTTATCTCTAGACATCCAGAAAGGCAACCTCCAGCTGTTTTTTCTTGCTCTGTATAGGGATTTTTTTTAAAAAATACATTCATACTAGCAATGCTATCTAAGTTGTCTTCTGCACTTCATTTCATTGCAGGTAGCCCACTATACTCCAGCTGTGATTCCCTATTGCAGGAATGTCCACTCCCATCCTATAGCTGGTTACAACCCTTCATGGCCACCTACTTATTTTACATGTTCATTCGTAGAGAAATAAAAGGCTAGCTTTTTTTTTTTTAATTTATATGATAGAACATTGGAACAGTGAAATGGTCGGTCTTTTTTCCATTCTCTCTTTTTCAAATTAGGTAAAATTGACACAATATTACATTTTTGCCTTCTAGTCCAAGGCAAAATGATAATTGTGCTCCTTCTATGATTTCATTCCTGTCTTCTCTCCTTCACTCCCTTGTCAACTATGAGGAAGCTTAAGGCCCGGTCCCAATGGCCGACGGATGCAAAAGGTATGCATAAAAGGCACAGCGGACGAGTAAAATTTCCGGGCTGGCTCCATCCATTGTCATCCACTCCAAAAAGTGGCAAAAATTTGCTTAAACAGAACAGAAAAGAACGGAAAAGAACGGACATGGGTAGTATGTAGCGGGGATATTAAACGGATGTTCATAGGACGCCTAGCGGACGGAAGTGGATGACACCTCCGAAGGGGTTCCGGGGGAGAATTTCGAAGCAGACGCATAGCGGAAGGGGCAGATGCATAGCGGATGAAGCAGATGCATCACGGACGTCTATAGGAAACAAAGGGGATGCCACGCGGATGTATATCAGATGCAAAGCGTTCACTGTGCATGTGGGGAGGATGAACTGTGTCAGCTCCGTGGATATAAAAGGATGCAGCACGCACGCAGTCAGCATACAGGGGAAAGACGTGCTGCCAGATACATCTTGCAGGAACACCATGATTCATCAGTCAGGCAAGAAGAGGAAGTCCGTGCCTACTCATTCAAGCCCTGGCAAGGTGAAGAAGAACAAGCATCCCACTCCCTGGCACTGACTCTGAAGCTGCTGCTGCTGCTGCTGTGGTGGACCAGCCCCAAGGCCCTCAAGCCCCTCAAAGCCCTGCTGCTGAAGGCCCTGCTGCTCAAGCCCCTGAAGGTCCTGAACAATCTCCAGAAGGCCCTGATGCTGAAGGCCCTGCTGAAGCCCCTGCCAGAGGGAGGAAGAGGCAAGGGAAGGAGAAGGGAGAGAGGAAACAGTACACCGTTTCCAAGGAGCATGAGGATGAGATGCTGGAATGGCTGAGGGAGAACAAGTATATCTGGAGAAAAGGCCACAGACTGTATCGGGACACCAAGAAGAAGCAGGCAGCTTGGAGAGACAAGGCAGAGAGCCTGGGGTACACTGCAGAAGTACTCCTTGGATGGTGGAAGCACATGCACACCTGGTATGGCAAGCTATACCTCAAGAAATCCGGGCAGGCCTCTGTCAAGCTCACTGACTGGGAGATGTACATCATGGCCAAGTGCAGTTTCCTGGAGGGTGAGATCCACCACCGAGGAGCAGCCCCTCTGAGACCCCTCTCCCTCAGACAGCCCACAGACAGTCAGTCCTCTTCCAGCCAGGAGCCAGCTACCCTGTCCAGGCAGGTGTCTTCAGAGGGTCCCACAGCAGAGACACCCTCGACAGCTGCACTCCCCATGCCGGTGGACTTGGAGGATCCCATAGAGGATGACACCCTGCTGTCACAAATGGAGGAAGAAACAGCAGCCACCAGAGGCCAACCCACCCCCACCCTCAGCTCCAGAGGATGCAGGCAAAGAGGCAGACTGGAGGGCCAGGACCACAGTGTGCTGTTGGAGATCAGGGACACAAAGAAGACCAGCACAGAACTTCTCTCTCAGCTGGTTCACTTGGACAGAACATCCTCCAGCCGGAACACCTTCATCACCTACATGAGCCAGACCCTGAGGGACCTGCCCAAGGCCCAGTACCAGATGATGAAGCAGAACATCACAGCACTTCTGCACAACCCTCAAGGCCCAGCTGAAGCTGCTCCTACCCAGTCCAGGTCTGCTCCTCCACCCCAGGCGATGTCACAGTCCTTCCACGGCTTTCAACAGTCTCTCACCTACTAAGGCTACGACTACCAGGACTTCCCACAGCAGAAGCAGAACTTCCCAGTCCAGGCCCAGGTTCATTGGACGCCACAGACATCAGTCCTCACCCAGTTGCAGACCAGACAGCCCCACTACACTCCTCCCAACCCTTCCTCCACCCCACAGCCAAGCCCGTCAATGGACAATCTGTCATCAGTATTGGGCCTGACATCTCAAGTCCTTGATGAAGGGCCTTTCAACCTCATGGGACTGAGTCAGCTCTTGGATAGCTTCCTGAACACACCACCACCTGTTGTACCCTCAGGGCCAAGCACCCCAATGGTGCCTCAGACCAGCACTCAATCCACAGCCACCTCCACAGTCCCTGCCCGCTTAACAGCTGCGACCATGGACATGACTCAGAGTGACTGAGAATAGTGTCAGAGACTGAGTTGTTTATTTGTTAAGTTTATCTTTGCTTAAGACACTTAATACAGTTTACTTGGTTCATTTTGATTATTTAATAAAGTCATAAAGTTTACCTAAGAAAGTTAATAAAGTTTATCTTTGCTTAAGACACTTAGTTTATTTGGTTCATTATTTTTACTTAATAAAAAGTAAAACTTTTGATTTCATTTTTGAAATAAAACTTTTATTTCATTTTGGGTGAAAACTTTGAAAAAATGGTTAAGCCTTTGCATGCTTGTGGGATCGATAAGGATAGTTGTGGGATAGATAAACCTCCAGTGCAAGCATAGTGGGACTATATGGTCCACCATCCCAGCTGCCACACATATGGACCTTTATTATCAATAACAATTTATTCATTGATCAACACATTTTAAAATAAACAAAGCTCTTTATTAATGGCCTATTCATTGTAGCACCACTCAACATACATGGCACAATCTCATCAGTGTTATGCAACAGCCTCAAGGAAGCATCCATTAATCATCTATCATCCTGTCTTGCCGCTCCACTGCTCCAGCTGGGGAGTTGTCCCAGTGTTTCAGGAGGTTGCGCTGCTTCTTCCCTTCATGTGAAGCTCTGTTGGGGCCTTGTACATCCACAGTGTTTATCAGGTTACGTCCTTGCCTCCATTCACTAGGCTCCATGTCCCCATTCCCTTGTTGACGGTTGACAAGTCTGTTCTGCAACACTGGGAAGCGGGTGTGCATGAGATTGTGCAGGATGCAGCAAGCTTCCATGATGCTCCTCACAGTCTCTGGGTCATGTTGCAGGGTGGTGAGAAGTATCTGGAACCTGTTGGCCAGGATGCCAAAGGCGTTCTCCACCACCCGTCTTGCCCTGGACAGCCTGTAGTTGAAGATCCTCTCTTCACAGGTGAGGTATCTTGAACTGTACGGCTTCATGAGGTAGGTTCTGAGGGAGAACGCGTCATCACCAACAATGAAGTAGGACACATCTTGTGTGTCATTGGGTAGGGGGTCTGGACCTGGAAAACCCATGATGAAGTTGTGTTCCAGCCCATCCTTGAGTTCACTTGCGTTGTATACCTGGCCATCTGAAGCTGACCCGTTGCCTGAAGCATCGATGTAGATGAACTTGTAGTCAGCATCAACCATGGCAAAGAGGATGATACTGAAGAAGCCCTTGTAATTGTAATAAGTGGACCCTGAGTTGGCTGGAGTTTTGCAGGCCACGTGCTTCCCATCTATGGCCCAATGGTGTGGGGAAAGTTCCACCTCTGATACCGCTCTTCTGCAAGTTTTCTCCAGCCTTGTTCAGTGGTGGGGCACCTGAGGAGCTCCTCCACGTATTCTTCAATGATGGCCTGTACCACTTCTCTGACCACTTTGCTGATGCTGTTGTGTGGCACCCTCCATGCATACTGCATGTTTCTGTATGTGGGTCCAGAGGCCAGGTGCCGCAGAGTCAGTGACACCTTCAGTCCAGGGTCCAGGTTGGGACGGAAGTTGGTGCTAGGCTTGGTCAACCTGGGTCTCAGACGCTGTACAAGTTCGTCAAACATGGCTGGTGGCATCCTTATGAAGTGATGGAATGCACGAGGGTCTTCATTCCTCAGCTCCACCATCAACTGGTCATACAGTCCAAACTCCATTCTTCTCATGATCCATCCTCGGACCCACACAGCTCTTGGACGTCTCCTTCCTCTCCTTCTGTGTAAAACTTGATATAGTCTGAACAGTTTTGGTTCTGGTGATGAATGAGCACAGCTATCATACGGACTGTGTCATCATCCATGGTGGAGAACAATTGATGATGTTGAAGACCAAGACCAAGGGTGATGAGATCTGTACACCATGGCTGCTGGACTCATACTGAGATCCAGATGATTTTCTCCCCCTTTTTATAGGAAATATCGGTTGTCTGCTAGGTGTCCTTCTACATACTCTAGACATACTCCAGACATCCTAAATATACGAGATACATCCCAGATACGAACGTTTTGTCTGTTTTTAATACTTTATATACGAGATGCATATGCTTACATCCTTTCTATTTCCGTGCTACTCATGCTGTGTTGACGTTCCGAGTACCTTTTGTTTCCTCCCTCTTTCCGTTTTCAGCTGCAGCAGATGTGAGTTGAGGGGATGGCCAGAGGATGCAGAGAGGATACAGCGGATGTTTAACGGATGATCACGGACATAGAACATTTGTTGCCCAAATATGTCACAGATGTACATCATATGCGGCGGAAAGTTCATCCATTCACAAAGTTTTGTGCAGCTCAAAACTTCTTGTGCAGATGAAATTGCAGTGGGCGGATGCTCAACGAATAGAACGTATGAAACACGTATGCAGTGAGTACACAACGGATGCATAGCGTTTTCCAACGGATGGCCAGTTTTTTTTAACGTTTTACATCCTCTTTGCATCTGTAAATGCAGTGGGACTGGGCCTATACAAAAGAATTGTTACTGGAAGCCATGCGTCCTTGAAAGCCGACTGTGTCACTGTTGTTTGCTTTCCTGTCAGGCATAGGAGGGATAAAAAAGTAGTGGAATCCATCAAATATGTTAAACATAATATAACCATATATCAGGCCATCAGCATGGCCAAAGTAGAAGAAAGTGGAATCTGGAAAGGGCTTTCTTAAGCTGGCTTCACTTCCATGATTTAAGGCTGGAATGTGGAGTGGTTTTTTTTCACACAGGCTTTTCACACATCAACCAGAGGAGCATTTTTAATAACTTAACTGAATTCATTGTTACATTAAGTAATGCTTTATGATATTGCTGAATCTAAATGGGATTATGATGAACATGCAATATAAATATTAAATAATATTGTAGTACAACCTCCCTTTGCATTGAATTCAATCTTGAAGAGTAATTTGTATGTATAACTGGAGAAAAGATATTACAAGACATAGAAATATCAATTTACAAAGCTGAAATGTAAAGAAACCCACCTTTTTCTGATAGATCTTTAAATGTTATATTACAGGAACAATTTAGATGGTGTTGATTCACATTACAAAGAATTTCATTGGTCCTTGCATTTAACATCTTACAATGGGAATGTGCTTCAGAAAGACCAAAAGAATTTACATCTACTCTCACATGAACCTAAAAGAATAAAAACATTGAAAACAATAAATTTATTCAGTGCTAATTATAAAATTGCCAATTTTATTCTGGCAGTGAGCTAGGAAGTAGAAATCTGATGAAATCTGTGCAACTTTAATGATCAAATCCAAATAATCAACTACGAAACAGCATCTATTCAGATTTCCTTCCTTCTGTTCCCAGTTTTAATCATGATTTAGCATTATACAGTATAGATGCATGGCTTCTTTTGTTTAAAATGTAGAAAAAAATACTTGAAAATTAAAGTACATCCTCATGATTATCATAGATTTAGAGAGTGCCAAGTTAGCTACACTGGTTAATCTATTTTGTATATCCTTTTAATACAGATGGATATTTAGAAATTTGAAAGTCATAAAATACAAATAGTATTGGTATGATAAGGACGACTGGTAGGAAATCTCTATAGCACGGCTTACTTTCTACAGAACAAGGATGTACTGTTCTCCAACAGCAGCAAAAATATTAGTTAAATATACAATTCTGTATTACCATTATTTCCATTTTTATGTACTTGTGTTTAATTTACTGGATTGGATTCTTATAATCATGACTATATAGAGGTCTGATCCATTATTGTACTTTTATTGGCACAATGAGAGGAGATTATAAAAATTACTGAGGGCCACTGATCTTACAACTGCACAACCCTGCAACAGGTTTCATTGGTAAAAACAAAGAACATGGGTAATATTTTTATTAATATGGCCAGAACACTACAATAATGCAATATCATCAGTCTCAAAATCACCATTGCTAACCATTTTATTACTATTACTCATTTTAATCTATGAATAGAGAATTATGAACTACATACCTTATTATTTTTGAGTTGAGAAGTGTAGATTTTCAGGCACTTATCTGTGCCATATGAAATATTTACCCAGTTAAATGAGTTACTAGAAAATGAACATTTTCCTTTTAAAGTGCAGCTGAAGAAAATACAAGTATATTTGTTACAGAAATACTAAAAGACGTTTTGACTCTATATAGCAATTCACACTAACTGTTTTTCATTAGTCATTTTGAATTTTTTTCCTCAGCTCATAACAGGAGGAAAGGATGTGTTTTAAAAGGATGTGTTTTACATCAAATATGGTTTGGGGGTTCTACCCCATTTCGATTCAGCTATTTTTGTAAAAAAAAAAGTTACTGTACTGTTTCTGCAAGCAATGTAAGCATTCCTAAAAAACAGATTAGCCTAATCAGATTATCATGCTCTGCCGCATTTGCTTATTGTTGCATATTGGTATTATTTGGATTTTTATGATTCTAAAAATCATTTTACAAAACAGCTAAAACCAGGGCTCAATGTAATGGCTTGAAGTTCATATCTGGAAAGTCCTAAATTTGAAATTTTGGGAGCCAAAAGCACTCACAATTGCTAGCAGGGACTGGTATTCCCTATATTCTGGGAAAATGGCATCATTTTCTTTTTAAAGTGGCATGCAAGCTATTTCTGGAATGAACAGCATTATTATTTTGCTTTAAAAAACTAAATGAACTTTAAATACAACTTCAGATTTCTCTCATTCGGGCACCAAAAAAGATCTTAAGCAAAGATCTTGATTTGTTTGAACACTGTTATGGAATCCAATATTCTTTGGAGCAAAGATGTTCCTTTATTTTTTTCCTGAACATAGGTTCTAAAGAATGATGTCCATAGATTGGTCCATCTAAAAATAAAGTCAATGTGCAATAAATACTGAAATATATTTTGGCAGAAATTCATTTATAATTTTTAGGAGTCACATAATTGCAAAGTCTGAGAATCCTTGCCTGAGTAAAAATCCCTATGAAGCACAGAAATAGCTTTTGTGAAGCTTCTTCTCCGGCAACATTGAATTGTTAACTAGGGCAAGACCAATTCTCAAAAACATTGAATTGTTAACCTTTGCCAGACCAATTCTCAAATACAGCTGGTCTACCTGGAATTCACACTGTATATCGGATATTAACACAATTGAACAAGTTCAGAGATATTTCTCGAGAAAAGTACTCCACTGTCCACTCACAATAGAATTCCCTATGCCTCCAGGATTGAAATTTTGGACCTCGACAATCTAGAACTACTCTGCCTGAGGTCCAATCGAAGCATATTACACAAAATTGTCTGTTACAATGTCTTACCTATCAACAACTTATTCAGCCTCAATCACAATAATACACGGGCAAACAACCAATACAAATTCAAGGTAAATCGCTTCAAACTCAATTGCAGAAAATACATCTTCAGCAACAGAGTGGTCAGCGCCTGGAATGCCCTATCCGGCTCCATTGTTACAGCCTCAACCCCTCACAGCTCCAATCTCAAACTGCCTACAATGCACCTCACCCATTCCTAAGAGGTCCTTAAAGGGGGCGTGCATAAGCTCACCAGCATGTCTACCGTCCCTGTCTTACTGTCCCCATTTTTCTCTATTTACTCCCTTTGTTCTTGTTTATGTTCATCTTATACTTGTTATCTTGTATATGTATGACAAACAAACAAAATAAATAAAATAATATTTCTTTCTTTTTCTTTCCTTCCTTTTTCTTTGTTTTAAAACACACATAATTTTGAACAGGCATTCAAACTCTTCATAAAATATTAATACAAGGATAATTACCTTTTCTTTGTGTGGCACCATCCACAGTGTGGGTCCATTGCAGATAAACAATCTCTGCAGGAAATATATTTGTTGCAATTTGCAACCTGTATTCTCCTAATCTAAAAAAAATAAAAAGTATTTTTTTGCAAATTCTTTATCAGCCATTCCAAGCAAAACAAATAATATTTTTATGAGCTTGAGATACACAAAAAATAATAACTATTTTAAAAGTTATAATTCTTAAAAATATAGGGAGGTAGTCAAACAAATATGCCTCATTAAAATACTAGAATAAGGTGTGTTTTTTGGGTATGTTGATACCAATTTCTCACTTTTTCAGTCTTTTACAAATAACTATTTGTGAACTTGATTTAAACTTATCCTGGCTGGCAAAAGCTGGCTGACAAATAACAAGTCTCTGGATGCTAGTTTATATTGATTCTGGGTTGATTCTGGAATGAATTCTAGGATTAAAAGAGAAACATATAAATTAGAGGTGTTTTCTAATGATATGGTAATAATTTAGAAGATCCTTAATAGAAATATTAATAAAAATATAAACAGTTTGGGGATAATAGCTAGTTTAAAAATTAGCAAGCAAAAGATGAAGACGCTTACAAAGAATTTGAAAATGGAAAAACAAAGGGAACGGTTGGAAATAACTGGTTTTAATATTTTTCTTGAAATATGTATGTATTACTATAACTAGCATGAATTGTATTTTATTGCAGAACAATTATGTAAAAACCTGGAATTAAGAAGGATATACTGAAATAGGAGAAATGACTATCATCTAGCATGCAAGGCTGACCAAGTGAAGCCAATTTCCACAAGTCTCATGAGAATGGGAGCACTAGATGGAGAGCAGCAGGCACTCTGTTCTTGAGATAGTTTGGAAGAACTTCCAATGGGTTTCTGAAGCACTGAGAGAAAGGGAACCACTATTTGCACAATGCCGCAAGTGATTTGGAGAACGGTCTGACTGGCCTCGAAAAGAAGGCTTGGCATAGCTAGCAGCAAGAGAAAGATGACAAAGACAGCTAGGCACATCAGGGCCTATATGGGAAAAGCAATGGAAGCAATGGCAGAGGCTTGGGGCAATGGCAGCTGGCTGAGACTACCAAAGTTTCAGGTCTCTACTTCAGCCTCAGGACTGCCATTGCTGCCAAGGTTTGTGCTGCTGTGCAGGGTGGCCAAAAGAGTGAAAGAAGATAGGAGGGAAGGAGTTGAAGTGTCCCTGTGGTTATAAGTGGCTGAATTTTGATCACATTTGGTCAACGTGGCTTTGGCCCGGTCTACCCAGTGCACAGAGGAAACATGACAGCAGTTTGGGGAGTGGGGTTAAGATGGCCACAGCCACCCAGTCAGTCATGCCCACCCAGTCAGCCATGCCCAGTGAGTGACATCAAGATGGCCATGCTCACCCAGTCAGCCATGCCTGGCTGGCTCCTGAGGTCAGCCATAGCCCTGATATGACCCTCAATGAAATTGAGTTTGACATCCCTGTTCAAACACAATGACGGAATGTTTGGTGAAGAAGACAAAAGTAGTAGAAATGGCAAAATTGACTGGTTTGATTAAAGAAAAATTAAAGAAAGTAACATCTACATTTATTAGTAGCTGGAAACTCCTTATGAACTTTTTGCTACAGAAAGAAAAAAATGATCTCCGACGTTAATGATTGGAAAAATTAAATTATGGAAACAAGAACACTTTGATGTAACTTTAGAAATAGAGGGTAAAATAAATGCATTTATAACCACTGTTAGGAAGATCGGAAACTGTGTCTTATAACTTTTCTTTTTTTTCTATTTTCTTTTCTTACTATTTACTACTTTTATTTTTTTAATTACCATTCAATATTTATAGTCCTTGCCTTGTTAAAACACATACACACACACACACACACACACACACACACATGTACAGTATATCATTAAACACACACACACACACCCAGTAGCTTCAAATTAGTATAACTTTTGATTATTGTTTTAAATCTTATGAGCCATTTTCATTGCAGAGGCTCTACATTTTATTTTATGTGAACTGAAATTGAAATGTAGTGAGTTGCGATATTAATGTTTTAATGTTGTATTTAATTATTTTGTAGATATCTAACGACAGGCAAATTCACCTAGGAAATTGGCAAATTCACCTAGGAAACTACTGATAAAATTCATTTTGAAATAAACTTCTAGCCAACCTCTGAGTCCATTTTCCTATTTCTAGGAAGATTGGATTAATTATTGCTCTTAAGTATTTTATAGACGTAGAAAAACATATTTTTTCAGATTCAGATCTGATGCTAAGGAATCAACTATTTTAGGTTTTAATGTGGAAAAATTGTGGTTGCTCATAATAATTTTTGCTAAACTCAGATGGTCTGTATTAATCCTATGAAATCATTATTAGCATTTCAAATCTCACCAGGCTCAAGATTGATTCAACCTTCCATCCTTCCAAAGTGGGTAAATGAGGACACAAATTGTTTTGGCAATATGCTGTAAACCGCTTAAAGAGGGCTGTAAAGCACTGTAAAGCAGTAGCAAGTCTAAGTGTTCTGTATGGAACTTGGTAGGTTCCAAGTCCCTCATTCTGATTGGCCGAAAAGGCCACTTACAGATTGGTTCACTAGGAACCAATCTGAGAAGCCGCCAAGTAGTGGGAAGAATTTAACAAGTGTCATTGGCCACAAGCCGGCAGGCAAGCCGCTATATAAAGGGCTGCCGCGGCTTGGGCTATGTTCCGTATCTTTTACCTAGCGAGTTAAATACAAGAGTTGTTGTTTGGAACCCGGTCTCACCTGCTTCTTTTCGGACGGAACACTGGCGACGAAGGTGGGATCGTGGTAGAAGCAGAGACCAAAGCACGCGGCGATCTGAACCGAGCGAGAGAGATGGCCGGTAACAACACACCGCCCGCACCCTTCAATCCTGATGAGGAGGATTGGGAATCATATATCGATCACTTTCTTATGTTCTTAGAAAGCAACGAGATGGAAGAAATCTCAGACCAAAGGAAGAGGGCTGTCTTCCTTACACACTGCGGACCGGCCATATTCAAAATGGCAAAGGCGCTGGCAAAACCCAGAGATGTCAAACAGATGACCTGGTCCGACCTAAACCGAATGCTCCAAGCACACTACGCACCGGTGGTCTCAAATTTAATCAAAAGGCATGAATTTTACAAAAGGGACCAGAAGGAGGATGAAACCATAGCAGATTTTGTGGCAGCTTTGAGACACATTGGAGGAGCATGTGAGTTCCAAAACATGGATGAGGCAATGAGAGACTGCGAAGTCCTCAGCCTGAAAGACTCTATCCTTCAGAGCAAACTACTGAATAGGCCGAACATAATCGTGGCCGAAGCCATTGCAGAGGCAACCACCGCTGAAGCAGCAAAGAAGTCAGCAGCCACTATGCAGCAAATGAACGCAGTTTCAGACCTGTCGACCCAAACCAGGGAGAAGAAGGCAGAGGGGGGAAAGAAACAGCCCACAGTGACAACCCACCACGAGGACATTGAAACCCAGAATGACACCAAAGACAACGACGAAGATGTCCATAAACTCTATTCAGATAGAAAATGGCGCGAAAAGAGGAGGAATCGGCGGGAATTTCAATGTGCAGGCTGCGGAGGCAATCATCCACGGTCTGAATGCAGGTTCCTCAACGCAATATGCCGGGCTTGTAATAAAAGGGGGCACATCAAAAGGGTCTGCCACAACAAAAAGAGCTATAGTCCAAAAAGATGTGGCAGCACCCCTCCCCCAGACACGATGACAAACTGGCAACAGATGGAACTGCAATAAGAGAACTGGTGACAGGGAAGAAACGCATCAGAGAGTCACTTAAGGGGAAGGAGTGTTCTGTATGGAACTTGGTAGGTTCCAAGTCCCTCATTCTGATTGGCCGAAAAGGACACTTACGGATTGGTTCACTAGGAACCAATCCGGGAAGCCGCCAAACGGCGGGAAGAATTAAACAAGTGTTATTGGCCACAAGCCGGCAGGCAAGCCGCTATATAAAGGGCTGCCGCGGCTTGGGCTATGTTCCGTATCTTTTACCTAGTGAGTTAAATAAAAGAGTTGTTGTTTGGAACCCGGTCTCACCTGCTTCTTTTCGGACGGAACACTAAGTGCTATTGCAATTGAGCCTTTGACCTTCTAGTGTACAGTATTTACTCCATATCAATGAAAAGTTGGAATAATGCTAAGTCATTTTATACACAAAAAAAATGATAATGTTGATGTCCTGGACCAATCACAATGTGAAATAAGATAAATAAAGGCAGTGAAATGGGGAGGAAAGTGAAAGAATGTGAATAGCGCAGAATGTGAAAAGGGGCAATATTTCCAATATTATATTACAAGGATGAGGTGACTTTTTAGGACCTGATGATGTAAGAATCTTCCAAAGTCCTCCCTCTACCCCACAAAAAAGATCCAGTGTGTAATAATTTTTCATAATTCTCTAAACTTTTTCCATGGGCATTCCAGTATCCTTTTATCATAAAACTTCACTAGAAAACAATTTGAATATTTGCAATTGCTTTGCTGGCCTTCAATACTTGGCTACATGAAGTTTTATATACAACTTTGAAAACAGCATATTAATGGAATTCTAGAGTGTAATTTAGAATTCAACCAACCATATTATTAGATGGTAGATAGATGTAATTCTGATCCGTAGGGTCAAGTTCAAGCCTATGGAAAATGGGTGTTTCTTCCTTAATTTCATATAAAATTTCTGGACAATTTGGCTTCATTTTGTCATCAAGGACAATCTATAAAAACAGGATATATTTAATGAACATAAGCTTGCAAACAGTTTGGAATAGAGTTGTCCTGTACTCTTTTGTCACCTATTCCTCATCACAACTTCTTTTCCCATGTGGTCTTAAATAACTGTTGAGGAAAAAGATTAAGGCTGATTTTTATCTTGTAAAATTATTTAATAAAAAGATGATAGGTAGATAGATTACAGATAGATAGATAGATAGATAGATAGATAGATAGATAGATAGATAGATGATAGATAAAGATTAAGGCTGAAAAGAGTGTAAAGAGTTATAGATGCTGTTGTTGTAGTAAAAACATATACTATCTTCTAACACTGTACAAAATCATTATGTAACTTATAGTGGCTTAATGTATGAGCCCAGCCTAGCCAATTTGTAAACTGTAGCATATGTAAGTTCTATGTCTTGTTCAAAATACCATGTTTAAATCAAATGAATATATTATTAAATCAAATGTACCATAGCAAACAATGTATTTTTTAAAAAAGATCTTTTTCAAATGCAAAGTTATAGTGAGCAATATAAAATCTGTCATCCTTCAAAATCTTTTCTATTTGATTTCTAGAAAATGGAAACTCTAAATGTGCAAATAGTGCAAATGTGCGAATGCATGCACCAACCTGTTTTACTCCACTAAAAAAAAAAAAGATAAATTGCATGTGCAGATTATTTGTGAGTTCTTAAAAACTAAGTATACTGATTATTTATATTAATACTATTAATTTTTTATTAAAACATATTGAAAAAAATTGATCCAAATATGAACACTGTTTTCTGCAATTTTACATAACCTGATGTATGAACTGATGAAATCATAATGATTTATGGCATAACCTACCTTCAATAGCTGCCCATTTCCTGTCCCTAAAAATATAACAGTCTTGTTTAGAAGCACAGTGGCATAAACTGAAACCAAATTAAAATGATTCAGAGAAGTTGAATTGTTCATTGGCCATGTAACCTTTACCTGAAACAGAATGAACAAAGAAACAAAACTTTAGTATACACCATTAAATTATAACTAAAAGAAGAAATATTCAGTAGCTATCAATATCTGTGGAAAGATTAGTTGCCATATTATAGATGTTGGGTGGTATTGTATCTCAAGTAGACTTCAACACAATATTATTAAATTTTTCATTAGGATTAATATTATATATAATATAATTTTTTAAACAAATCAGCATAATTAGATGAGAGAAAAATCTGAAACACTGCAGCAAGCATGTACTTAGAAGCATCTTTTCTTAATTAATGATGTCTGATTAACCTAGCAAGTTTGCTAGGTTACATGAATTGCTTAGCTACGTGAATCCAAAAATGCAGGAAGAAGTAGACTACTGTAGAAAGACTGTCAAAGTGCCTTTCTTCGAGGGTTCGAATTTTCCCACTGGGAGAGCTCCGGCGCAAGTATACGGACAACTGCTTGAAAGCTGGATCTTTTTATTTTCAGGAAGGCGAGAGACAGCGTGCCTGCGTTCCTGGGGCTAGCTAGCTGACTTCGAATGGTAAGTTCCTGGTTTTTTATACCCTTTTTTCTCTTTGTGTATAAATGTTTGCTTAGTGCTTTAGTGTTTTAGATATTAAAATCCTGTCAGAGTTTATTTTTTCGCCAGAAGGCAAACTTAGCGAGGCGCGGAAATAAACTCTGCGGGGTGGCTTGATTGTATCATTGGTTTTTCTAATCTCTTTTAGCTTTATAATGGTTTTTCCTATTCATTTTGTAGTAATCTTCTATTCGTTTCCTTTGTGATTTATTTCATAATTTCTGTCTGTTTGTTTTGCTGATTTGGTATGTCCTGTGTAAGGGATTTCTTTTCCTTGTTTCCCTGACTTTCTTAATTACTTGGCTTTTGTCTAGAGGGCTTCTTTCAATACCTTTTATTTGATTTCTTCTTTCAATACCTTTTATTTGATTTCTTTTCCTATGCAAGTTTGTTTTATGCCTGGCTTGATGTTCCCTTTGGGCTTTTCCTGCCTGGGTGACACCACTGTCCTCATGAAGTTCCCTTTCCACACTACATAAAGAGCCAGTTTGGTCTAGTGGTTAAGGCCCCAGGCAAGAAAGCGGGGCACTGTGAGTTCAAGTTCTTCCTTAGCCATGAAAAGTCAATTCTGTGAGTTTGGACCAGTCATGCTCTCTCAACCCACAGGTTCATTGTTATGGGGAATATAGGAGGAGGAAGGAATATTAAAGCAAATAGCATAGAGACTGAAATATAAAAACCAGAAAATGTGAACGTCTGGATCACAAAAATGTAAATATGTGTGAATTCCTTGCTCTCAATAATTTATTCTGTTTTGAAAGAAGATACCCCAAAATATCTGGAAGGCACTAGATAGAAGAAGGCTAAACTACACATTATGGGATTTGTATTCAGAGGTGTTCATGTAATGTAGTTATGAGGTTGGATATCATTTAATGTATAATTTTCATAACATTTTAATACCAAAAAATATGTGGCATTTTTAGATTGTGAAAGTGCTCATAATGCGATTAGTGAAAACTCCTACTGCTCTTTCCCATGATACATTAAGGAGAGGAAATAAGTAAACATAGGTAATCCAACAATGTATATAGTATATTAGTGTCTAAAGAATTAGAGGTAAATGAAAACCATTCAGTAGTATACATTTATGTTTCTGATGTATAACATTTTTAAAATTTAATTTTTCTTCTAATGCAACTAAATCTAATATTGATATTATGTTCTCCATGTTTGTTGCTTTTTCTTTAATATTTCACAGTGCTACAAGAAAGTAAAAAAAACAGGAAATCCTGTACAAAATCTTTCACCTCCTTTTTCGAAATGCCTTTTATAATTTCATTTTATGTGGCTCTTTGTTTCCAGGGCTCATGGAATCATAATAAAAAATCTATTTTAAAACAACAAAGCTCCTCTATTACCTTTTATTGATATCAGTTTTGTATGTATTCCTTAAAATTCTATTTATGGTTCTGAATAATTATTTATGACAACTTTATTGTGTTATTATATTTGTAATGAAGTTAATAAAAAACCTTCATATTTAACAGTACTGTTAAAATTTGTCAGATTATTTTTACATTGCTGTAAACCAAAGTGTTGATCAATTACTCCAATCTCCTTCAACCAGCTGTAATACATTTCATAATTATCTGTTAACACAGAATATCAATCGGAAAAAGCTGAATTAGATTTTTTCTGTATTGCCTATTATCCACTACCATTTGGCAAAATAGTTTTCTCTCTATAACTAAGTGACACAATTTGGTTTAAGAGTTGTTTTTAAGTTATGATTTTTAAGTTCCGCATTGTTTGTGATATAAATATCAAGTGGCATAGAAATATGCCATAGAGAAAGAAACACAACTTTAATATGATACTTTTAGGTTTTTGGAGCATCTGGCATATCCTGCAGTGCATATTTCTGTTTAAACTTCTTACCCACTTAACGGGGAAAACAACTTTAATACCAGAGCACCTAGGGTCAACCTTAATCTCCCTCAGATATGGATTGGGGATGACATGAACCAGGCTAAATATAAAAGACCACTCAGGGATTACTCTCATTATGCATTATATTCTCCATTGAAGCCATATTTTCACAGTTCATTACCAGTTCTATTATTTAAATAGAGAACATAAGAAGAATCATCCTGTCAATACCAGTACTTCCTAATACAATTATGATGCCAAATAAATGACTGGGAACAGAAGACAGCTGCTCATTTTTGAAGCACTCTGTTCTCTATAAAAATGCTTTCCTATTTAGACATCCAAAAAGTGTTTCATTATCAGGTTCCAGGATCTAGATATACAATTTCCCCCAAGACAAGTAGATTTAAAGCTGGGGAGATTTGATGTTTAAATCTAATTTAAATAGTTTAAATCTGGGAGATTGCTTATCCTTCATTTCTTACACATTGGAAGTTATTCCTCAGGATGATGACAAAGAAATAAACCTAAATAATATCACTGTTAATTTTTCTAGGCAATGTTTTCAGAATTAGGAATGAATATCACCTTAAGTTAGAATCTTCAGAATTCAAAACACATATTCTGTTATAAATCATTGGATGTGATCATTCAAAGAATCAGATTTAAGAATTAATATCTCAGATACCCAGTGGCCTACAGTTTGAAGGAATTTCATGTTACAGTCTATATCAAGGATCAGGAAAATTACTTTAAAATGATTCATATATAATACGCTACCTCCATACAAATTGCTAAAATTTCTGAGACGCCTACAAATGGATGGTGTTCTGTATACTGTTCTGTTTACTCCAAATGTCTCAAATGTGATTGGCCAGAAAGACCTGCATGGGATTGGTTCACTAAGAACCAATCCAGGAGAACCGGTGAAAGGCGGCAAACTCAAGTAAATGTCAGTGGCTACAAGCCGGCAGGCAAGCCGTATATAAAGGCTGCCGCGGCTTGAGCCAAACCGTTCCGTTTGCTGTAAATAGTGAAATAAATACATTTGCTGTTGGAACCCGGTCTACCTCACGTTTTTCCGGACGGAACAGATGGGGAAGCAAAAGATTGCCAATCACACTCTCAGTCTAACCCATGTCAAAATATATTTTGCCACTTTGAGTTACTTGTAAAATTAATAATGCAGGATTAAAAATGAGATAAATACATGATGATGCTGAAAGATTAACAGCATGGATACCAGAAAATTTAGTTACAAGTCTCAAGATATGCTTGCTGTCATTATTTAAGTGAGACAAGACAAAAACTAAAAACATCAACTTTTCATGTGGGAAGCTGACAGGGAATGTGATCACATGACTATGGCTTGCTGCCACACTATAACTGCAAGTCACACACCAAGCTCCCAGATTGTGATTACATGGCCAAAGAAACACTGTGATGGCTGGAATTAAGTCCCACTCATGCAGGGCCATCACGACCTTGAATCACAACCTTCACTGGATGAATGGTCATAATCTGAGGACTACTGGTGCTCTCTGACTTAGGAATGCTATAGCAGCTGAGACACACCTGGTGTTATCTTTATTGTGTTTTCCATGCCAGAGAAACGTATTTTATTTTCCTTGGTCCTTTTAATGATCTCCTGATTTCACTATGTTTTTTTATTATCATTTTACTACTGCTTTTACTGTTATTATTATTGCTTATTGTTTTTCTTCCATATTATATTACGGTGCAATACTGTGATGTACTTTGCTTGTATTAATAATTTTAAATTTCATTTGAATTGTTTGAATTTAGTGGTTTAATAAAGTGTAATAATAATTAAAAAATTAAATAAGAAATATTCCTTACTGTTCTATCTTAACAGATACTTAACAGATTAACAGAGTTGGAAGGATCCTTGTAAGTCATCTAGTCCAACCCCACCCATCCAAGCAGGAAACCCTACACCATTTCTGATAGATGGTTGTCCAGTCTCTGCTTGAAAGCTTCCAGTGATGAAGCTCCCACAATTTCTGAAGGCAACAACGACTGATGACCTTCTTTTATCGGTTCACTGTAGAAAGCATCCTTTCATATTGCATTACGGTGTGGTATGCTGGCTTGAAAGCCATGGATAGAAAGACATTGCAGAGGGTGGTGAGCACAGCACAAAACATCATGGGCTGTTCCCTGATACCACTAGATGACATTGCTAGGGCTTGCTGCCTTAGAAGAGTGAGGAAAATTCTCAGGGACGACTCACACCCTGGTCAGCACTTCTTCACTCTCCTACCATTGGGTAGGAGATGTAGAAGCATAGCCAGCTGCACCAACATGTTGAAGAACAGTTTCTATCTGTGGGCTGTCAGACTCCTGAATGGAAAATAACTTCATGTCAACATAGCATGATAGACTTGCAGGGTCAGTGCATTGTGCAACAAGGTCACATGGTGTGATAAGATTGGGACTGGGTTAGGGACTTCTGTCTTCACTGTGAGTTGTGTTGAAGATGTGTGCACGAAGGGAGGCTCAACTAATCTCATTGTACATATGTTGTACTCTGACAATAAAAGTTGATTGATTGATTTAAAAATCGTCTAAATTGTATGTTACCAATTCCAAGTTACCAATTCCAAGTTCCTTCTTCCTCTATTAAGTAATATCACATGATCTTTTGCAATATATGTTCAGTTAGTTAGACATTATTTTTTGCTATTTACCAATGATAAGTATTTTTAAACCCACTGTCTATAATAGAAATTTAAACAAGTTGAAATCATTTCAACTGAAATCAGTGAGGCTTGGTTATATTTAATATTGGTTGAGTCATCCTCAGGATTACATTTGCTTATTCTTTATACATATAAAAACTCCAAGATCTGAACGAATTTTAACATTTCTTATATATAGAAGACTGTTAAAAATAACATTATCTGACATGCACCAGCTTAGCCTACTCTGTAGTTGTCTAAACTGCACTTTCAGCTCCTTTAGGTGATGGAAAGTTGAAATAGAATAATATTAAAATACAATCTATATATATAAAAGCGAAATACCACTCATGCATTATCACAAAATCTCCAGAACTATAAAGCCTACAAACTTGAAATTTGGCATGTATGTTCCTCTTGGCTTCTAGGTGCTCACTAAGAAACACTTTTTCGAAATGACCATCAGAGCATTACTATTTTGTATATTATTATTAACATGCTCTGATGCTAAGGAGTTCTACTCTCCCTCCACACCTGAAAAGAAATCTGTTCCAAATGCAAAACACAAGCAGAGGAGAAGAATTTCAGTTTTAATTTCACAGCACCAAGCAGCTTTAGTGCAGAATAGT
This sequence comes from Laticauda colubrina, assembly GCA_015471245.1. Lineage (NCBI taxonomy): Eukaryota > Metazoa > Chordata > Lepidosauria > Squamata > Elapidae > Laticauda > Laticauda colubrina. The sequence goes on along the minus strand of BLBF01000022.1, from coordinate 37,021,261 downwards.
TGAACTAAGCTATGTCCAGGCTCCTTACCATCTCCTTCTTGCTCATACAGCAAATACTGTTTCACTTTCCAAACAGCCCTCAACTCTCTCACACACTGACAGGATACTAGCCAGATGAATACCGATGGATGCTGGTAGGCAGAATTCCCCCCACTTTATTTTCCTCCCCAAAAACTAACTCCAACCGTATAGTTTTGTAATGAAGCACAGGTATCGAGTTAGCATATTATATATAAAGGGGAATAATTGCTGCAGGAAATAACAATTCCTCAATATGAAATTTGCAAAAGTATATCTACTAAATTTATAAGACCATTTTAAGAATTGTGAAGATTTTAGAAAACAGAAACTATATTATCGTACTATGGAATATATTCCTTGTAGTTAATACCAAAACAATTGGATAGAATATTAAATTGTACAGTGTTATTACACACACACACACACACACACACACACACACACACACATATCTGCTGAACATTAATGCAGGTGAGATCAACATGGGATATTGTCCTATAAATTGGTCCAAATTTTATGTTGCAGAACATGGAAAGTAGCAAAAAAAAATAATGTTTTTTATTGTACAACAACTGATATTTTAAATGGCTTTTTATAAAAATGTTTTAAGGCAATCCCAAACAATGCATACACAATAATGAAAGAATGCAATAATATATAACCTCCAACAAATATTTACTTAGGAAAACTATCTGGATCTAAGATCAACTGACCTATTTAAATACCTTAAAAATCCCATATAATTAATATTTCTAGATTTTAAACAGATTAAAACTGCAAAATATAAGTACAATTAAAATCCAAAACTTATAAAATATCTAATAGACATATGGCACGTACCACAGATTCCAAAAATTAAAATAGTTAACTCAAAGTTGAGTTAAAAGTAGACTAGGAAACAGTATCTACTTTTGGGGTTGAATCCAAGATTCAAATGTTATTCACTCTTATCATCAGAGCCAAAATCAGTTCAACTTTTTCATACATGATTTTAAGAAAATAAGGAATGAATTTCAATATAGCAAATAATTCCAACCAAGTATCTCAGAAATTTGGACTGAACTGCTTCTAGAACAAGGATATCTTTATATCTTAACAAGATATAAGACTTAACAACTTCCTCGATCTCATCTTCTGCAACAGTTTGAATTCAATTTACGGAATACAAATTAAAGAATCCTTTTCCAACAGTGACCACAGCATGATTGACTTTTGTCTCAACATACGTCCACACAAAAATTAACACAACAATCGGATCCCCAATCATAACTTCAAAACAGGCAACTATGATTTTATAGACAACGCTCTCTCATCCCTTGATTGGCAATTTCTATTCACTGGATGCAATACTGTTGAAGACCATTACAACATATTTTTACTTGAAGTCAAAAGAGTCATCAAACTATATGTACCAAGAACAACTCCAAAAACCAGAAAAAACAGATTACCCATTACAATAAGGATGCTTCAATCCAAAAAGAAATCCCTTTGGCGGAAAAACAAATCTGGTCACGTTGCCAACTTCAAAAGCCGATACAAAAATTTGTGCCACCAGATAAAAACTGAATGCACCAATTATCACATGAAACAAGAGGAAAACCTTCTACACACCAATTCCATCTGCGCTTTCTACAATTTTGTAAACAACAAACTAAAAGACTCCAGGTCCATCCCACCCCTGAAAGGACCTAATGGGAAAGATTGCAATGATGACACTATTAAAGCCAACCTCTCTAACACATTCTTTGGCTCAGTATTTGTAAACAGCAATGGGTCATGCCCAGTATTTCCTAGTCGAACCACAGACAACTACAATGATCTAATACATATCAATTTTACAGTAGACAATGTTGAAAAAGCACTACACAATCTAAAACCATCTTTATCTATTGGACCAGACAGAATATGTGCCTATTTCTTAAAAAGGCTATCCACTGCCATAGCCGAACCTCTAAGCATAATCTTTGAAAAATCTTTCAGGACCAGCTCCTTGCCTAACCTATGGTCACTGGCCATGGTCATCCCCATCTTCAAAAAGGGAGACCCCAGCCTAGTTGAAAATTACAGACCAATCTCTTTATACTGCATCATCTGTAAAGTCATGGAATCAATTATTAAACTTCACTTAGAGACAAACAAACAACTCTCTAATAAACAATTTGGTTTCAGAAAAAAAACTATCCTGTAATCTGCAACTCTTACACTGCAAAAACATATGGACTACACAACTTACATAGACGCAATCTATGTAGACGTCTGTAAAGTCTTTGATTCAGTGTATATGACAAACTACACTCCTAAAGCTAAAATCTTACGATTTCTCTGGACACCTGCATAACTGGATAGAAGCATTCCTGTCAAACAGACAACAAATGGTCAAAATTGGGAGCGTCCTATCAAATTCTGTACCTATCAACAGTGGTGTTCCCCAAGGCAGTGTTCTAGGACCAACTCTCTTCATATTCTACATAAATGACCTCTGTGGTCATATTAAGAGGAACTGCGTCCTCTTCGCTGACGATGTAAAGCTATTCAACACCACAGACAATATTGCTACCCTTCAAAAAGACCTCTGCTATGTATCAGAATGGTCAAAGAAATGACAACTTCAAATCTCAACAAACAAATGCCCTGTCTTAAATATTGGCAAAAAAAATCAGGAAATAAAATACAGGCTGAATAATCAAGACCTTGCTGATGATCCAAACTCTTTCAAGGACCTTGGAGTACTCATCTCTAATGATCTAAGTGCTAGAGCCCACTATAACTACATAGCCAAAAAGGCATTAAGAGCTGTTAACCTAATCTTACAAAGCTTTTTCTCTGGTAATATTACACTACTAACTAGAGCATACAAAACATTTGCTGGACCAATACTCGAAAACAGCTCATCAATCTGGAACCTTCATTATGTATCTGATATTTACACAGTTGAGAAAGTCCAGAAATATTTCACAAGAGTTCTCCACTCCTCTACTCGTTGCAGAATACCTTATGCCGCCAGACTCGAAATTCTAGACTTAGAAAACCTAGAACTATGCTGTCTTCAGTCTGATCTAAGTATGGTATATAAAATTATACATTGCAATGTCTTGCCTATCAATGAATACTTCAGCTTCAACCATAACAACATTAGAGCAAACAACAGATACAAACTCAAGGTTAACTGCACCAAACTTGATTGCAGGAAATATGACTTCAGCAACAGAGCGGTCAATGTCTGGAATACTCTACCTGACTCTGTGGTTTCTTCCCCAAACCCCCAAAACTTTAACCTTAGACTTTCTACTATTGACCTCACCCCGTTCCTAAAAGGTCTGTAGCGGGCGTACATAAGTGCACCAATGTACCTACTGTCCCTGTCCTATTGTTTCTTTTATTTTTCTTTTATGTATCCATGTATTCATAACTATGTTTTTATCTATACCTGTTACCTTGTAAGCAATTGACAAACAAAATAAAAAAAAATCCACAGCACTGTACACATAAAGTATAGCAAAAGTCTTCATTCTTTAGTTCTGAAAAAAATAATTGCTACAGGGAGTTAACACTTAGGGCTATGTCTGATTATTGTACATGGAGTGTAAGATTTGAAGATTGACATTTCCAGGACACAGAGAATTGAAAATAGGCATCCAAAGGCCTTTACCTGTTCAGTTTGGTTATTGTTGTTTGAACGAATATAACAGAGGCTATCATGCTGCTTAGCAAATACAGCCACATTGATTGTTTTCCAGCATTTTGGTCTGGCAATATAAAGGCAGCATCTGTAGCTCCACCACATCCTTTTTGGAATAAACTTGGATGTGGATCTCCGAAGGCTTGTTTGAAGCTCTCCCCGTTAAAAGTACTGGCTCAAATTAATCTATGAGAAGGAGTTCCTAGTCCAATTAATATTGATGGACAGAGAGCATTGATAGACACAATTTCCAGGGAAGGAGCATATCACTTCCAAATTATCTAAGGTCGTTTCTCTAGCTAAAGTATGTCTAGCTATCGAGTATAAAGTATATATATGGCTAAATATATTGGGCTCAGACAAAGCCTGGAGCAAAGTCAAGCAAAGAATTTTTGATCTTGATGTATAAACACCTCAGATCTCTGCTACAATGAAATTGTGGATCCATCTTTCAACATCCCCAAGTACTTTCCTTGTATACTTGCTCTCTTACTTAGGAGGGCACTCAAACTGACATGCCTAGAAAATTTGCCCGCAAAGGTATTGATTAGGAAATTCAATAGTATCCCCTATTCGGAGCTCTTACACATGTGCTCAGACACTGATATTGAGATGGTGTTTTTGAAATGTCCTTTTATCTTTGAAGGATGGAGTTAATCTCTCTTCCATTTACAAATTACGTGGTCCCTACAGGCAATTGTATGCTTCCTGTTAAACTCTTAGGACTACAAAATTTGTTGAAAATTCTGTGCCATAGCAATTTCAGCCAGAAATTGTTGGGTCTGAATGTATTACTGTATGGGACATGTTAGTTTCTGCTTTGAGTAAGCTTTTATCCAATTATTTTTTTTAATGTTGATATTATTTTTTTCTCTCTCTTGCTTTGACTTTTTTGAATGATTATAACTTTTTAAAATAACATAAGAGAATGAAAAATAAAGTTATTTATACACTACACTAATCTATGATGTGATTTCCTTGTTTATTAGGCAAGTATGTTTATAAATCCAGCCAATTATAATTTTAATTCAAATATGTTCAAACGATAGTTAAAACAAATATGACTCAATATTATAGGTGGTTATTCAATGTTATCTAAACTACTGTATGATGAAAACAAATTATGGTTACTGATACATGCATTATTTGCATACAAAGCATAATGCACTACAAACAGTTTTAGCCACCATTTAAGATCAGTGTTAAGTAGCCTCAGGAATTCAACAGCCAGCTACACTGTGTTGCATTTTCAGTATGACTGAATATTCCAGCACAGCTTTCTAGGAATTGGTAAAAGATAAAAGATTCCACATTACAGTTCTGAATGGGTATCATCCTTGATGTCATCAAAAAACAGCAAGACATCCAGAAAAATAATAGGACTGAATTTTTTCCCCATTCTGTTTATTTGGTTTTGGCAGGAAAAATGTTTTAGTGCCCAAACTTGACTGAAATATATTCAGGGGGAAAAAAGGCAGCCCTAGCCACAACATATGCTTAGACTGAAAAGAGTGTTTAACATTAGCCTGTTATATTCTTTAGAGCCCTATGGAGGTTCATGTCTCGAAGAGCGACTGTATTAATTTTAAGGATGGAAGGGATGGGAGGATTTCTTCTTTCTGTGGGATGTGGCAACTTCATGGAATCAGTCTTCACACAATATTTCTCTCTTTCCAATACTTCCCTTTGTAAAGAGTCTTTAGTGCTGAGCTTAGTTGTTTTCTTGCAGACGTTGCATTAACCAAATTAGGTAATATCATCACTGCTAGCATTGATGGTGTTACCTAGTTGGTAAAGAAACGTCTGCAAGAAAACAACCAAGCTCAGAGAGCATCAAAGACCCCTCATTTCAAGCCTGAGTTGCAAATATTCTCCTTTGTTGCTTCCCTCTTTCTCTATCCCATTCTTTTTCCTCACACCTTTGTTTCTCTTTTCCAAGCAAGAGGCTGCAAAAAATTAACAGACACTAAATATCTGAATTTACAGCATCTGTTGCAGGGAATATGTAAAATTAGGCCAATTATCACAATTGCTTAGAAAAGATCACCCATCCTTTAAAAAACATGTGAACTTAAGATTCATAATTGAGGGAGAAAAATATTTTCCTCTAATTTTACCATTATCATCACACATATTAAACTAGGCAATGAACTCTTACTATTTTCTACCACTGCCATTCTAAATGATGTCATTACTTTTACAAATATACCAAAGAGTAATAGAAGCAATATACTTGAAAGTTCCCAATCTATTATTTCATTCTGCAACTAAGGGAACTAAGAATCCTAAAGAGGATTCTGATAGCAATGTCAGCTATATCAGTCAAGACTTCAGAAATCCTAAAATCAATCAATACTTTAGAACTCATTGCTTTCCACCATTAAAGAGATAAATAATTGCTTTTAGTCCAATTGAATCTGGATGTGGAGGACTGCTATTCATTGGTAGAAAGATTCAATATAAAATAATTGAAGTCTTTCACTTTTGGCTTGGACCAGCTAGTGGTTTCAAGCATGAACGCCACGATTTTTCTCCAAAGGAATTTTATCATAAACTGCCTAACCTCATCCATGGAATTTCATTCCCTGCTGGTTAGTCTCCATTTGTTTCCCCTTTCCACAATTAGAAGAATAATTGTACCTTTAAATGAGGGAACCTTGGTACTAGTGCTCATCCTCATGCTCTTACCTAGCATGGGTAATGAAACATCTGCAAGAAAACAACCAAGCTCAGAAAGCACCAAAGACCCTTAATTCAACCCTGAGCTACATTCTTCTTCACTGACACCTTCAAAGCATCTCCAAACCCCAGAGTCTCTCACACCATCAGCTTCCTTCTCATTACATTAGCATTCTTTATCTACTGGGTTTCTTTTTCATTGAAGCCAATGAAAAACAATGCAAGAACCTGAAATAATTTTTTGACTGCTGCGTCTCATCACTGCAAAATACAGCAGTGAATCACTCCTTCAGAAAAGACATCTTACCCCACCACGGCATGGTGTCCTGCAGAAAACGCTAAACTTTCCTGATAGTTTTGGCTTCCATTGTGATCTGCTTGCTAAGGATGGAAGGCTGTGCCTTTTTTGGGGGTGGGGAGCAGTCTCTGCCCAAATATTTCATATCTTTCGGAAGTCCTGCCTCACATAAGTCCATAGCTTGTAACAATTAAACAAGTCGACCCTAAATATAGCTGAGTTAGCCAGGCATCTGGCCAACGAATAACCCAAGGTACTCACACAAGTTTCGGGAGGATGAGATTCCGAACTGAACTCGGAAGCGGGGGCCTCTTTGAACTCGCAGCTTTTCGCATTCTCCAGCAGCTTTTGAAGAGAAAAGATACAAAGGCCCGTGGAAGTCGGGGTGGCGGCGGGACTTGAGGCCGAGCCGAAAATCCCGGCCCAGAGCGCGCGTTGCTCCAGGTACGCCGAGGAAAGAATTTTGATCTTGCCGCCGGCGCCACATCGCAGGATCTGGCTATTGTACCAGAAGGTGTTCTCGTACAGAGCGATGAGCATCTTGGCCTCCACGTTGTCGTTGTTATAATAAGGGAAAAAGAAGTACTTCTCCCAGCGAAAGGCATCCTCGAAGTGCAGGTCGTACACCTGCTTCATGGCCACCTGCCTGTTTTCGGCCACGCTTTCCTCGCTTTCTTTTATGAGGAAAACCGCCTTGTTGGCGATGCTCGCCGGGGGCTCATCGGTGCAGTGGTTCAATTTGTGGGTCGTCGCTACGACCAGGGACCAATGTGAGCAATTGTCCTCGCAATACATCAGCCCGGCCGCCGCGCCTTCCGACGCGTAGGTCACCAATTCCTCGCCCAACGTTTTCTTGGAGCTCCCTTCGGTGAGGTTCTGCAGATAGCAGACGCCTCGCGGCTGAGTCCAACAGGTGAGCAGGCGGTCGCGACCGAAGGGCAGCAGGAGCTTGTTGACCGAGGCCACCGTCTCCCCGCAGGAGATGACCGGCTTCTCGCAGAAGCGCTCCTCCTTCCACGCCAGCGAAGGCGCCACCTCGTACCAGCAGTTGCCGCTGGCCACCAGGAAGCGCTCCCCGCTCACGGCCAGGTTAGCAACGGCTTGAGGGAACTCGAGGGGCCCCTGCCCTCGGACCCCCGCCGCAGCCCAGGCTAGCAGCAGCAGCAGCAACAGCGGCGGTGGCGCGGGCAAAGCCGAGCTCCCAGGGTCACGGCGAGCCAGCTGCCTTCTCGTGCCCCCCGGCCCTTGGGCCATGGTCCCCAGTCTCCCCCGGCTGCCTAGGGCTCCTCGGCTGGCGGGAGAGGCTCTGGCACCACCGACGTGCCAGCAGCGGCGGCCCCGCCCCATCCCTCGGACGAGCAGGGAACCGCTCCCGCGGCTGCCCTTCCCCCGCCCTGTGGCTTCCTCTGGGCCTCAGCTGCCTTGCGCCTCGTCGGTTCCTCTTTTTCCCTGGGAGGCGGGAAGGCCGCTTCGCCTCCTTCACATGCGGGGCCGACCCCGTCTCTCCCCTCCTTCCCTTTCTCCCTGCCTTCCTCCGACTGAGGGCGTGCTCCAACCGGGGCTCTCCACGTGCTTGTCGCTTTCTTTCGCCCGAAGCCTCGAGCCCGCTGTCACCCAGGCGGGAAACGGGCTGCTGCAGATGTGAGCCATTCCCCTGGCGGAGCTGAGGCCAGCTGGTTCTTTCAGGGTGGGGGCTGAGTGGGTCTCCTCGCCGGTGCCAGAGGGTTCAGTTCTTATTCTTGTCCTCGGCCTCCGCTCCACCCAGGCCCTGGCGCTGGGTGCCCCTTCCAAAAAACGTTCCCCAGCTGACTTTCCCACTCTAGCCGTTGTTGTTGTTGTTGTTGTTGTTGTTGTTGTTGTTGTTGTTGTTGTTGTTGTTGTTGTTGTTGTTTTCTCTCTCTCTCTCTCTAGAAACTTACAGCACCAACCAACCAGCCCTGGTCCGATATAACAAGCAGGCTTGATCTGCCTTCGATAGACCTACGATTTTAACTAACTAAAGTCAAAAGGGCCCGTGTGGATGAAAGCTGTTTTCAGAGTAAGTAGGAATAAGGCTTCTTGGGGAGCTGGGAGATCATTTAGTTCAATTTTCTGCTCAGAACAAGACTGTACAACAGCATGGTAAGATGGCCATTCCAGCCTTGCTTCAGGCACTTCCAGTGAGATAGAGTCCACCTAACCAAGCACTCTACCCCATTCTTGAGCAGCTTTCTCCAATACCTTCTCTCCTCCCCCAGACCTGCTTGAAATCTACCTTCTTTTCATTTAAACGGTTTTTCCTCCCCCGTCTCCTGGAAAAACTCTGAACAACTCCAGTCCACCTTCCACAAGACAAGCCAGCAGATATGTGGAAACAGCTGTGAAATCTCACTGCAGTCTTCTCTTCTGCAGCACAGCATAGGGTAATAAATACCAAGTGGCCTCCAACTGTTCTTGTCATTTTCCTTCCCAATTTCTTGTCATCTTGGTTTCTGTTCTGTGGACATCCTTCATTCTGTCAGTGTCTTTCCAAACGGTGCCCTGCACTAGATATTCTAAAGCACAGGTGTCAAACTTGCAGCGTCACATTGCCATCGCATGACGTATCACAATGTTTTCCCCCTTCATGGAACTGGGATGGGGGTAACACATACTGCCAGTAGGCCGCCATTTTGACACTCCTTCTAGGGGCATTCAGTTGACCAATGCAAAATACTGTGGAATGATTGTTTCTTTAGATTGTTTCTTTAGATCTTGACACTAGACACTACTGTTGATACCAGTTGTCAGATACTAAGCCAGAATTTGCTTTTCTTGTAACTGTTTGACATGTTGGGCTCATGTTCAGATTTTGATCCTTCAAGACACCCCAACCCTTTTAAGATGACATCTGCCCAGTATGTCATCCCATTTTAATCCTATAGATTTGATTTTCATACCCAAATATAGAACTCTGCATATTCAATGACAAATTTAAACTTATCTTGCTACTTTTCTATCCATTTCCAATGTATCAAGTTCTTCCTGATTCTTCAGACTGTTCTTCAGGATGATGCTGTCCTTACCTCCATGTTAATTCATGAAAAATTGAGAAATATAATTTCCAGTTCCAAATCCAAGTCATTTATAAGTATGTTGAACAATGCAGGCTTTATAACAGAAACTTGCTGTGTGCTACTTATTCCTCCTTTCAGCTTTACACAGTTCCCTTAATGTTTCACTTATTGGGTTTGTTCATTCAACCAGTTCTGAATCCATTTACTGATAGCATAGTCTAGTGCAAACTTTCCCATCTAGACTATTAGAATCTCATGGGAGTGCTAAAGTCAAGATGCATTGTGTTCACTACATTCCTGTCATTAACTAAACTGATGACTCTATCAAATGGGGAGATAAAGCTAGTTGACATGACTTATTTTTTTTTTAAATAAAGTTTTATTGAATTTTAACAAAACAAATAAAACATCTTATTTGAGTACAGCATTGTTCTGGGTTATCACATTTCCATACAGACACAATTTCATATGCATATTCATCCTATGTATTCAACTTCATATCTTATTACTCTTTTTCTAACTTCTCACTATTTCTCCCATGACTTCTCTTAATTTTCTTTTATGGTTATCTCATTTTCTTCTTATTCAACTGTATTTCTTTTACCTAAATTTCTATATCTTTTTATTCATTGTACTTATACTTTCATCTGTCTTGTTTACAATTTCATATGGAATATTGGAATATTATTCCATCATTCTTAAGAAGCAAAATTCCCCCTATGATTGTCAACATATATATATATATATATATATATATATATTCTCATCTGCCATCATCAGGCTTCTGTATTGTATGCGGGTCAGGCTATCACAGCCGTTGGTTTTAAATTTGAGGCTAGCCTATTATTGTGGCAGGATGTTTTTTTCTACATCCTGATTGGTTGGGAGTCTTGGTCTGTGTTTATTGGACTTGGAGTTTGTTTGATTGGTGTTTCTGGTTTCTTCTGTCTGTTTTGTGGCTTTGATTGGCTGGCAACACTCTGTTCCTGTATTGGAGGCTTTCAGTGCAGCTTGGCTTTGTGTGAAAGGACGGCTATTAGGAAGCTATGTTTCATCTGGGTGCCTGGTGGGGGGGTGTTTGAGCAATACAGAAGCCTGATGATGGCAGATGAGACTCTGCCGAAATGCCGCCACAACCCTAAAAGCACCACAATGACGTGGGACAACACCCGAAGGAAGCTGAACAGCACACATGCAAGTACCCGCGAAAACCCTATATATATAATACCTGAAGGAAGCTAAACAGCACACACACACACACACACACACACACACACACACACACACATATATATATATATATATATATATATATATATATATATATATACACACACACACATACATGTGCTATCCAGCCTCCCTCGGGCACCATCCCATGTCACCGCAGTGCTTCTAAGGTTGCAGCAACGCTTCAGCAGAACCCCATCTGCCATCAACAGGCCCCTGTATTAAGTTTGTATGTGGGTCAGGGTCTCACAGCCGTTGGTTTTAAATTTGAGGCTAGCCTATCCTGATTGGTTGGGAGTCTTGGTCTGTGTTTATTGGACTTGGAGTTTGTTTGATTGGTGTTTCTGGTTTCTTCTGTCTGTTTTGTGGCTTTGATTGGCTGGCAAGACTCTGTTCCTGTGTTGGAGACTTTCAGTGCAGCTTGGCTTCGTGTGAAAGGATGGCTGCTATCCATTAAGATATCCATTAGGCTGCTATCCATTAGGCTGCTATCCAGCCATCCTTTTACTCGAAGCCAAGCTGCACTGAAAGCCTCCAACACAGGAACACAGTGTTGCCAGCCAATCAAAGCCACAAAACAGACAGAAGAAACCAGAAACACCAATCAAACAAACTCCAAGACCAATAAACACAGACCAAGACTCCCAACCAATCAGGATGTAGAAAAAAACCATCCTGGGACAACAGTAGGCTAGCCTCAAATTTAAAACTAACTGCTGTAATAGCCTGACCTACATATTAACTCAATACAGAAGCCTGATGATGGCAGATGAGATTCTGCCGAAACTTTGCTGCAACTTTAAAAGCACAACTACAATGACGTGGGATAATACCCGAAGGAAGCTGAACAGCACACACACACACACACAAACAGAAAAAGAAAGAAAAAACTAATGCCAAAAACTTTTTTTAAAAATTACCAAATGATCCTAGACTGTTCCTTCTTGTTTCTTTCCTTTACTTTTCCTTTCCGTTGGTTACTGTATCTTTTAATAAGATTTCAGTTATAATGTATCCTCAGGAGTCTTTTCAAAGTTTCACTGTTAATCCTCTTTATTTTTTCAGGTGGCACTCCATTTTTCCATTATTCCAAGTCCTACCCTTTTGCCTCCACTCTTCTCCTTTTTAGGGCTTTCAAATGACCAAGAAAAAGTCTTTATTCTGCTTTTGACACTTAGATTTCAGCTTAAGGTTGTCTTTTAGTGTCAAAATAGATTAATATACATTTCTTTCCATACCATTTGTAATTGTCAATGTAAAAAAAGGGTTTTTAACCTCCTTTTCTCTCTCCTTCGCCGCTTAAAGATATTCTTTCAGAAGTATCCCTCTAGGTACATTTAGATTCAGGGTACCTTGCTTGGATGTTCTCTGTTGTTTAGCCCGGTCTGTCCTGCTCTCCTCTTTGTCTTCCTCCTGCACAATCTTATCCAGTCAGATTCTTCTTTGAGGTGCCCATTTCTGACCACCGCTGCAACCGCCTTCAGGGAAAGGAGTTTAGACCAGCCAAGGAGGAGCGATATGGCTCCTGTCCACTTGGCTAGCAATCTCCCCCCTCTTCTCCACTTCTACGGGATGGCTTCAGCCCCGAATCCAAAGGATCGGGGCACTAAAGCAGTGAGCACAGATTGAAACCACGCACGATCGCGGATTTCGGTCTGTTACTGAAAAGACCCAAACTGGAAGTTGACATGACTTATTCTTGATAAGTCTGTGCTGGTTCCTGCCAAACAATCCATTTGTTTTTTAAATGCTCGCAAACTAATTATTTAATAATATGTTCCATTGTATTGTCCAGTATCAATATCAAGCCAACCACTCTGCTGATACAGAGGTCTTTTCCTCCCATCTTGGAATATAGAAATGCATTGTTCTGCTTCTGTCCTTTAACAATGAACTCTATGAATGTCTTAAAAAGAATAGAATGGATGCTGAGATGACATTAATAAGCCCTTCAGACTCTCAGAAATAATTGTTCTGGTCATAGAAATTTGAAATGGTTAAGGGTAACAAGTGCTCCCTAATAATCTTTACTTCCTTAAAGTCACTATTGTGTCCTTGTGACAATTGTTCTGTTTAGGTCCATTTTAACAGTTTAGATTTCTTGAGCATAATCTTGCAATTATATTAAGATAAAATCAATATTCAATTACAGCGATACAGGCTTATTTGATACCCCTTATAGGTTGAAAGACATTTGGGTCCAACTCTGTTGGATTTTGTCATATGTTCGTTACTAATGAGGCATGGCATAATCTTTATGATCTTCTGTAATTAACAGTGTAGGGGGATCAAATATTAAGATAATCCTTCTGTTGAAGAACCTTGGGAAGTGTGTAGTGTGTTCTATTGTAAAATTAATAGAATAAGAAGATATATTACTAGTATGGATAGTCCTTGAGTTACAACAGCTCATTTAGTGACCATTCAAAGTTACGATGGCAAAAAAGTGATTTGTGACAATTTTTCACAGTTACAACTTTTGCAGCATCCTCATGGTCAAATTATCAAAATTCAGACGCTTCATATTTATGATGGTTGCAGTGTCCCAGAGTCACATGATTCCCTTTTATGACCTCTGAAAGCAAAGTCAGTGGGGAAAACAGATCCACTTAACAACCATGTCACTAACTTAAGAATGGCTATGATTCACTTAACAATTGTGGCAAGGAAAGTCATAAGAGGACTTAACAAAAGCCTTGCTTAGCAACAGAAACTTTGGACTCAGTTGTGATCATAAGTCACAAACTACCTATATTACTATTTGAGGAAATGTAATGTAAATTTCGTTTGCCAAATTTAACTACCTTAACTTCAATTGATGTTCAGTGAGAATCTAGCAGTCTAAGAGGATTTAACATTGCTTTATAAAAATATAAGGCTGTATTTGGACAGCAAAGCACAACTTTTAACACTTTAACTGCCTCAGATATAGAGGATCAGATAAAGATAACAAACACCAAACAGAAACACTGAAATAACAGTTTACCGAGGTTGATATATCCCACAGTTGGCTACAATGAGAAACACTGATTGATTCATTCACATTGATTCTTTTTTCATAGAAAGTTACTGACATATTAACCTCTTTATACATATACAAAATGGGATTGAGAAGTTCTGGCCCTTCCAATGTGGGGTTCTGCACAGTTCAGTATTCTCTCCATTTTTATTTAACATCTCCATGAAACTGCTGGGTGAAATAATCTGTTGCCATGGAGTAAGGTATCATCAGTATGCTGATGATAGTTAATTATATCCTTCTGCTCCTGCCAAACTAAGTGATGCTGTGGATTCTTGTTCTGGTGCCTGGAAGCTGTGGGGGTCTGGATAGGAAACAATAGGCTTTATCTGAATCCTGGCAAGACTGAAGGCCTCTGGGTTTTAGATCCTTCTGGATCTGGGACTTTACCATTTTTCGTGCTTGATGGAGATGCATTACCTCAGTCAGATCTGGTGCACTTTTGTAGACCCCAAAAGGAAAACATTTTCCGGATCATTTTCTTGTTTATCATTTGTATTTCCCTTTAATTTTTAAAACTTTAGTCATTTTCCAAATCATTCTCTTGGCCTGTCATTTCTGGTTCCACTTTCTATTCTTTTTGTCTTATCAGACAAAATTTTCTCTACAACTGTCATTCTCTCATTAAAGTATTTTGAACATAATCTACCCATTTAGTCAAACATTATTTCTGGCACCATTTATATTGTACCTACTAATTTCTAGCTCTGCTCTTCAAATATCTCCTTTAATATTTCCAATGTTATGATTGGAAATGTTGTGCCATTTTGTACAGGCTTAGGGTTTTTTTCCATCTATGTGGAACCTTTCATCCTCTCTAGTGTCCAGTTTTTAAAATCATAAAGCCACTTATCTATGTTATTAGCCTAAGGTCAGGTTCCCACAAAAAGATATTTTTAATAGTTAATTCCAAAATATTCCAAATTTAACGGGCCTCTTAGTCTGTTTATAACTTTCTTAGATCAATTTTATTTAGCTCTCTGCTATTTATTCCAAACTCTTTAAGTTCTTAAGTATATAATTATTCTTTCTGTTGTTCAGGGCTGCAAGTAAACACTCCTGGTATCTTTTCAAACTTGTTATTTTGATGGTTTCTAATAGCTTTATGATGGTTAGATAAGGAATTTCCAAAAATGATTAGAAATCGAGGCTTACAAATTTAGTGTCCTTTAAAAAGTTTTGCTGTGATTGCGAACAAGACAGCTCATCCAGTACTCCAGTATTGATCTCCCAGTACTCAAATCTGTGGAAGACTTTTATCCTGCATCTTCTTACAAGGAGCAGCCATGTGGCATTCACATGGGTGATCTCCTGTCCTCTCCTTGTCTACAGAGATTCTGAAAAAAACAGTCTATTCACTGTTCTTTGGTCTTTGCTACAGTTTTGGTTATGCTTTCACAGAGTCATTTTCAGTTCACCATGACTCCTGCAGAACTCCCACAGTATATGAATATCTTTTTCAAAGATATTCAAGATACAGCAAGTGGAGTGCAGAAGGAGGAGATCCTGCTTCAGGTTTCATCAAATCAATTTCCCCATTACATTTGATTTAGTCTGCATTTTTTTAAAATGCAGTACAGATGCCATTTTATTAAAAGAAGAGAAAGTGCTATTACCAACACATATAGCCTTGTATAATACAGGGGTATAAAACCACCCATTGAGTGCAATGTATTTGTCAGGGTAATAGGGCCTCCACAGCTGTTATATTCCTTCTTCTTTCTCTGTTAACAGCTGCTAAAAATAAAAAAATTAAAATATGATGAGACTAATTAATTTTAAGCCTATATTTTTTGGCATGTCTATTAACAGTTGTTTTGCTTATTCATAGTCTTTTATGAATCTTAAAATTCTACTGTCAAAGTATGCAAACCACAACCCAACAGTTATCACCATCTGTTCTGTCAGCAGAAAAGCTTGTGGGAGTGTGATTAAAACTGTCAAGAAAAGAAGATTCCAATCATCTATTCGGCAGAAGAAATCCAAATCAGAATCTAGGCAAGTTTTCTCTGAGTTGCTACCCTCTAACATATTTGACCATAACTTGAATGATTAACTGGTCAATAATATAGTCAATGATTCTGCCATCTGAAAATTGTGACAGCAGTGGTGTGCCATATATGGAACCAGTGGAGAAGGAAGACAGTGAGACCAGTCATTTAGACCACAAGTGTTACAAAATATGCCCGAAATTGTATATTATACCATGTCTCTTTTATAATAAAAATCAACTTCTGGCTGTAACAAGGAAGGTACTGATTGAATTCCTAAAGCATTTCTAGGAGAATTTCCCTGTATTTGGAAAAGCCAAAACAATTTAATGGGATTCAGTTTTTCTCAAATTCAGTCCCATCATTCTTACCAATCATATTTATTCTGAAATACGTGATAAGTCCCACTGAAGCTGATCGAATGCATACATGCTTAAGATAGTGATATATTTCTTTTGGAGTGTGTGTGTGTGTGTGTGTGTGAGAGAGAGAGAGAGAGAGAGAGAGACAGACTTTGGTTTATCTTTTAATCAGAATGTATTAAGTTCTATAGAACTTCAAAGCTTTTTTCATTTTGCATATTCAAACTGAAAAAAATATTGATAAACCTCCTACTACTTCCTTCTTTCTCTTCCAGGTTTTAACTGAACAGCCTTTTCCTTTTTCTGGAGCTTCTGTAGATATAATTCATAGAACTACCACTTTGGATTTCAATAATTTAGTTTCAGTCAAATCGCTGAGTCATTTTTATATTATAGTAACACAATTCATTTACAAAGCGTGGAAAATATTTTGTGGCAGAAATTGTAATTTTCAAAATATAAATAGCACAATATTTACACACCAGAAGCAAAATGCATAATGAACTCCTATAAATCATAAGTTTAAGTTCATACATTATTTTTTTTATAAATGTTTTATCTTTTCTTATGTTACTAGATTTGTACTCTCACAAGCTGCTTTTGAGATGTATGTGGATTAAAATCTTGATAAAAACAAATATTTAAAAAAATCTTGGTAGAAGAGATCTCTTTTTATCAAATTCCCAAAACTGTGTCTTACTGCACCATCTGAAGCCCATGTCACACTGCACCAACAGATGCAAAGAGGATTTAAAACGGAGAAAAACACCATCCGTCTTTCATACGCTCTATCCGTGAGACATCCGTCGACTGTTATTTCATCCGCTCAAAAAGTTTTGAGCTGCACGTGGCCTGCAAAGCTCCAGCCAACTCAGGGTCCAATTATTACAACTACAAGGGCTTCTTCAGCATCATCCTCTTTGCCATGGTTGATGCTGACTACAAGTTCATGTACATCGATGCTTCAGGCAACGGGTCAGCTTCAGATGCCCAGATATACAACGCCAGTCACCTCAAGGAGGGGCTGGAACGCAACCTCATCATGGGCTTCCCAGATCCAGACCCCCTGCCCAACGACACACAAGATGTGTCCTACTTCATCGTGGGGGATGACGCCTTCTCCCTCAGAACCTACCTCATGAAGCCCTACACTTCAAGATACCTCACCCGTGAAGAGAGGATCTTCAACTACAGGCTGTCCAGGGAAAGACGGGTGGTGGAGAACACCTTTGGCATCCTGGCCAACAGGTTCCAGGTACTTCCAGGTACTTCTCACCACCATGCAGCATCGCCCAGAGATTATGAGGAACATCGTGGAAGCTTGCTGCATCCTGCACAATCTCATGCGCAACCGCTACCCAGTGTTGCAGAACAGGCTTGTGGACCGTCAACAAGGCAATGGGGACATGGAGCCTGGTGAATGGAGGCAAGGACAAAACCTGATAGACACTGTGGATGTGCAAGGCCCCAACAGAGCTTCATGTGAAGGGAAGAAGCAGCGCAACCTCCTGAAACACTGGTGCAACTCCCCAGCTGGAGCAGTGGAGTGGCAAGACAGGATGATAGATGCTTAATGGATGCTTCCTTCAGCCTGTCTCATAACACTGATGAGATTGTGCCATGTATGTTGAGTGTTCCTACAATGAATAGGGCATTAAAGAGTTTTGTTTATTTTGAAATGTGTTGATCAATGAATAATGACTAATGTCATTGAAAGTGAGAAATACATAAAGCAGGGCTGCATATTGGCCCTACTTTTATGCAGTTTCTATATCAACTCCATAGTGCTGCTCCCCACACAGACTTTTACTTCTCAAAGCTTGCTGGAGGAACTTGCTGTTCTAATCTGTACAGATAATGCATCAAGACTTTCAAGATTTATTGGCCTTAAAAAACCACTGAGATTAATAGCACAATACTGCAAAGAAGATCAGCTTGAACTCAATTATCAGAAAACTAAAATCATGGCATTTGCCAAAGAATTCAGGAGCTATTCCTGAGCGTAGACAGCCACAATTTGACAGTCCATCAGAAACGGAAGATGAGGACGATGAGGTCCATCACCTGTACGCCAACAAAAAAAGGCGCGAAAAAAGAAATTGGCGGGAATGCGCTGGCTGCGGGGGAAACCACCCACAAGCCAATTGCAGATTCCTTGATGCCATCTGCCGAGCTTGCAAGAAGAGGGAACACATCGAAAAAGTCTGCAGGAATCGAAAAAATAACAGCCCAAACAGACTCAGTAACTCCCCACTACCAGCTGAAGCAAAGCAAGCTGAAAAGAAATGGGAGCGCAACAAACGAATTGGCAACCAAGAAAAGACCCATTAAACTGTCACTATTGGAAGCGCCCAGACGGAAAGCGGGAGAAAAGTCAAAATTGTAAAAATTGAAGGAAGCTCCTGTGAGTTGGAAGTCGACTCAGGATCCTTTCTGTCAATGGTGTCTTGGAACACAATCAGATGGCTGGTTCCAAACATCAAATTAAAAGAACTCCAGAAACAAAAATTAACTCTAAAAGACTACCAAGGAAACCGAATCCCTGTGGTAGGTCTAGGACATTTCCGAGTCACATACAAGCAGCACGCTGAAGTCCTGCCTCTAACCATAGTCGACTGGGACCGCCCAAGCCTCCTGGGCATCGAATGGTTCGCACCATTGGGCATCGGAATGACCGGGGTGAGCCAAGTAGCCGCAACTGACTGGGAAGAGAGCCTGATGCAAGAGTTCCAGTACGTCTTCAACGGCACCTTAGGCAGGTACTGGGGGACCCCAATTTCCTTTAGTTTAGACCCTCAGGTAGCACCTAGAAGATTAAAAGCCAGACGAGTCCCCTTTGCTTTAAAGGCCAAAATTGATGAACAGTTAAATAAATTAATTGAGCAAGGGGTCATAGAACCAGTTGACCATGCTAGATGGGAGACACCAATAGTAACACCTGTTAAACCTGATGGGTCAGTACGCATCTGCGGAGACTACAAGGCTACCCTTAACCATGCGTTGCAGCAAAGCACATACCCTGTACCAATCGTGCAACATTTACTACACTCGCTAGGGGGAGGAAAATTTTTTGCCAAGCTTGATTTAGCCTAGGCATATCAACAGCTTCCAGTAGACCCAATAACGGCCGAGGCACAGACAATAGTAACTCACAGAGGGGCATTCAAATGTAACAGACTTCAATTTGGAGTGAGCGTTGTCCCAGGCATTTTCCAAAGCCTTATGGAACGCCTATTAAATGGAATTAAAGGGGTTGTGCCATATTTTGATGACGTCCTAATTTCGGCTAAAAACACGACCCAATTAGAGAAAAGACTGAAAGAAGTGCTAACAAAATTTAGAGAATCTTGCCTGAAAGTCAAAAAAGAAAAATGCTGTTTAATGACTGATCGCGTCGAATTTTGGGGGTATTTAATTGACGGCGAGGGTATACACCCTACAGAAAAAAAAGTCAAGGCTATTAGAGACGCACCACAGCCAAAAAACAAAATGGAATTACAAGCGTTTTTGGGTCTAATAAACTTCTATAACATATTCCTCCCTCACAAGGCAACGATAGCTGAACCGTTACATCGTTTATTGGATAAGAAAACTAGTTGGACTTGGGGGCATAGAGAACAAAAAGCATTCCAAGGCATAAAAAATCTGTTAACCTCAGACACCGTTCTTATTCAGTTTAGTAACACACTGCCATTGATGGTCACCTGTGACACCTCACCTTTTGGAGTTGGTGCCATCCTGAGCCACAAATTGCCTGACGGGAGAGAGGCACTTGTTGCCTTTTACTCGAAAACACTTTCTAAAGCAGAACGCAACTATAGTCAACTAGACAGAGAAGCCCTGGCAATTGTCGCCGGGGTTAAACGTTTTCATGAGTACCTCTATGGGAGAACATTTTCAATCGTAACTGACCATAAACCACAGGAATTTTGGCGGGAAACAAACCCACACTGAACATTTTATCTCCTTGAATGACTAGATGGTCAGAATTCCAAGCAGCGTACTCCTACACTTTGATACATCGACCCGGGAAACAGATCTCCCATGCAGACGCATTAAGTCAAACACCGCTGCCAATGATGGAGGAAGACCCAGCACCAACAATTACCACCCTGAAGATAGAAACCTGCCCCAAGC
The DNA here is from genome assembly GCA_015471245.1 of Laticauda colubrina. NCBI lineage: Eukaryota > Metazoa > Chordata > Lepidosauria > Squamata > Elapidae > Laticauda > Laticauda colubrina. The sequence goes on along the minus strand of BLBF01000022.1, from coordinate 37,000,810 downwards.
TGCCAGAGCAACTGCTAAAGACCCAGTGACTGCCCGCATTTTAAATTGGGTAGGTAAAGGTTGGCCGGAAAACCAAAAAACTGAAAACTTTAAACCTTTCCGAACCAGACAGACTGAACTGTCAATACAAAAGGGGTGTTTATTGTGGGGTAATCGGGTGGTAATTCCTTCCAGATTACAAACTAGAGTGTTGGGTATGCTTCATGAGGGCTACCCAGGCATCGTAAAAATGAAAAGCCTGGCTAGGAGCTATGTATGGTGGCCTGGTTTAGACAGAGATATTGAGTACTGGGTTGCCACATGCAATAAATGCCAGAAAACCAGGCCATCACCACCACAAGCTCCTATAAGGGATTAGGAGACCCCACGAGGCCCCTGGTCTCGAATCCATATTGACTTTGCAGGTCCGACCAGGGGGCATATATTCTTGATTGTTGTAGATGTATACTCAAATTGGTTAGAAGTCGCAGTAATGTCATCTACAACAACCGACACCGTTATAAAAAAGCTAAACAAACTATTCGCAACCCATGGGTTGCCGGACGTCCTAGTGTCCAACAACGGGCCACAACTGACCCCTATACAATTTGAACAATACCTAGCCTCTTTAGGCATACGCCATGCACTTACTGCGCCAGCCCACCCGGCGGCAAATGGTAGGGCTGAGAGAATGGTCAGGTTTACCAAGGAGGGTTTGGAGAAAATGGACCCAGGGGACGTCCAGGATAAAGTGGACCATTTACTCACCCTCCAACATATCAACCCCAGCACTGTAACTAACAAAAGCCCGGCAGAATTATTAATGGGGAGGAAACTTAGATCACATTTGGATAGGTTACATCCAAATTACACCTTTGAGAAACCCCCCGACTCCTCCAGCCGTTTCCGTACGTTTGAAATTGGTGACCTAGTCTACGCAAAGAACTTTACCGGGGACCCTCTATGGCTTCCAGCCACAATCACACAAATAACAGGCCCCCGGTTCCACCATCTGACCATAGACAATGGCAGGGAATGGAAGCGGCACATAGACCAGCTTCGTTCCCGAAATGTTGAGCGAAATATGACCGCACAACCTCCAACAATAAAAATTGACGAAAACAAAACCAAAGGGGGGGGGGAATACAAGTAAATAATACTGAAGGAAAAAATGAACTGTTAAAAATAAACCCAGAATATCTAACCAATCAAAAAGAGCAAAAAGAACACTTACAGTTAGATGAAACTGGCAGAAATAATCCACAGGTAGAGGAAACGGTCCTGGAAGGGGCCAGCAAAGCCAGCTCGACCTGCCCAGGAAAACCAGGAGGGAGTGGCAAAACCACCGGCCTGAGCAACTCAAGCGGTAGCAACCTTGCTAACTCACCTTTCCAGGCAGTTCCATGGAGAAGAGCCGGAGAGACAGCGATCCCATCCGAACCGCTCGAAGTCTCCAGCAAGAATGAACTGCGCAAGTCAATTAGAGTCAGAAGAAGCCCCACCTACCTGCGCGACTACATCACCCACATAGGACTAAACTAAGGGGGGAGGGGTGTTCTGTATAAAATGATATACTCCAAACTATGCAATCTGATTGGCTAAAAGACTAAGCATTGGATTGGTTCATTAGGAACCAATCCAAAAGAGCCGCTGAAAGGCGGCAAAGTTAAATAGCTGCCATTGGCTACAAGCCGGCAGGCAAGCCTGTATAAAAAGGCTGCCGCGGCTTCAGCCAAACCATTCCATTACTGTTGTTTGCTTCAATAAAGAGTTGTTTGTTGTAACCCGGTCTATCTCGCATTTTTCCGGACGGAACAGATTCCATGCATGTCTGTGATACTGTGGCTCAAAAATTCAAGATGGCAGCCACAATCATGTGATCAAATCCTTATACATTTATACATGCATAATAAAATGTGATTGTGTCCACCAGCTTGACTCTTTTTAAAATCTCCCTGAGGACACCTGTACTGGACTAAATAGACCTATAGGGTTGATCTTATAGGCCTGTTCTGTTCTGTTTTGTTCTCATTGTATTCTTTCATTTAGCCCAGAGGTCTGTAAACTTGGCAACTTTAAGACTTGTGGACTTCAATTCCCAGAATTCCCTAGCCAGTTGCCAAGTTTGGAAAACCATAATTTAGCTGTCACTAAAATATTCCAAAATGGTCCGCCACTGTTTGCCTATTAATATTTTCTTTCTTAGAAATGGTTTCTTAAGAAGATAATTATGATTAGCACTAATAGTCATTTTCCTCTATTCTAAGAATTGCAATTCTACTACAGTAACTAAAAAGACGAGAAAGTTCATGTTTTTGGAATGGTAATTTTTTTAAAATAAGCACAACTGAGCAACACTCCTTATTTTGAAGTTTGTAGCAATTTTTTTCATGTAATGGAAAAGCTTTAAAAATAATTCCAGTATATGGTGTATGTGTGTGTGTGTGTGTGTTGCATGTATATCTAGACCCTAATCAAATTAGTATGGATAATTAATTTCTCTAAGATGGGATAAAAACTAGAGATTGTCCTGAGTTTTACCACATTTGACCTTTTGAGCTTCTTCTCTGAGCTTTTATTGAACTAATGCAATTCTACAGAAACATAATAGTGTGCACTTTGTATAATGGACAGTGTCTCTTCACTAAAAAAAATATCCCAGGTTCTTTTCATTTTGGATTATCTTTGAAAGACCTTCATGTGATTTAATACCCTCACTAAATTTTAGCATTTAGGCTAACAACAACAACAAAGAATTAAGACAGAAAGAAGCATCACAATTTAATTTTTCTATATATTTCCCTGATCATCAATATGTGAGTTGTCAACTGATTTTCTATATATGTGCACTTTCCAGAATCGCACTTTTCTTTTACTTTTCTGTATAAAAAAATGTGGGTTCTTTCCAGCCAACATCATACTGTTATAAACCACAGTAATGATGTCAGATGAAGTACTATATGTATCTTTTTATAAAACAATTCACCACAGGTTGAAAAATAGTAGTATTATGCCTAAAAGCCTTCCATAATACTAGTAATTATGCTCTTTATGTAGGCAATTCTGCGGTATCTGCTATCCCGCATCAGATGGGCGTCTCATGATAGGGAGCGAAGGAGAGAGAAACTACAGGAGACGAAGTTCCTCACGATGAGTGCGCCCCGAATGCTCGGGTACACGCTCTTTTATTATGCTCATTCAAAAGGGGGTGATTGTTTATTCAGAA
>BLBF01000022.1:36872932-36997595 GCA_015471245.1 Laticauda colubrina | reverse complement strand
GCATTGATATACAGTTGCAAACACATAAATGATACATAGTTACAACACAATTCATCTTTTGATTTAAGCATTTTTTAATAAAAGGTGGCCCAAGATTATGAAGCATAGACTTGGATACAATAAAGCAACCAAGCTCACTTTATGCTCAAAGAAAGGAGTAGAGAATGCAGTGTTAATAACAGAAATGGGTCACTGGTATTAGTTCAAATTAAGTACAGAGATTTTATAGTTAGTCCTCGACTTATGAGCAGTCACTTTGCCATTTTTCAAAGTTACAATGGAATTCCCAAAAGAACTTACAACCTGGTTCTGAAGTTCCAATAGCACATGACACATAGAGTCACATGTTTGCATTTTAAACACATAACAACAAGCCTGCATTTACATCTGTGTGCATCATTCCATGGTCGCATGATTGTGATTTAAAAATTTTAAAAATTTTAAATAAAAAAATAAAAAGAAAATAATTTTTGTTGTTGTTGTTGAAAACTGGTATCAGTTTTGGGCAAAACTGGCTTATAGCAAACAATAACACTTAATGACCGTGGTGTTTGTTTAAAAACCACCGCATTTGCTTAACAACAGCCAAAATATATATATATATCATGAAATCGGATTGGTCACATTTTACAGCAGTCATGACTTATGCCCGTAATTGGCAGACTCCATTGCTGTCATAAGTTGAGGAATTCTTGTATTATTAAAAAGTAATATGCGAAAGAACAGATAGAGTAGGAAAGGGATCTGATTTCCATATCAATCAGATAAATACAGTATCTCAGGAAACAACAGCAAGTGCAGGAGAAAATTAGTCCTATCTGTATCATGAGATGTTTTCTGCAGAGATCATTCAGAGCAAAGCTGCTAATGAAAAACAAAAGAGAAAACACACAAAGTTAACTTTGTATTTCTGTGGCTATAGCAAAGAAAAAACAAATATGTTGTTACATGAAGCACAATACTCCATCTTCATGCATTAAAATTTTCAGCATGACAATTTATTTTGAAATTCTGAAATCTGCAATACTGATATATCTTACAGTTGATGTTTGGAAATGCTGGAGGAGAAACAAGATCATAAAGTGCTTAGTATTGCCTCAGTGATATTCCACTGCTAGGCATCATAAACAGATTCAAAACTCATTACACAAATATAATATCAAGCACATATCATTTTTCTGCTTCATGAATTTAAAGAAGACAACAGCTATCGGGAACTCTCAACATATTACAAAATGGCAGTGTGGCTTTATTTTATAAATAAGAGGATGTATATATTCCAATCATCTCTTCCATATCAAAGTATTATAAATTAAATGGCAATGTCATTTCAGATAATATCAATATTTTACGAAAGCACCTCAATAAAATGTTCACTTTTGCACATACTTAGACATTCTGTTTGTCTTATTTGTCTCTTCAGAAACCAATATGCGGGTCAAGAAGCAAAAGTGAGAACTGGACATGGAACCACTGATTGGTTCAAAATTGACAAAGGAATTTAGCAAGGCTATATACTGTCGCCCTGCCTATTTAACGTGCAGAGCACATTATGAGAAAGGCAGGACTAGATGAATCAAAAGTTGCAATTAAGATTGCCAGGAAAAATATCAACAACTTCAGATATACAGATGATACCACTCTAATGGCAGAAAGTGAAGAGGAACGAAAGAGCCTCTTGATGTGGGTAAAGAAAGAGAGTGCAAAAGTTGGCTTGAAACTAAACATTAAGAAAACTAAGATCATGGCATCTGGGCCTCTCAATTCCTGGCAAATAGATGGGGAAGAAATGGAGGTAGTGACAAATTTTATTTTCCTGGGATCACCGCAGATGGGGACTGCAGCCAAGAAATTAAAAGATGCTGGCTCCTGGGGAGGAAAGTTATGGCAAATCTAGACAGCATACTAAAAAGCAAATACATCACCCTACCAACAAAAGTGTGTATTATCAAGTGGATGGTTTTCCCAGTTGCAATGTATGGCTGTGAAAGTTGGACCATAAAAAGGCTGAGCGCTAAAGAATTGAGGCCTTTGAACTATGGTGCTTGAGAAGACTCTTGTGAGTCCATTGGACTGCAAAGCGATCAAACTGATCAGTTCTAGAGGAGATCAACCCTGATTGCTCTGTAGAAGTCCAGATCCTGAAGATGAAACTCAAATACTTTGGCCACCTAATGAGAAGGAAGGATTCATTGGAAAACAGCCTATTGCTGGGAAAGATTGAGGGCAACAGAAGAAGGGAATGACAGAGAATGAGGATGGAGTCATTGAAGCAGTTGGCAAGAGCTTAAATAGTCCCCAGAAGATGATAGGGGACAGGAAAGTCTGGAGGAACATTGTCCATGAGGTTGTGATGGGTCGGACATGATGTTGCAACTACAACATTCTGAGCAGTTTGATGCGGCCCCAGATAATGCCACAATTCAAGGAGAGACTGAGAAACAGATCATTGGCAGATTGATAGGCAATGTAGTTGTTCCAAGAGTCAAAATCTCATGTCTACAACAGGACTATAGTGGAGTCAAAATAGTGTATTGTTTAAAATAGTACAATGATTATTTTGGTTGTCTATGTTCAGAGGCAGTTAACTGAATCTGAATGCTGTGATTTTAATGAGTTAATTGAGATTAAATCATGGATAAAAATTGTGTCTGAAGCATATTACCATCAAGTTTGGGCATATTACCGGTAATTAAAAAGGAAAGACTCCCTCGAGTTCTGATATCCTGCTGGCTCCTTTGAGAAAGCACCATGAGCTAAAATCTTTTTTCAAGCTTTATGGAGGTGGTTTAACCACAGGATGGCGCCAATAATACATATTAGAAAGAAAAACTAGTTCTTAAGCAGAGCAACATAAAACCACAGAGTTAGAAGTTTTGAAGTAACAGAATAACAGAATTGGAAGTATCCTTGGAGGTCTTCCAGTCTGGCCCCCTTTATATCATTTTAGAAAAATGGCTGTCCAATCTCTTCTTAAAAACCTCTAGTGATGAAACACCCACAACTTCTGGAGGCAAACCATTCCACTGATTAATTGATCTCACTGTCAGGAAATGTTTTCTTAGTTCTGGCTGGATCTCTCCCTGATAAGTTTCCATTTGTTAGTTCTTGACTTCACTTCAGGAATAGGTTGATCCCCGTTAGATATTGAAAGATTTCTATCATGTCATCTCTAATCCTTCGGTTCATTAAACTAGATCAAGGGTGTCAAACTCAAGGTCCGTGAGCTGAATCCAACCTGTGGGTCTATCCTGGAAACAGCCCGCAGTGCCTCTGCCAGTGAAAATAGAGCACAGACCTCCTGAGCTGGCAGAAGACTGCACAGTCAAAAATGGAGCCCAAGAAGGCAAAGTGCTAGCAAAACAAACTACTAGCAAAAGTGGCATTTGATCACATGAGTGACATTGAGCTGGCCACACTCTGTCCACACACCCCTCTGCCCCACCAGAGGGGTCAAACACAACCCTGATGTGGCCTTCAATGAAGTTGGACACCCCTGGATTAGACAGACCCAATTCTTGCAACCTGTCTTCATATGTTTTAGCCTTCATTTTTGGAATATGTACACATTATTTATTTACACACAAATATCCTTGGAAAATCTTTGTTGCAGTTTATGGAGACTTGGAAATTACAGAAATATGTCATTATCATTATGTAATACCTCTAGATCTTACAATTATTGAAAGGTGTTGTTGCTACTGCTTTAAAAAGAAGCTGTAGATCTTTCAGCATTCATTCTGATCACCAGTGTAAAGGGACTGTTGCTTTTGTGAGTAGACCTATGCAATTAAATTATTTAGAAATCTGGAATATCTGGAATTCTTTTTTCTTTCTTATGGAAGCAATTATCGATTCACATATGGATTGTCCCTGGTTTAGACAGTGGGTGGGTAGAAATCAGATTGTTTTCACTGTTTTCAGATGTATTTGGACATTTACAAATAATGCATGTTTGCAAGCTTGCCAGCCTATATAAAATTTGTGAAAAACAACCCAATCAGTTCTTGCCTATCTGAATACCAGCTGAGCACAAGGAACTGTAAATCAAGCAACGTTGGCTTAAAAGGCCTGTAACTCTGTGTTTCTTACTCCTTTGGAAAAATAACGATGAATATATTGCTGGTTCTTCCCCTTGTTTTTCATACTTCCTCTGAGAGGTCTTTGTAATTTAATATTTCTTGACTTCAGGAAGAGAAAGGAGAACAATTGTGAGGAAGTGGTTGGATTAGCAGTAGAGACCCAACTTCTGGTCTACCCACAGCCACAGAAGTTGTCTGGGGGAACCTCACAAGGTAGTTGTGGGAAAACTAGAAGGAGGAAAGATTTTTGTTGCCCAGAGTTGCTTATAAAAAGAATAATAATAATAAAGATGAAATATAACTACCTAACTAACTAACTAGTATACTCTCTTAAGACTCTGTAAAAGAGGTGAGATATAAATGTAAAAAAAAAGTTTTTACTTCATAGGTTACTTGATTATTTATTGTTACACTGGTTCCTGCAGTTGCTACTGAACTTCTTTTAGAGTTGTTGGCTGAAGTAATTTATACATTCGGAAGTAAATCAATAATAAACTCCCTTTTTACAACCCTGTAGTCCCTAAGTAAATCAATAATATGTACTATAATTGCTTTCAACTGCAAGCCCGTGATCATGATGCCATATGATCAGGAAGGGGACCTTGTCTTGCAAGAATATAAGGCTGTGACTTGCCTGAAAGACCCCTTATATGTATTCTGATACAACTGAACAAGATCCTCTCTGAATTTCTTATATCTTACAAAACTATTTAGGTGTTACCTTCAAGCCAATCTCTATAGTTGTTTTGTTTTGTTGTTTTACATTTTCCCAGCTTGTGGTAAGCAAATAAAGTGATTCGTTCACCACAAGCAGAAAGTGCCAATTCTGTACACCACACCCAAATCAAATGGAAGTGGTGCACATGCAAAAGCAGCCACTTGTGGTGGCTCAAATGACTTGATCCTTATGACACAGACATACTTATTAGATTTAGGGGAAAGAATACAAGATTCCCTAATCAAACCTTTTTGATAAGTGGGTTGGCTCTTTTCCCATGTTGTACTATACAGCTTAGGAACAGTATGTATTAAACAGTGAGCAGCTAAGAGCTGAAGTTGCCTCAGGTTGTTATGAATATGTGAATACTAAAGGAAACCTAAAATTATGGGACTAAAAATCTTGCAATGCCGAGACAATATAAGTACATCAATATATCGAGAGATTAAAGCACTGCAGGATTTATTTCCTTCATGAGTTATTGATCATGTTTACAGACAATTTGTCATGGCCCCATCAGATCCTGGTTTGGAGGAACCAGAACCATCCTATGGGGATGGCACAACTCCCCTGGAACATCTGGAGAATCCAGGAGCTGAGGATGATGCTGCCCCAGGCACCTGCAGCATTGGGGGAAGTGGTTGACTGGACGGGGAGCTGCCTGCCTTCATGAACACACGGGAGGATTGGTTACATTGATGATGACAGACAATAGATCAGAGGTGGTATTCAGCAGTTCTGACCAGTTCTAGAGAACCAGTAGAGAAAATTTGGAGTAGTTCAGAGAACCGGTGGTAACCTTCCCTTGGGAGTGGGGAGGGAATGGAGATTTTGCAGTAAGCTTCTCCTGCCACAACCACCAAGCCCCGCCCATAGAACCAGTAGTAAAAATATTTGAATCCCACCACTGCACTAGATCCCCTCTGATGAGGAAAAGATGCCTCCCCCACCCAATCTACGGGCACAGAGAGTGGAGTGGAAGGAAGCTCAGAGGAGGTCTTGCTTTTGAATAGTCCCAGAAATAGTTTTATCAAATAAAATTGCCTGTCTAAATCAGCCACTCAAACCACAAATCTAAATAAAATTGAAACATTAATTTGAACTGAATTACAAATTGAACTCAAATCAATAATTCAAACTGAATGAAAATCTGAATTGAGGGAGAGAGTATGCCCACAGATGGACAACAGAGGAATCACAAAGACAGTTTTAGAGATCTTGGACTTGATTCATATGCAAAACGTGGACCACGAGAAGAAGGAAAACACTAATCCAAAATTGAAATGCATTTTCTCTGTAGTAAACTAAGGATGGGATGAAGGTGACATCATGAGGATATGACCTATAAAGTAGAAAAAGGTAAACCTCTTCTTTTTATAATTAGACGAATATGGAGATGAGCCCACAAATTACTTCCATGTCGCCATTATTTTCAGTTCTTCAAAATTAATGTGAAGATTTTTTAAATTTTTGCTAACACATAAATATTGAACAAGGAGTTTTGAGTAGCCTGAACTGAAGGTAGTAACTGATAGCATAATTGATCGACCTTTTTTTATTATTATTACTTTGGACTACTGAAAGGTAGATGCAAAGTAAATAAAATAGCATTCCACAGAAACTAGAATTACTGGATGCAGGGCTAGATAAGAATTCCTTCCAGTAACAACTTGTTAAAAACAATATATACCACTGTTATTAAAATAACTGGTTCTGTTCCAATAATGACTTGTATTGGATATAATAAAATGTATATGTAGAAATACATATTCAGAGAACTTGAAGACATGCCTACATTTCAACTGTTAAATTTAAGATAAAACAATTATTATAATCTGGTTAAAAATGGTCTCCAGAGATTTCAGCAATAAGACAGCAAGAAATGGATTGTGTTACAATTATTAATAAAAGAAAAGAGCTTCTGGGCAAGGGAAGGGACACTTCTAATTCATAGGTTCCCAGGACTTTTTCTTGGATGGTTATTTTCTTAGGCTTTCTGTGTCTGGTTGCTTAATTTTTGCTCTGGTTGGTCTGTGCTTAACTTGGTTTCAAATAAACTAGACTAAATAAGGCTTAATTTTGATTCATCTTCTTAACAATATTGAAGTATGAATTATTTAACAATGACTTGTTTTTCTTTTGCCTAACAGACATTCCAACAGTGAGAAACATTATTTTAATAAAAGAATCTGAAATTATTTGCAAATGATGAAAAACATGAAATTTGTGCCTAGGTGTCACTTGCACAAAGATGTCATGATGTGCGTGTGTCACTATAACTTCTAATGCCTAGAAAATATAGTTTTGGGATACAAGATATTATGGCATAAATAGACAATTGTACAATGAAGTATCACAGCATGAACATGTATGTGATATTGTAAGTTTTCCCTGCAAGTACACAAAGATCTTCCAAGGTAGTGGAACTCTTGAGTAAATACTGGCACCACTGAAATGGACTGTAATGCCACATGAGTAACATTTCATAATCTGTACCAGAGCATGTGAATTTATATGCTACTTAATTCAGAGTATTAAAGTTAAGTGTTTTATTAATTTCTTGCTGAAATCATAACAGAAGGAATGTAGTCAACTAACAATACAGGAAAAAATTAAAATTGCATCTGTTTATCCTAGGACTTTTCTAATAATAGAAGGTGCTAGGAAACCACTGCTACAAAAATACAGCTCACTCTGTTGTGGGTTGGCTTTGTGCAGAATTAAAGAATTAAATTTAATTTAATAACACGATTAATATTGCCCTGTGGTGTAGGAATGTTCTGATGCAAAACTTGAATAAGTTTCAGTAAAACATAAACTTAATTCAATTTTTAAAAGGCCATATTGGCTCACCATAATCACCTCTGGTACATCATAGCTATCTGGAACTGCTAAGAAACATATATCCTTCTTTTGATGGCCAAATACTACAGGTAATCTTCATTTAGTGAATGCCTTGTTAAGTGACCTTTCATAGTTGCAATAGTGGTGAAAAAGTCATATTTTGATCAATCCTTATATTTACAACATTCATGACATAGCCAAGAAAAATTGAAGTAAGTTATAAGCACAGATCAGTTCCTCTTAGCTACCACTTCACTTAGCAACCCAATGGTTCATCCAAATGATGGTCACTAAATGAGGACTGCCTATATTTGAATGTCAAATTATTTGGATGTTCCAGTATTATTTATATAATCAGGCTATCAGAGGCCAATATAATTGGTTTGAAGTATTCAAAACTTGAATATAATAATAACTATAATACTGTAAACTTGATTGCTTACTTAAAATTAAGGATCTCTGAAGTGGATCTTAACAGCTAGGGTCCTGATGACAATGGAAAGAGGGAGGGAGGGAAGGAGGGAGGGAGGGAAGGAGAAAGAACAGTAAAAAAAAAGACTTGCCTTTGCTACTTTCTGAGATTATTTTATTTACTGTATTTAATTAATTAATTAAATTTGTATGGAACCCACTGCCATGGGACCCTGGGCAGCTTGTTGTAGTCTGTTTTGAAGCTTAGCGATTTCTCATTCAAGTACTGATCAAGTACTGATCAAGTACTGATCAAGTACTGATAAGCCATTATCACTTGCTTAAAATGGCATTTGTGAAATTTTTGCACACCGATGTATACCATGATGTGCTATGAAAAACTATCTTGTGTTAAGGATCACACAATCCATTGGGCCTATGTTTAAAGGGACTGATGAAACTTTTTTAAAAAATCACAGGGCTGATCCCATCATTCGTCAGAAGGAAACAGCTACTCCTGTAATGAATGCTGGAGTGGATATAGAGAAGGTGGAGCAGTGGAGAAAGAATAACACAATGTATAATGTCTACTCATCCCTTACTACTGAAGCAAATTTGTTCTCTATTGTGGTAGACTAGATCTTCTCACTGAGGGATAAAATTCATTTGGGTAACTAGCATATTCCCTGAGTGACAATAAGGACAAATTTATCTGCCATATAAGATGGTTTTCGCTGGTCCTAGAGGAAGCATATGTCTATATTTTTGTTTTTATGAAAAGAGATGAAATATGAAAAAAAAAAAGAATAGGTTTAAAATTAGTTTTCTTTTGAACATAATCCTACAGATCCTTTCCAGTCTGAACTGAAAGCTGGAGAACATTCCTTTATTCTGTCATATGTCATATCTGTCATTTTTCCCTAGCAGAGATATCCTGTTGTGACTTGGTGAAGCCAACTATTTTAGCATTTAATAGAACTGGAAGAGAGAAAGAAGACAGGTTCTTGCCTATATGGTCTGTATTCACACAACACTCTGAAGCACAAACCAGCTAATCAATTCATCATAAAGCATATTATGCAAATCTATCCTGCATTCTTAGTTTGAAACTATCTAAGCCTGGTAATATCATGTGCAGCATATGAGTTTTACATTTTAGTTAAAATTTGTTCTGAAAAATCATTTCTCTATTCAAATTTGAGGCTCTTTGATAAAAACTGTATTTTAGGTATTTAGGGGGAAAGTGAAAGAGATGAAAAGAAAGAGTTTGAAAGATTAACAAGATTGTTAGCTAGTCATAAAAAAGGAAAATTAAAACAATCTGCTCTGCTTCTGTGACTTCAAAGGAGGCTTGAATAGTGTGTAATAGGCAGTGATGCTTTTGATGTTGTGAAGCTGAATCTGCCATCTTCCCCTGCATACTGAACAAGCTGTTTTAGAAGAGGCAGGTATTTCAAACCATGTCCAACTTTTGTGATTTTATTTCCGAGCCATATTAATCTGAACAATTTATGTAATTTGTGTGCAACACTGCCGACTTTGCCATATTACTTCCCACTGAATCATTTTTGTCCCTTTTCCACCCAAATAAGATTGAGAAGTTATTCCACTCTGAGAACTGGTTCTGGGTACTTTCTATTGCTTGATGTGGATGGGTTATGCCACCCCCCAAAAAACTGCACAATTTGAAGGTCTTTCTGGGCTAATGGCTCCTGTTTAAGGAACAGGTAGCAGTCATGGTAGGACATGGATAGAAATGAAAAGTCATAAACTCTATCCTCTTATATAATTCTTGTTGGTTCTAAATAGTTTCATACTCTAATCCACATCAGGCTGTAAGCATCAAATGCTCTAAAATTGAAGACTTCAGTGATTGTGTTAGCTTTGCCACTGTCTTATGCCCTTGGAGGTTAAACCACATTGTAAATCTGTATTACTATTCTCCTTCTCATTTTTCCTATTATTTATTCCTTTAGGATCTTATTACTATCACTTTGTTGCCTGTATCTTATGATTTATGTTGATTGCTTTTATTTAGTATCCCATGACTATCACTGAGTTGTATCTTAAGATTTATGGTGATTGTATATTTTATGATTATCACCATGATTTATTTATTGCTTCTATGTACACTGAGAACTTATGAACGAGAGACAAATTCCTTGTGTGTCCAATCATACTTAGGCAATAATAATTTATTCTCGTCTTGTCTTCTCTTCTTGTTGTCCATTGACTATTTACTTATTTATTTCAGAATGTTCCCAAATCAATCATATTCTTTTTATTGCTATTTTTTAAAGAAAACTTTTTGAAGTCACTAGACAAGTTGCAAGCCCCTAGTTCCTTAAATCAGAAAAGCATTTTCTCTTTGCTTTAACATAGTTGAAGTCTGCAGGCAGATTAAGAATTCACTCCATATTTGACATGAGCACAAAGTGAACTTCCAGGAGCTGCACTTTTGAATAGCTTTGCAGGAGTCAATTGGAGGGAAGTAAACTTTGCTGTGTTTACAGACACAACAAGACTTGGAGTTTCCAGCACCTTTGTACCTTAGATTTTTTTAAATCTTAATCATATTTACACATTCTCAGAAATGCTTATTGAGTGCCATAAGCTTATTAAAAAGATAGTTGTAAGTGAGAGAAAATGATATTCCAGTTCAAGAATTTTTAAAGTTTTTCACCCACAAAACCTTTTAGCTATTAATAATGATATATAGGTTCTTGGGAATAATTCAATAGATGGATAAAAATGCCAAATCCAGCCTAAACATTTGGCTAACTTTACGATGAACCATAATAATAATAATATTTGCTTGCAAGCAAGAACTGGTGGGACCAGAAAAGAGATAAATAGAAACTCTAAAGTATTCTGGGAATTAAAAACACCTGTCATGTAACAAGGTAGACTTAACAATTATCAATAAGAAAGACAAAAAAAATCTGGATAGAACTTGGGAGACAGTAGAAGAGAAGAGAAAGAACTCGAGAAAATCACAAAATACAAAGACATGCAAATAAAAATAGAACAAAGATAGTACCAATAGTTCTAGGTGCCATGGGTGCAGGCCCAAAACATCTGGAACATCATTTGAAGACTATTGGCATTGATGCAATCTCCATTAGTCAATTGCAAAAAGGCAGCTTTGCTTGTAATAGCTTACTGTTCTATGTGAAAATAGTTGACTCCAAATTCGCTAATCTGATTGGCTAAGAAAGCCAGCATAGGGATTGGTTCACTAGGAACCAATCCAAAGGAACTGCCAAAAGGCGGCTAAATCAAACAAACGTCATTGGCTACAAGCCGGCAGGCAAGCCATATATAAAGGCTGCCGCGGCTAGATCCAAACTGTTCCGTTTATCTTACTGTTGTAAATAAAGACATTATTTGTTGGAACCCGGTCTACCTCGCGTTTTTCCGGACGGAACACTGGCGACGAAGGTGGGATCGTCCTAAAACGCGAGACCGTGCACGCGGCTAATTGAGAACCAGGCTGAAACGATGGCCGGAAACAATGCACCGCCCGCACCCTTCAACCCCAATGAAGAGGATTGGGAAACCTACGTAGACCGTTTCCAAATGTACTTGGAGAGTAACGAGATGGAAGAGATCTCAGACCAGCGTAAGAGGGCTGTATTCTTAACGCATTGCGGACCAACGGTTTTCAAAATGGCCAAGGCATTTGCGAAGCCCAGAGATGTAAAGCAAATGACCTGGCCCGAACTCCAACGAATGCTGAAGGCTCATTACGCACCAGTAGTGTCAAATCTCATCAAATGGCACGAATTCTACCTAAGGGATCAAAAAGAAGGTGAGACCATCGCTGATTTTGTGGCAGCCCTCCGACAACTGGGGGGAGCATGTGAGTTCCTGAACCTAGACGAAGCGATGCGAGATCGAGTAATATTGGGTTTAAGAGACTCTAACTTACAAAGTAAGTTACTAAATAAACCCAACATAACCGTAGCCGAAGCAATCGCAGAAGCCACAGCCGCAGAAGCTGTGAAAAAGTCAGCAGCCACAATGAAACAAATGAATGCGAACAACGATGAAGCGAGCCTAACTAGAGGGAAAAAACAATTTCCCGCCACCACATACCATGAAGATTGTGAGGAAACATCAGAATCAGGGGAGGAAGACGATGAGGTCCACCGCCTGTACGCCAACAAAAAAAGGCGCAAAAAAAGAAACTGGCGGGAATGCGCCGGTTGCGGAGGAAACCACCCTCGAGCCGACTGCAGATTCCTTGATGCCATCTGCAGAGCTTGTAAGAAAAGGGGACACATCGAGAAGGTCTGTAGAAGTCAAAAAAATTACAGCCCTAACAGACTCAGCAACTGCCCCCCACAAGCTGAATCGAAACAAACCGAGAGAAAGTGGCAGCGCAACAAACGAGCCAGTAACCGAGAAAAGACCCATCAAACTTTCACTATTGGAAGCGCTCAGACAGAAAGCGGGAAAAAGGTTAAAATAATCGTAAAAATTGAAGGCAGCCCCTGCGAGATGGAGGTCGATTCAGGGTCTTTCCTGTCAATGGTGTCATGGGACACAATCAAACAACTGGTCCCAAACATTAAGCTAAAAGAGCTCCAGAAGCAAAAATTAACCCTAAAGGACTACCAAGGGAATTGAATCCCTGTGGTAGGTCTAGGACATTTCCGAATCACCTACAAGCAGCATGTCGAAGTCCTGCCTCTGACAATAGTCAACCGAGACCAACCCAGCCTCCTGGGCATCGAATGGTTCGCACCATTGGGCATCGGGATGACCGGAGTAGACTGGGTGGCCATAACCAACTGGGAAGAAAACCTGATCCACGAGTTCCAGGATGCTTTTGACGGCTCCCTAGGCAGGTATTGGGGGACCCCAATTTCCTTTAGTTTAGACCCCCATGTGGCCCCTAGAAGATTAAAGGCCAGACGAGTTCCTTTTGCATTAAAGGCAAAAATAGAGGAACAATTAAACAAATTAATTGACCAAGGGGTTTTTGAACCTGTTGAGCATGCTAAATGGGAAACACCAATAGTAACACCGGTTAAACCTGATGGGTCGGTACGCATCTGCGGAGACTACAAGGCTACCCTGAACCATGCGTTGTAGCAAAGCGCATACCCTGTACCAGTCGTACAACATCTACTACACTCACTCGGGGGAGGAAAATTTTTTGCTAAACTAGATCTAGCACAAGCTTACCAACAGCTTCCAGTAGACCCCTTAACGGCTGAGGCACAGACAATAGTGACTCACAAAGGGGCATTCAAGTGTAACAGACTCCAGTTTGGAGTAAGTGTGGCCCCAGGTGTTTTCCAAAGCCTCATGGAACGCCTATTAAATGGAATAAAAGGGGTCGTACCATACTTTGACGATGTCCTGATTTCGGCTAAAGATACGACCCAACTAGAAAAAAGACTAAGAAATGTACTAATAAAATTCAGAGAATCTGGCCTGAAGGTTAAAAAAGAAAAATGCTGCTTAATGACTGATCATGTCAAATTTCTGGGCTACTTAATAGACGGAGAGGGGATACATCCTACTGAAAAAAAAGTCAAAGCCATTAAAGATGCACCATGGCCAAGAAACAAAACAGAATTGCAAGCATTTTTGGGACTAATAAATTTCTACAACGTATTCCTCCCCCACAACGTGACAATCGCGGAACCATTACACCGTTTACTGGATAAAAAAACTAATTGGACTTGAGGTCATAGAGAGCAAAAAGCTTTCCAGAAAATAAAAAAACTTATTAACATCAAACACCGTTTTTATCCAGTTTAGTAACACACTTCCATTGACAGTAACCTGCGACGCCTCACCGTTTGGAGTCGGTGCCATCCTGAGCCACCAATTGCCAGATGGAAGAGAGGCACCCGTCGCTTATTACTCAAAGTCTCTGTCTAAAACAGAACGTAACTATAGTCAACTAGACAGAGAAGCCCTGGCAATCATCGCTGGAGTGAAACGCTTCCATGAATATCTCTATGGAAGAACATTTTTGATCGTAACGGACCATAAACTGCTATTAGAAATTCTGGCAGGAAACAAGCCTACACCGAACATTTTATCCCTGCGAATGACTAGATGGTCAGAATTCCTAGCAGCATACTCTTACACATTAACGCATCAACCCGGGAAGAAAATCTCCCATGCAGATGCATTAAGCAGAGTACCATTGCCAACAACGGAGGAAGACCTGGCGCCAACAATGACCACCCTGCAGATAGAGACATGCCCCGAACTACCAATATCTGCAAACGATGTCTCCAGAGCCACCGCAAAGGACCCAGTGACTGCCCGCATTCTAAACTGGGAGGGTAAAGGCTGGCCGGAAAACCAAAAAACTGAAAACTTTAAACCTTTCCGGACCAGACAAACTGAACTGTCAATTCAAAAAGGTTGTTTATTGTGGGGTGATCGGGTAGTAATTCCTCCTAAATTACAAACTAAAGTGCTGGGTATGCTTCACGAAGGCCACCCTGGTATTGTAAAAATGAAAAGCCTTGCTAGAAGCTATGTCTGGTGGCCTGGTATAGATAAAGACATCGAATACTGGGTTACTACTTGTAATATATGTCAAAAAACCAGGCCTTCCCCACCACAAGCACCCATAAGGGACTGGGAAACCCCACGAGGCCCCTGGTTGCGGATCCACATTGACTTCGCAGGTCCTACTAGGGGACATACCTTCTTAATTGTCGTAGATGCATACTCAAATTGGCTGGAAGTGGTAGTAATGTCATCTTCGACAACCGAGGTGGTCATTAAACAACTTGACAAACTCTTTGCAACCCATGGACTGCCGGACGTCCTAGTGTCCGGCAATGGGCCACAATTAACAAGCATCCAATTCAAACAGCACCTAGCCTCCCTAGGTATATGCCATGCTCTAACCGCGCCGGCCCACCCGGCTGCAAATGGTAGAGCAGAAAGAATGGTCAGGTTTACCAAAGAGGGTTTAGAGAGAATGGACACTGGGGATGTCCAGGATAAAATTAACCGCCTACTCACCCTCCAACATATCACACCCAGTACTGTGACCAACAAAAGCCCGGCGGAATTATTAATGGGAAGAAAACTTAGGTCGCAATTAGACAGGTTGCACCCAAATTACACGTTAGAAAGACTCCCCAACTCTCCAGCTGTTTCAGAACATTAGAAATCGGCGACCTAGTCTACGCAAAAAATTTCACCAGGGACCCCTTATGGCTTCCAGGCACAATCACACAAATTACAGGCCCCCGGTCCTACCGACTAACCGTAGACATTGGCAGGGAATGGAAGTGGCACATAGACCAACTTTGTTCCCGAAACATTGAAAGAAATACAAACTCACAACCACAAATATTAAAAAATGACGAGAATCAAACCAAAGAGGGGGAGGAAGCACAAGAAAATAATAAAGAACCTTTTAAAATAAACCCAGAACATCTTAACAAACAAAAAGAGCAAAAAAGAAACGGTTAGATGAAACTTGCATGAAAAATCCAGACGAAGGGGCCAGCCGAGCCAGCTCGACCTGCCTGGAGAAACCAGGAGGGAGCGGCGAAACCACCGGCCTGAGAAACTCAAGCGGTAGCAAAATGGCTGACTCACCCTTCTAGGCAGTTCCATGGAGAAGAGCCAGAGAAACAGCAACCCCATCCGAACCGGTCGAAGTCTCCAGCGAAAATGAACCGCGCAAGTCCAGTCGAGTCAGAAGAAGCCCCACCTACCTGCACGACTACATCACCACATAGGACTAAACCAAGAGGGGAGGGGTGTTCTGTATGAAAATAGTTGACTCCAAATTCGCTAATCTGATTGGCTAAGAAAGCCAGCATAGGGATTGGTTCACTAGGAACCAATCCAAAGGAACTGCCAAAAGGCAGCTAAATCAAACAAACGTCATTGGCTACAAGCCGGCAGGCAAGCCGTATATAAAGGCTGCCGTGGCTAGATCCAAACTGTTCCGTTTATCTTATTGTTGTAAATAAAGACATTATTTGTTGGAACCGGGTCTACCTCGCGTTTTTCCAGACGGAACACTTACATTCTGTGGACAATATCTTTAACACCATTAAACTACATCTGTCTATCCAAGATTCTTGGGAAGGAGCTGATAGTTGGATTAAAAAATGACAAATCCAGTGTAAATATTTGGCTGATTGTCCAACAAATCATAGTAATAATAATCCAGAATTCTTAATCAAGAGACAAAGTTGTAGAGAAAGAAAATTGGCTTTGTACATTTCCTTGAGTTCTTCCAGAAAATAGAAATATAACTAATGAAAGATGGAATAAAAATGCAACTAATAAATACAATTTTAATCTACTGATTTAATTTAATAATAGTAATTTAATATTATTAATAATATGTATTGTTACACTGGATTTCCAAAGTCCAAGTACAATACTGTAATGATAACACAGATTCTTTCCCTTGTGTGAAATTTTTAGTTTGTAAGCTCTAATAGCATTGCCCTGCTTTCTTGTGTTAGATGTGTGTCTTGCAGCCTATTGGGAGAAAGCTGGAGAAACATAAATAACATAGCAAAAAATAGAAAATCATCACAAAGTAAAGTATAACATAACTCTATGTTAACCAGTCAGTTGTCAAATTCTATTTCATGATACTTTGCAAATGTTGTAGGATCACAAATCTCAGAAAAAAAATTGAACTATCATATTTGAAAAAAATTGAACTATCATAAAAGAAAGACTTTCCCCCCCCTGATTATTTACCTTCAGATAATAGGGTCAACTTACAATTGTAAGCTTGTGTTTACAATATAGTAATTCTTGGAAAATGTTTTCTGGCTAATCTTCCCTAGAGTAGCAGCTTCTTTTAAAAGAGATTTTCCTTTTTGGTAAACACAATATTGCATGGCATTCCACTTGAATATTTATGTTGCTCACAGAAGGTGGCAGTACCTATGCCTTTAAAAGCTAATCAGGATTGGAGCAGACGAGTAACCTGAAGTGACAGCTATGAAGTGACAAATCTCTGGGCTGCAGGCTAGACTTGGAAGATTTTTTAACTGAAAAAAGAGAGTGGCAACCATTTCTATACCACTGCCAAGAATTACCTTTTTAAAAATTTCTGGAAGGGTCTTACCAAAAGCCTAGCTGGTTGAATCTGAGATATTTTCAGAAATAACCGCTATTTCAAAATAGATGCCACATGAACATGAACATAGAGTCAGAGTCTGTCTCACTTTTGTAATTGATGTGAGTTGCTTTGGGAGGCAATGTATCTGAAAATAGAGAATAACATCTACAATAAATTAATAATAAATAAAACTGGCATCCTTACTGGAAATTCTTTACATGCACCAGATAAGAGAACATAGGTTTAGAAACTGCAAGGTATAAAAATGCCACTGCCACTTTCCAGATTTCATTAGGATACAAAATATGTCAACACCTTGACTATACCACAGGATAAGTTCTCTTGTCCTGTTTTCCAGTCCTCAACTATAATAGGTTGTGCTAATTTTTCAAAAGAACCAATTATTCAGGTTTTTCAGTGTTGGTAGTTTGAAACAATTTAATTGGTTTTAATGCATTAGAGAAGGATTTCAAAGCTCTTTCAACTAAACATTTGGTAAACTTTAATCCTGCTTTTAATTCTCCTTTCCCAAGAATAGCCAAACCATTCATTTTCTCTCTCTCTTATCATCTTGTCCTATTGTAGAATAATTACTATTAAGAAATATAATAAGGAAAATGCCACAGTGACACACTGGATTCTCAATTATGGCTTTTCTGAAACAGTTCTTCACTGAATTTTACAAGGACTGGTAAGTTTGCAGTCCACTGCCTATGAGAAGAAGCCGTCAGAAAAATCATTTTTCTTATTTCATGTTCACTTTCTCCAAGTGAAGTTCTAATTTATCCTACTTAACCTTCTTCTTGAGTTCTATTGTTCGGAAGCAAATGAATTCAGAGGCCAACTAAAGTTATGTGATAAATTATAGAAGCCATTATTTAAAACTTTTCTGAAGATCTGCAGTGAGAATCTGGGATGGTCACAATCATTCCAAAAGTAAAAATGTGCTATGGTACTTCTTTTGGGGCTTTCCTGGATTCAGAGCAGGACTGAAGAAAAAGCAATATTATTTTCTTTAGGGAGGACATCAGTTATGTTGCAGAAATTCTTCTAAAAGTTCATTTTCATGCCCCGGTTCTCCAAAGGACCTCACATTATGTTATTCATATTGCAAAAGCACATACTTTAGATGTTCCAAATCTTGGGGGCTGCCCTGCTCACAGTGAAGTATCCAGAGGAATTGAGGACAAGTGTTAGTTCACAGCACAGGTACACAGTTCCTCAGGGTGAAATAAAAAATATGGTATCCACTTGACAAATGCATAACTTCAAAAACAAATAAAATATGGCACACAGATGCATACACCAAAGATGACAGGTAATGCTGGATTCATTTTTAAAAAATAATCAACATAATTATGATTCCAAGAGAGATAAAATACAGAATAACCAAAAGGAAAAAATTGGGGGAAGAAGAATAAAGTGGGTTAAAAAAAGATTATTTTGTTGTATATTTTAATGTTATTTTGATTATATATTTTTATATGATGTTTTTCTGGTTTTGTTTTAATTTCAAGTAATAGGTACTTGAATATATTTTTATCTGTATTGAAGAAATTTAGAAATTAATTTATTTTCTTGTCACTTTTTAACTTTCCCCCCAGTTTAGGAAGTGAAGGATTCATATAAATAATTCATATAAATATGAATTATTATTGGTAATTTTAACATTTATCCTACTTTGGAGTATAATTTGATGTCTGATTGTGCATCTGTTCCCAGCAAAGTGCTTTCTAGATGTATTAAGTTCACTAGCAGTGAATGATGTGACTTGTAGTCATCCAGTTTATTTGAAGTCCTGATGAAGGTGGTTATATGACTTTATATTTTTTATTTGAAAATATGTAATAATTTGCCTGTTTTTGTTGTCCTGCTTTCTCCTTTATTTTTTGCTTTCATAAAAAATAATATGAACCTCTAATGCAAGGTAAAAGCAAAAGTATACAACAAAAGCTAATCAGTATAAAACAATTGCTGAACAATAATTTGAATATATCCAAGATTTTTAAAAGGGAAATAATATAAATTGGATATATTTTGCTTTTCTCCACACTGCTAATTAACGCTTAACATATTTCATCACGGACTTTGTGTCAGCTATCAAAATGTTTTTTGTATTTTTAATGTTTTCCTCTAACTCAGAGTTCCTCAATCTTTCTGACTTTGCAGACCAGCAGAGGGGATAGGTTGTGCACAAGCAATAGGCAAACACGTGCATGCACATTGCTCCATTTGCGTGAATGCACTCATTTGCCACTTCTGCAGTCCAGTTCCAAAAGGCTCAAGGCCCAGTAGTAGTCTGCAGCCTGTGGGTTAGGAACCTCTGCTCTAACTTGCCTCAATAATTGTTGCAAAGCAAGTTATATTCACACACACACACAAATTGCCTTTTCATCTGTGAGGTTAAGGCAATTTATATTAATAACAGATATAATAGATTTAGCAATTAAATATATTGCTTTCAGAATAATTAAGAATAAAGGCAAAAAATGTAGCAGGTTATTAAGCTGATTCAATAGGAAAAACATTTTAAAAAATTAAAATCACAAGCTGACTACAACAGCATAATAAATCTTAATCACTGATGATGAAACCCTGTCCAATATTTTCCATATAGCCAAAGATACTGTTTTCCTAAATGCATGATGGCAGTAACAAAACTGAGAAAAAAATGTTTCTTGCTTTCCTCCTCCAGCCACTGCAAAATTTCACCTTCTATGAAAAGAATTTGAAAAACACATCCTACTCTTAAGAAATCCCTTTACCATTACAAATGTCAACATATCAGTTGTTTTATTGTCACATTTCGATCCAGTCCAGGATTTCTTTCCATCACTGTTGGCCTAAAGCCATTTTTCTTGAGTGTATTTCCAAGAAAGCAATTGACAAGCTTGGCACAGCTATTCCTGGAAATGTTCAATAGGTCATCTTCTGCAAAAGCGTGTTGACTGACAGATCAGAACAGATCTTGTTCCTCATTCCACCCAATGCTTACAACTTCTGTCTAAATCATCCTGATTTAGAGACATAATAATCTTAAATAACAGATAATCTCTAGCATTCGGCCTGCACAGAAGAGTAAGCCTCAAGGTCTGTTTCCCTTTTGGCAGCACAGCAGCAGCAGCAACTTGCTTTGTTGTTGCCAACATACATTGAGTGAATTACCAAGAGCTAAGATCATAAACACATCTAGTAAATAATTGATCTTTAAGTTCAGAATACAATAATGTAAAGGCCCTGTCACACTGCCCAACGGATGCAAAACTGACACAACGGACGAGAAAAATGTTCCATCCGTTGTTATCCGCTCTCAGAAGGGGCAAAAATTTGCATAACCGGAACGGATAACACGGACGCAGGGAGAACGCAGGGCGGATGGAAAGCGGATGCGGAACGGAAGCCCAGCGGATGGAAGCGGATGGCAGCGGATGGCACATCCGCAGGGCTTCCGGGGGACCTCAGCAAAGCGGGTGCAGAATGGATACAACGGATGCAGAGCGGATGCACAGCGGATGAAGCAGATGCAGAGTGGATGCAGAGCGGATGCATAGCGGAAGCCTAGCGGATGCCGAGCGTTAATTGCGCATGTGGGGAGGATGCATTGTGTCAGCCCCGCGGATATAACGGAAGCAGCTGGGAAAAAGGTCGCCATTCAGAGGAAAGACCTGCTTCCAGACACATCGACTGCCTTGCCTGTCCTGCCTGCATGTCTGCCTGCCAGCCTTGCTGCCAGCCTCCCTGCCAGCCTTGCTGTATGCCTACCTGCCAGCCTTGCTGCCAGCCTGGCTGTCTGCCTGAATGCCAGCCTTGGTGCCTGTCTGCCTGCCAGCCTTGGTTCATGTCTGCCTGCCAGCCTTGGTGCCTGCCTGCCTGCCAGCCTTCCTGCCAGCCTTGGTGCCTGCCTCCCTGCCAGCCTTCCTGCCAGCCTTGGTGTCAGCCTTCCTGCCAGCCTTGGTGCCTGCCTACCTGCCAGCCTGCCTGCAAGCCTTCCTGCCAGCCTTGGTGCCTGCCTGCCTGCAAGCCTTGGTGCCTGCCTGCCTGCCAGCCTTCCTGCCTGCCTCCCTGCCAGTCTTCCTGCCAGCCTTGGTTCCTGCCAGCCTCCCTGCCAGCCAGCAACCCCACAACCATGCTGAAGCACAGCAAGCCTCAGCCATCTGCTGCCAGCCCTTGCAAGAGGGACAGGGCTACCATCCCGCCCCCTGGCCCTCACTCTGGTTCTGCTGGGGCTTCTGCAGCACGGGCTCGCTCTTCTGGGGCTGGGGCTTCTGCTGCTTCTGCTTTTGGAGGAGCTGATGACAAGCACTCCAGCAGCAGCCACCTCCACAGCACCTGGACCCTTCACCCCTGAGACTGAGCGACCAAGAGGAGTGCCAGAGACTCATTTTTGTTTTATAGTTTCTTGTTAATAAAGTCTATTTTTGATTCATACACTTGCTTCATTTCTTTTTTTTAATAAAGTCTTGGTGGAAACTTTTAGAAATGGTTTAAGCCTTTGCATGCTTGTGGGATGGGTTAAGATAGCAGTGGGATGGGCAGGGATACCTTTGGGATGGGTAATAGCTGTGGGATAGATAAACCTCCAGTGCAATCATAGTGGGACTGTGTGGTCCACCCTCCCAGCTGCCACATCTTTGGTCCTTTATTATCAGTAACAATGTAAGCATTGATTCACACATTTGAACATAAACACAACTCTTTATTAAATGCCCTGTTCATTGTAGGCCCACCCAACATACATGGCCCAATCTCATCAGTGTGATGAGACAGGCTGAAGGAAGCATCCATTAAGCATCTATCATCCTGTCTTGCCACTCCACTGCTCCAGCTGGGGAGTTGCACCAGTGTTTCAGGAGGTTGCGCTGCTTCTTCCCTTCACGTGAGGCTCTGTTGGGGCCTTGCACATCCTGAGTGTCTATCAGGTTTCGCCCTTGCCTCCATTCCCCAGGCTCCATGTCCCCATTGCCTTGTTGGAGGTCCACGAGCCTGTTCTGCAAGACTGGGTAGCGGGTGCGCATGAGATTGTGCAGGATTCAGCAAGCTTCCATGATCCTCCTCACGGTCTCTGGGCAATGCTGCATGGTGGTGAGAAGTACCTGGAACCTGTTGGCCAGGATGCCAAAGGCGTTCTCCACCACCCGCCTTGCCCTGGACAGCCTGTAGTTGAAGATCCTCTCTTCACGGGTGAGGAGTCTGGAAGTGTAGGGCTTCATGAGGTAGGTTGTGAGGGAGAAGGCGTCATCCCCCACGATGAAGTAGGGCACATCTTGTGTGTCGTTGGGCAGGGGTTCTGGATCTGGGAAGCCCACGATGAGGTTGCGTTCCAGCTCCTCCTTGAGGTGACTGGCGTTGTATACCTGGGCATCTGGAGATGAGCCGTTGCCTGAAGCATCGATGTACATGAACTTGTAGTCAGCATCGACCATGGCAAAGAGGATGATGCTGAAGAAGCCCTTGTAATTTAAATAAGTGGACCCCGACTTGGCTGGAGCTTTGCAGGCCACGTGCTTGGCATCTATGGCTCCAATGGTGTGGGGGAAGTTCCACTTCTGATACCACTGCTCTGCAACTTTCTTCCATCCTTCTTCAGTGGAGGGGCACTGGAGGAGCTCCTCCTTGTATTCTTCGATGATGGCCTGCACCACTTCTCTGACCACAATGCTGATGGTGTTGTGTGGCACTCTCCAGCCGTACTGCATGCTCCTGTAGGTGGTCCCTGAGGCCAGGTGGCGCAGACTGAGTGCCACCTTGAGCCCAGGTTCCAGGCTGGGCCGGAAGTTGGCGTTTGCCTTGGTCAACCTGGGTGTCAGCCGCTGCACAACTTCGTCAAACATGGCTGGAGGCATCCTCATGAAGTTCTGGAATGCCCGAGTGTCTTCGTTCCTGAGCTCCACCATCAGCTTGTTGTACAGTCCGTCCTCTGCTCTTCTGGCGAACCATCTTCGTACCCAGACGCTTCTTGGCCGCCCCTTTTTCTTCCTGTAGTAGAGTTCACAGAGCTTGTAGATGGCTTCACACTGTTGCAGAAGGATGGTGGCTGTCAAAAGGACTGTGTTACGATCCACGGTGGACATGACTGGATGCTGTGGAAGAGGAAGAGTCAGATGAAGGCTGCAGAGGTTTGCAGCAGGGCTGCTGGTCTGAAAGTGAGATCCAGATGTGTTGCTCTCCCTTTTTATAGGCAGTATAGGTGTCCCTTTGCATCCTCTAGGCATCCTCTAGACATCCTTAATATCTGAGATAGGTCCCCTCTGCGGATGTTTTTTCCGTTTTACATGCTTTGTTTCTGCTAGGCATCCATTCTGCATCCGTTCTGCATCCGTTCTGTGTCCGTTCCACTTCCTCCCTGCGTCCGAGCGGATGTGAGTTGCGCGGATGCGCAGCAGACGCCTAGCGGATATAGCGGATGCGTAACGGATGCGTAACAGATGCATAGCGGATGCAGAACGGACAAATTGGATACATTTTCCGCGCAAAAGTTTTGAGCAGCTCAAAACTTTCTGAGCGGATGAAACGTCCATAAACAGATGCTGGACGGATAGAGAGGAAGCAAAACGAAGGCAGTGAGTACATCGCATTAACCAACGGATGGCAAGCTTTTTTGTCCGTTTTACATCCTCTTTGCATCCGTTGGTGCAGTGTGACATGGGCTTAAACGGCTGTATTTAGCAAGGAAGGAAGGATAGTTAAACTGAAAGCACATAAAGCTAATATGGCACATCAAGCTTTATGGCACATAAAGCTAATAAAGTTAATGCCTGGTTTGTCAACTTTCCTCTCATGGTGTCATTCCTCTCATGGTTGACTCGCTATGCAGCTTCACTTGCAACCAGACAACTGTAACGGGAGGGGGAAGGAAGGCATTGAAATATAAGGGAGGTTTGGGAGGGAAATTTGGAATCCAAGTGTGCCGACTGGAGATCTGAGACAGAACCAACACCTCAAGGTTGCCAGCTGGGGAAGTCCGAGGCAAACAGATCATTCCCAAAACAAAGAGAGTGTAAAAGATTGGTGGACAAGGAACAATGGGAGGTCCAGGTGGAAAAGTGAAAGTTTCCCTATGCTGTTACCCTTGGAATCCTATATTCCTGGTAAAAAAACATCTCCCAGGAGTTTATTTTGCTGTCTAACCTAGTCGGAGGGTTGACACATGGCTCATTTGAGCATCTCCCATCTTTTTTTTTTTTTTTTTAAAGGAAGTAAAATAAATACAGAAAGATGCCAGTACCGGAATAGTCTAGAAAGGTTGCAGACAGACACTACAATGTTCATAAAACTGGCTGCTTAATGCAGAAGTGGGTAGCTGAAATTGAATAGCTGCTGAGTAATCAGGTATTTTTCTCTAGGGGAAAGGATTGAAACTAAGAAATGTAGGAACTGAGAAACTGGCAAACAAGAACAAAAGTTCAACATACTTTTCTGCACACTGTGTTGTGGAAAGCACTTTGTGACTACTATGAACGCTGTTGGAATAAGAGGAAAACACCACTTTTATAGCTAGTGGTGCTACTTAAAACTTACCAAGGATGAAGTAAGAACAAAATGGTGGAGTGAAGGGGGAAAATGAGTATTATTGTCAGAGTAGGATTGTGCCAAGTAAATTGCAAGAGGGAATCCATTTTTCAAATAGCCCTACAAATGTCCTCAATGCTGCTGTCACATCAACAGCGAGAACTTCTCAGCCTTTTCTCCACTGACCAATCAGAAGGCATAAAAAATGGCATCAAGTCAATGTCTTGGACATTTCCTTGTTCTTAGGAATTCAGTTTGTTTTTGCAGAAAATTTAAAATCTGGCCACCTGCTGGGTTGGGCATTTTAAAAATTGTCCTTCTGTTCATGACCAAAAGAATGCTGAACAATCAGAAATCATGAGGCATGACAAGAAGGGAACTCTACTCATGGGAAGTTGCCCCCAGTTAAATGCTGGAAATGCCACCAGATACCTGGGTGATGTTACCATATGTGGTGGACTTGCCCAAAAGCAAAACAATACTGGACAAAAAGAGATATGTGGTTGGAAAAAATGATAAAACAGCATATTGATTTAAAGCCAGAAATATTTCTATTGGGGGTTCTACCTGAAAAATACAGTAAGGCAAATGCATATTTAGTGATTCATATATTAACTGCTGCTAGAATTGCATTTGTACAAAGTTGGAAGAGTGAAAGATACCTATAGATGAGAATGTGATTAGGAAAATATTAGAATGTGCAAAAATGAACAGATGAATGTTGGCAATTAAGGAGAAAGAAAACTAAATATTATATGATCTATCTTATCATTGGTTAAATAACAAAAATGGAAGTTAGAAACAGGGAAACAAAATAAGGAAAATAAGTTAAAAGAGATAAGTAAATATGTCTATTATGTTGAATATTACTATTTTAATATTGTAGAATTAATATCAATGTAACGAATGATGTTGCAAATTTTGATTACTGTTCAACAAAGATATTTACATCCAGACAACACACTGTTTAATTGAAGATGGAATGATTATACTAAAAAAAAAATTAAATTATTAAGAAAGGAAGTTGCCCTCTCTGAAGTCCCAGCTGCGTTTTAATAATTTGTTCACAATGGAAGTTAATCATTTCAAAAACAATAGTATGAAAAGATAGGGGCAGATCCTGATATTAAGGTCCGAGGGGAAGAGTTTTGTTAAACAGGCCCCTGCTGCTTCACAGAAAAAAAAAATTCTTATATAATTTCCACCTTAACTTTATTATTTTATTATTTTTCTCTTTATTATTTTAAGTTCATTTATATGATTTTATATCCTTGTAAGCCACCTTGAGCTCTCATGTGCAAGTAGATGGCAATATAAATTTCCTAAATAAAAAAAATTCCCATTTGGAATATATGTATCCCATCCTCTTATAGTGACTCTGTTTTATTGAGCCTGCAGGCTTATATATATTTGTTTGGAAGCAAATCTCTTTAAATGTGTAAGTGTACATGGCATTGCTATAATAAGAGTACGTGAACTGTACTGCAAAGCATTCAACTTATTTTATACAAAAATCTCCAGATAATAAATCTGTAATTGGTTATATGATATCAAGTTGTGCACTATTATGCTGGCAAATGGTCACCATTTTAATTTATGTTTAGAAATAAGTTAAAGTTCATCCACGACATTTGGTGATCTATTTGATTCCAATCAATCATTTTGGCTACATATTTCTTCTACTTCCCCTTTTTTCCCCTAGTGCATCATATGTTTGTCCCAGATTGAACATATAGTAATTCATGGGTATTAAATCAAGATCCATTTTAGGCCAATTTTATATTTTTTAACATCTCACCCCTCTCCTTTTCTTCATAACATGTTTGCTTTTTCAGATGTCTGGCAATATCTTATTGATTCATATTCAGATTTAGGTTCTATTATGACCCGGGGCATGGCACAAAGGCAACACAGTCACATAAGTAAGAAGAGTCTCTTTAATACCTCCAACTTTCCCTCAATGTCTTTGGCTGGAGAAAAAAATTCTCCCAAGAATAATATATAAATATTTAATATATAAATAACTTGACAGGGCAGGATAAGGAACTGCAGACTTGAAAGGCCAACAAAACATACACAGTTTGGAAGATGTCAGAACCCCAGATAAGCCTTGACAATATCAGATAACTCACAATTTGCTCTCAACAGTTGGTTGTGTGCAACTCCCCCTTTTAAACACTGTGTTCCCAGCTGCAGCTAATGAAGGGAATCAACGTTGCTCCCTTCTCTATTCCTCCCTGCATGCCCTAGGATAAAGAGGGGTTGGCCTGAATCTTCCTCCGAATTCCCTACAGTCTAATAAAAAATAAAAAGCAAATTTCCAACATAAATGAATGCTGTTGAAACTGCTACTCTCAGAAATAGGCATTAGGAAAGCTGCTTTTGACCAGTGAACAAAACAATAGTCTAAAAAGTTGTTCAGAATGGTATCAGTATGCCTTTTTACAATTAATGTTATAAATAGCAGTGATACATTCATTCTTTTAAGCATTCACACTGAATACTAACTTTCAAATTATTCATTCATTTAATTGCCTCTTTATTAGCATTCACTGAATTTTCAGCCACGCTGAGTTAAAAATAATTCTGTAAAACAATCTTCTACAACTTGATGCCTTCTAAATACACTGGAATTTCTGCCATGTTGCCATCTCTTATATCTCAGCATCAGTTGATATGTAATTACCAATATTAAAATAACACATTGGTGCAGAAATTGCCCTGTGTAGGTATATCAACATCTTCCTTTGGTTTTTGCAGCTGCTGCCTCATGTTTCAATCTTCAGTGCATGCAGCACCTCAAGAAACATTGACGCACATAGTGCACCAAAATATTCACACCATGCCCTGCTGTTCTAAGAATATAAACAAGGGAGAACAGATGCTTGACTTTACCAGCTCAGTTCACTGCCCATTATGTGCAGTGACATTTCATCAAAACAGCAATGAGGAAATTAAAAGCTAATGCTAATTTTAGAGAAGTCTTCTCTTATTTTTTTTTCTGGCTCCAGTATGCATGATCTATATTTTGCATGGCAGCAATAACATTTGCATAACCTTCCCATTTGCACAACACAGAAACCACAAGCTTTGGTAGCACCCAAAGGAAGTGGTCTACTGTCTACTCTGACAGTACTCTGATTTCTTCTATTTCCCCAATAATCAGTGGTGGGTTTCAAATAAACCCACCACCAGTTCACCAAAAATGTGAGAGAGTGCATGCCCATGTACATGATTTCCATACATGCACAGCTTTCACCATGTGGCAAGGCTCAATAAAGCAGTGCTTCAAGGCCTGCTCTGCTCCATCTCTGCTCTCCGGCACTACAGCATAGACAGCACTACAGTACAGAGAAGCAGCAGCTATGTTGAATGCTGTTTCTCTCAGCTGCAGTGCTTTCTGAATGGGACTGAGAGGACTCAAAGTGGTGGCTGACAGCTGCTAAATTGCAGTCTGCTCTCCCAGCAAGAGCAGCAGCAGAGAGAAGCAGCTGCCAACATGGAGCGTCTCCACAAGTGAAGCCTTGGCGGCAAGTGATGGGAGAAGTGGCTGCAAGATCTCCCCTGCAGTGCTTTCCAGATGGATCTTCTTAAAGGTAAGAAGAACCGTCCGGTCCATTTCCAAACTGCTTTGGCCCTCCTGTGCCCATGTCACTCCCCCATAGCCCTTTGGCCATAGCCCTTCGGCCTAGCTGAATAAATTACTTTGGCCCATGGGGCCATAGTTTGAAGCCGGGGGGGGGGGGTAGGCATGTAAGTGGAGGCCTGGGGCAAGGCTGGAGCCAGGAAATGGTGCATTCCCTGACCCGGCCAAGGCGAACAGTGAGCAAGTGGCATGCATTGCTTACCTTTGGTGAACAGAGGAGGCGAGGCATAGAGATTAGCTGGGCCATGTGGCGAAGGCAAGATATGTAGAGAAGGGCAGGGTGGAGTGGAATGGGCGTGGAAGGTTGGGCAGGGCCAATTGGCGTTGCAATTGGTTCTATGGGAGCGTGCTTTGTGCAGCGCAGCACTCAGACTGCCCTCCATGTCAGCGCTGATGAGCTCAGCTGAGGCATGGCAATATGCTCTGAGCTCAGCTGAGGCATGGCAATATGCTCTGCCGCACAAATCAGCTGAGCTAAAACACAAGGGAATTTAGCCTTATTTAGGGCAAGAAAAGACAAGGGTGGGGGCAGGTGGGCAGGGGCCACCTGTAGAGGTGGTATAAATAATCAGAAAGTTAACAATGAAATGCAACATACCATAGCATGTTTTATAAAATGCAAGTACTTTGGCAAATGTTCATTGTGATAAACATGCCATAGAATCCAGTCATCACCATTATAGATACTAATGATGCAATCAATATTTGCAGAGTAACTTGCTTTCTGTTATTATTTCTTTGAATGAATTGCATTAAAATCCACTTTAAAGGAAAAACATCATAAAAACCACACATTCATAGAATGGTATTATTCCAGCCTACCAATTCAATGTTGTTTTGAGCCTGCATAGTACTTTGTAGTGTTTATTACAATCCTTTTATGGAAAGCTTATACAATGTCCCATATTTAATCTGCAAGTATGTATTAGTTTACAAATAATTATCATGCAAATTCTAAAATGTTTTTCCTAGTTTTATATGCTGCCCACAGTCCGTTGGAAATGGCCAACCCCCCCCCGCCCCCCGAATAAATACCCTTGTACCTCTGTTGTTGTACCTGAATGTTTTGAAGACAAGATTCCTTTAAAGAGTCCTTGCTCGTGTCCTTGTGATCTCTTATCTGGATTACTACAAAGTGTTCTGCATGGGGCTGTCCTTAAAAAGCATTCCAAAGTTTCAAAGAGTGTTGAATGCACAAGTAGAAAAATGCACAAGTAGAAAAAGGGTATTGGATATTTAGCATGTTTGTTAAGCCTGGGTTCCCCAACCAGGGTTAGGTAGACAAGCTAAACAGAATGTGCAGCGTTAGTCAGATAGGCACACAGATAAATGAGTGAGCTAAGCTTGTATGTTTATTAACATACAGTAAAAATAACAGATACGCTTGTGCTATCAAGAATATATTTTATTCCAGTATAACTTTATGGCATAGTCAAATAACAGTCCAATAGTCTTTTACCATGTAGTCAGTCCATTCAGGGATATTCAGTTAGCAAAGTCCATGTAGAATATCCTATGTCAGTTCACTTACAAAATCAGTCCTTTGTTGTCTCTCCCGTTCGAGCAATGCAGTCTTGATTCCAAGCAGTAATCAGGGATCATCAAAGCCAGAGAGAGAGTGAGCAAGCCGTAGTCTTGCTACTTTTATATTGTTTTCTTAACCACTCCTTTAATTGCTATTTCACAGTTAAAGCTGTATACACTCTAACATACACTAACTATGATTCATAGTTATTATTTCACCTAAACCAGTTAGGGTAAACAATGTTATCCCTAACAATGTTAACACATGCTTGGAGAGCTGCATTGGTTGCCAATATTTTCAGGTGTGATTCAACGTGCTGGTTATCATATTTAGAGACCTTATCTTGAAGCTGGGTTACCTATGGGACCATCTTCTCAAAATTGTTTCTACCTGTTCAATTTAGTCAGGCAGGTTGGGCATCTGCAGGCCTTGTCAGCTAAGGAATGTCAGAACCAGAAGATGTGTCTTCTCTGCCCTAGTCCTTGCCCTCATGGTAGGCTGCAACCAGTTTAATATAGGACAGGACAGGGTGGGACCAGCTGATTGTCGGAGCTACCGGTTCACTAGAACTGGTCCAAACCGGCAGCATCCCACCACTCCTTGCCCTCTGAAATATTCACCTTCCGGATATCAGGACAACAACCCTTTTGGCCTTTTGCAAGCTGTGAAGACTTGGTTGTGTGCTCAAATCCCATTTCCTGACTGTATTAACGAACTTTTGTAAGTCAAGGACTACTTGGACTGTGTTTCTTCTGGAGTAGCAGTTCAACGTAAGAAGCAAATCACAAGTTTTAAGAGTGTATGGATTTGCTGATCTTGAAAAGGGCCTGGAAAGGCCTGTCATTTACAGGAATCAGCACCTGAATCACCTCTTCAGAGGAAAATAAAGAAGGCAGGAAAGACAAAACATTTTTCTTAAATATTTTTCTAAAATCAAAGGGAGAGTGAAATGAGAGATTTTAAAATCTACCAAAATATAATAAATCTTCAAATCAGGTAAGGGTGGGATAGTCAAGATAGTAATGGGCAATTAAAATTTACGCAAATTATAAGAATCTTCCAGAAGGCAGAGGAAAAAAGTTACCTGATCAGATTTTTGGGTGGTAAATGATTTAAAGAGGTATGAAAGCTGACAGCAATCAAATATGAAAACTGGCTTTTAGGAATATCTACAAAGTTAAATCCAATAAACAGAAAACACTTGGCAATATTACTGAACCACAAATGAACATATCTGGAGGAACATGGCACAAATAGGTTGGAAAAAGTATGCTTTTCACCAATACTTGCCACACGCAGGGGACCACAAATGAATGTCGGGGGATGGCACTCATGCTGGAACAAGACTCATGAAGGCAAACCAGCTGCAGTTGGTCAGAAGCCATCCAGGCCTGAAGAGTGCTTGCTGGAGCCGGGCCAAAAAGTACTTGCTGGAGCTGGCCAGGGAGCAACCAAGCTGCAGAAAGAGTACTTGCTGGAGCCAGCCGGGAGCAACCAGAAACAGGAGAGCAGAGCGTGCTGTGCCCATATAGTCAGCTGGCTAGCAGAAGCCAGTAATGCTGACTAGAAACATTTTTACTTGTGTTGTTCACCACGTGCCAAGCTGAGACTCTAGGAAAGAGACCTTTTCTACCCACAGTGTGGCCTCTTCTTCTGCTGGCTTGGTTTGGAACCGTGACATCTTTATATACAAAGTATAGAATACAGAGTACGGCCACTCCAATGCACACCATCAAGAATTAAGTAACTTACACAATAAGTAGTCAGAATTCAGATCACAAAATGTAATTTTTGGACTGTTATTTTTAATGGTTGTAATATGCATTCTTTAAAAATAAATTATAACATTCCGAGACATTAACATTAAAAAAAGCAGAGTCACCAACTTGCTGGGTGTATAACACAAAGTAGTAACTCCGAGAATCTGTTATGTTTCCTTGCATCTCTAATAGTGAGACTGTTATCTTTGGTAGCTATTCAGTGATGACTGCCCTTTCCTTATGATTTGCTACTGGATCAACTTACTGCTATTAATAAAGGTAACTAAGGCTAAGAGAAGAGTCACTTGGAATTGCAGAAGGCTTGCACAGTATTTCTCACCCACATGATGGGATCTCGTGCCGTACCAAAATCTCCTCCACAGTATCTGATCTTAAAAGTGGCTTTGCCACTTTGCCATGAAGGCATGGCATTTGGAGACTCCAAAAAGGGAGAGAAAGGGTTACCAACCCTCATTATGATGGCAATATACCTGCTGCAGCAATCAACATTGGCATGTTAAGGCCAATTGGTAAGCAATGTACCCAGAAAATACTGGGTGGTTGCTATAGTTGTGCCAAGATGTAGACTTTTCATAATTTCTGAGTGAACACTGTGGGAAGAGAATATTGGATGGGCCTTTGGTTCTATTGAATCCAGTTGTGATGAGGTTTAGAAGCTCACTAAAACAGCTGCTGGATTACTGAAGAATCTACTTCTCCAAATTTCAAACCAGTGCACAGACTCTCCACAGTAGCTTTATTCCCCAAACGTTGCCTCCATAAAATGAAGGCACTCACAATCTGTGATTTTAGATTGTATGGGTGGTTGATTTTACAACAGTAGATGTCATTTTGGCTCAAGCCAAGAAACAATACAATGCACTCCCATTCAGGTCCAAGTCTCTGAGCAAGTTTGCTAATCTGTTGATCGGTCGGTGATTTCTTCAAAATCTTTGGTGGAAATCTGAGTAGCTGATCATCTAAAACAAAGAAAAGGAAAAAAGCTCAAATACGTTCTTCTGAAAAATGCAGTATATTTTAATGCTTATATAAAGCATTAGTTTCAGAAACAAAACTTAGATCGGCCCTTTATACCAATATAGACAAATTTCTTGTGTGCCTACTTACAATTGGCCAAATAAAGTATTCAAAATAATCATATTTATTATTTAGCATATGGTGAGAACATGACAGAAGAGAAGTAAACATATACACATAATCCACATAATTATATATGAAACTTCTACGGGGATATGGCAGTGGCCTCATAACTGGAGGTCCAATTTAGCTATCCAGGTGATCGCCTCTGGCATTTCTTTGAACAGATCTTCTAGGAAACCAGAAAATGCAGGTCGCAGACAATCTTGCACAATATGTTTACATATCAGCATCACAATTGCAACAAGGGGAATCTTTCCACCCCCGTATATACAGGGCAGAGCACTTCTTCCAGTACCATACCAAATTCTGTTCAATTTCATCCAGACAGAACGAGAGGCAGGTCAAAACCATATGGTTTTGATTCAATATAATGAAACAGGATAGTAACAGTCATAATTTCAATTAAATAATAAAAAGGTTAAAAAACTCTTTATATATGTAATTTAAAAGCCAGAACTGACTTGATGTCCAAATTCAATTTGATATGTTATTTTCTATCACATGCATTCTAAAATAGCAATTGTACTTTACAGCAAGGATTCCCAACTCCTAGGCTGTGGCCCACTATTGGCAGCTGAGTGTGCAAAGCTTCATTTGCTCATGTGCAGGATTTAGGTTGCGTGTGCAAAACCATTTTCCCCCACTGCCAAAACCACTGAAACCACTGCTGCCGGTCCACATAACCAAAAAAAGTTGGGGACCCCTGCTGTATAGGATGGCTCAGGAAAACTTTTACTTATCAAATTTTATACTCATTCTCTGCTTTGCAGTTTGAGTGATATATAATTTCTTTAAGGCAGGGTAAGCAATAGAATGCTTAGAATAGTTATGTTGGATTATCTCTAATCAGCAAAGTCACATATTATGGGAATAGTTTTGAAAATAACTGCAGAGCCAAAAGCATCCTGCCTCTATTTTACAGTTATTAAGCATCCAGGAAACTTCCAAAGGAAGTATGGTAAGTGAAGATGGTTCTGTGAAAGCAGAGCTAACAAACACAGCAAAGACCAAGGAACCAGAAAGTAGAATGGTTCCTTGAACCTCTCTAGGTAAGAAGAGGATGGGAGATTGTTCACATGCCCACATATTCTGGACAGGTGATCCCTGCAAGGAGTTCACGGGCCAGTGATTTTCCAAGGTGCTGGGAGATACTAGCCATCTTACTTTCAGATTAATATAGTTGGAAGGGACCTTGTAGGTCATCTAGTCCAACACCCTGCCCAAGCAGGAGATGCAACCATGCAGACAATTAAAGGCCAGTAAATTCATAAACCTCACTTTCTTATCACTTGCACAAAATGCTCATTAAATACTTCTAACCTATTCCTTCAACAAGTTTGAAACACTGAGTAAATCTGGCTTCAATCTCAAAGGAAATAAACTTTTAATCATAACCTTAAGAATTTAAAGAATCCAGAATAAACAGCAAAAAACTAAATAAGATTCTTGTCTTAGAAACGTATAAACAGATTAGGGGTCCAAGTAAAATTGAAATATTGAAACTTATTATAAAAGATTTTACAATTATAGGTAGTCCTCAATTTATGACCACAATCGAGTCCAAAATTTGTTGCTAGTTGCTTGTTGAATGAATTTAAGTGAATTTTAAACATTTGCTGAATGAGCTTTGCCCCATTTTACGATCTTTCTTGCCATAGTTGTTAAGTAAATCACTGCAGTTGTTAAGTGAATCTGGATTCCCCATTGACTTTGCTTGACACTGCAACTATAATAAATATGTGTCAGTTGCCAAGAATCAAAATTCTGATCATGTGACCATGGGGATGCTACAATGGTTGTAAGTTCGAAAAATGGTTATACATCCCATTTTTCAGTACCAATTGTTGTAAGTCAAGGACTACCTGTAATTATAAAGAACAGCTTCTGGTGGAAAATATATTCTGTTCTGGTTTTTACAAGATACAGCAAAGATAAGCAATTTCATGACATAGACATAGAGGGGATGAAGGCTTTTCGAAAGAGGAAAGAACTCAAAGCTGTAAAATATTGCAGAATGCTGTAATAATGAAAATAATGGAGACTTTTAAAGAATAGAATAAGAAAATAGTAGCTGTAACATCAATAACGATGTCTGCTTCCATTGATAGACCATGTCCAAAATATGTTAGGGAAAACTTGACAGTTGTAGAACAATTTTTATCTGACAATATAAAGGTATCAAAGTGGGTTTACAATTCATAAGCCAAGAGAATGAATTGGAAAAAAGATGTTTCACTGGATCTACAAAAGAAACTGGCTGAGGTTTTAAAATTTTAAAGGAAACTGCAAATAACAAACTAAAACAGCAACTTCAATAATTTTGCCCTATTGGATCTATAAAAAAAGACTTGTTAAAGCCTTGAAGAACTCTGTGCAAAGGGACAAAGAAATGAAATCAAATCCTGTAACATTTGAATGAGCTAACATAGTCTCAACATTTGAGACTATTGGAAGTGATACAAAGGAATGTAAAGATGGTTTATTTTAATTTCCAGATTTGCAGGCTGATGATGGTGGAGGAAAGAGGGGATAGTTCCTCTCTTGCCCACTGCTTCCATGGCCCGATTCCAAATGGCTCATGGCATGATAGTGGGCCATAGCCCGGGGCTGGGAATCTCTGGATTATTTGATTAATGTTGAAACAAAATATTTTGTTATTTCTGCCAACCATTTATGGACTTTCTGCTGACACCAGGACTGAAAAAAATGTTTCATGGTTTTCTTTATAGATAGGAAATGTATATGGGATGAAGTAATAAATGTTTGTAACCTTAGAGGGAGTGTAGAATCACAAAATTTGTTCATACTTGTGATGGTCAGAAGTTATTCCTTAGTATATTCTTTATTTAATTATTTGCTTACTTTATTGTAGTCTTACTTTTCTCCTTTTTCCTTCCTATTCTTTTACTTTTTAAAATGTAGTTTGCATTAGATTTTACTATTATAATCAAAATTCTTTTAAAAAAAAGATATTAAGCATCTCCAAAATATTCCATTTATCTTTTTCTTTATGGAATTGAGTAGCCATTATTACTCTGTAAAAGTATTTCAAACAGCACAATACACACCATTCTCATAATGT
Organism: Laticauda colubrina; assembly: GCA_015471245.1. Classification (NCBI taxonomy): domain Eukaryota; kingdom Metazoa; phylum Chordata; class Lepidosauria; order Squamata; family Elapidae; genus Laticauda; species Laticauda colubrina. Next base: position 36,961,772 of record BLBF01000022.1, on the reverse strand, counting down.
TAAATGAAGCAAAATGTTTCCATATAAAACCTACCCAGAGCAGCAATGATCAAGTTATGACTCCTTAGAGAGCACTGTTTAGAGAGCACTTTGTGACATATGTAAATAAAACACAGTAGATAGACTACTGAGAACAGACTGGATATGACATTACATGTTGTTCCAAAAGAAACAACTCTTACTTTTAGAAGTCATAGAAACACAGCTGAATCAGAGCACTAAAGTACAACCCCCTGCTCAGTAAAATAATCCAAATTAAAGTATACAGGTAGTTTTCTGGCACCCTCTTAAACACATCCAATGAAGGGAAAGCTACCATTTCTCTGTACATCTTTATTAAGCTCTTCTTGTTAAGAATTTCTTAAACATTCAACCAGGCTGTCTGTCCCAAAGTTGCTTCTTCAGGAGGCAACTGGACATTCTTGTTTTTTCTTTGAAGACGTTTTGCTTCTCATCCAAGAAGCTTCTTCAGTCTGACTGGATGGTGGGGAATGGAACCTTTCTATGCTCAAAACTGCTGGGGGCTGTGGGTGAGCTGAAAAATAAATGCAGTTAAGTGGGTCATACAGCCGATGAAAAAAAAATGGATGGAAACAGAACTGATAAACAGAAAACTAAGCAATAATGCTGAAAGGTGTTGAGATAGTTTGCTTGGCTCCATCTTCTATGCTTTATCTGGGCATTGATTTCTAATTTTGGTTGTGAAAGTAGCACCATCATAAACTAGGCACATAAATAAAAAAGGAGACTGGTTGAAAAGAGGTTATGCTCAAAATAGTAGCCACTATTGGTGCCAATGGAATACAGTGGGAATGTCTCAAATGATTCTTAAAAGGCCGTATGTTCCTTGAAACACTGCAGCTATAGCAACCATTCACCACTTGCTTAGTTTCCAGGAAAGCCCTCTTCTGTTTCTGCTCCAGCAATTTGTAACATCATAAACTTAATATTGACATCAATGTCATGACTATTTTCTCAGGGTCAGTACCACTTAAAATTAACTGGAATTAGGCACGCTAGCTGAACATCCTTGCTTTCTACCTCTTTTAAAGTGGTTTTCAGATTTTCAGACCAGATCCCTGAAAATTTTAGCTGTCTTGGCTAACACAGAATAAATAGAAGACAAAAGCAGGGGAAAATATAAAGCCCCTGTCACACTGAACCAACGGATGCAAAGAGGATGTAAAACGGACAAAAAAGCTTGCCATCCGTTGGAAAACGCGATGCATCCGTTGTGTACTCACTGCATATGTGTTTCATACACTCTATGCGTAAAACATCCGTCTACTGCTATTTCATCCGCTCAAAAAGTTTTGAGCTGCACAAAACTTTTTGAGTGGATGAACTTTCCGCCGCGTACGATCTACATCCGCGACACATACCGGCAACAAACGTTCTACGTCCGTTGTCATCCGTTACACGTCCGATATATCCTCTCGGCATCCTCTGGCCATCCGCGCAACTCACATCCGCTCTAGCAGAAAGCGGAAAGAGGGAGGAAGCGAAAGGTACACGGAACGTCCACACAGCATTAGTAGCACGGACATAGAAAGGATGTAAGCAGATGCATCTCGTATATAAAGCATTAAAATGGACAAAACGTTCGTATATGGGACCTATCTTGGATATTTAGGATGTCTGTAGGATGCCTAGAGTATGTGGAAGGACACCTAGCGGAAAACCGACATTTCCTATAAAAAGGGGGAGGAAATCACTTGGATCTCACTTTCAGTCCAGCAGCCCTGGTGTGCAGACCTCTTCAGCCTTGCTCTTGCTCTTCCACATCATCCATTGATCTCCACCATGGATCATCGCACACTCCTTTTGGTAGCTGCCATCATTCAACACCAGAACCAAGCCCTCTTCAGACTGTTTCACCTTTTCTACGCAAAGAGAAGGAGACGTCCAAGAACTGTCTGGGTCCAACGATGGATCGGGAGAAGAACGGAGTTTGGACTCAATGACAAGCTGATGGTGGAACTGAGGAATGAAGACACTCGTGCATTCCAGCACTTCATGAGGATGCCAGCAGCCATGTTTGACGAAATTGTTGAGCGTCTGAGACCCAGGTTGACCAAGGCAAACACCAACTTCCGTCCCAGCCTGGACCCTGGACTGAAGGTGGCACTGACTCTGTGCCACCTGGCCTCTGGGACCACGTACAGAAACATGCAGTATGCCTGGAGGGTGCCACACAACACCATCAGCATTGTGGTCAGAGAGGTGGTGCAGGCCATCATCGAGGAATATGTGGAGGAGCTCCTCCAGTGCCCCAGTACTGAAGAAGGCTGGAGGAAAGTTGCAGAGCAGTGGTATCAGAGGTGGAACTTTCCCCACACCGTTGGAGCCATAGATAGAAAGCACGTGGCCTGCAAAGCTCCAGCCAACTCGGGGTCCAATTATTTCAACTACAAGGGCTTCTTCAGCATCATCCTCTTTGCCATGGTTGATGCTGACTACAAGTTCATGTACATCGATGCTTCAGGCAACGGGTCAGCTTCAGATGCCCAGATATACAACGCCAGTCACCTCAAGGGTGGGCTGGAATGCAACCTCATCATGGGTTTCCCAGATCCAGATCCCCTACCCAACGACACACAAGATGTGCCCTACTTCATCATGGGGGATGACGCATTCTCCCTCAGAACCTACCTCATGAAGCCCTTCAGTTCCAGATACCTCACCCATGAAGAGAGGATCTTCAACTACAGGCTGTCCAGGGAAAGACGGGTGGTGAACGCCTTTGGCATCCTGGCCAACAGGTTCAAGGTACTTCTCACCACCATGCAGCATCACCCAGGGACTGTGAGGAGCATCGTGGAAGCTTGCTGCATCCTGCACAATCTCATGCGCACCCTCTACCCAGTGTTGCAGAACAGGCTTGTGGACCGTCAACAAGGCAATGGGTACATGGAGCCTGGGGAATGGAGGCAAGGACTAAACCTGATAGACACTGTGGATGTGCAAGGCCCCAACAGAGCTTCATTTGGAGGGAAGAAGCAGCGCAACCTCCTGAAACACTGGTACAACTCCCCAGCTGGAGCAGTGGAGTGGCAAGACAGGATGGTAGATGCTTAATGGATGTTTCCTTCAGCCTGTCTCATAACACTGATGAGATTGTGCCATGTATGTTGAGTGGCCTTACAATGAATAGGGCATTAATAAAGAGTTGTGTTTATGTTGAAATGTGTGGATCAATGATTAAATTGTTATTGATAATAAAGGGCCATATGTGTGGCAGCTGGGAGGGTGGACCATACAGTCCCACTATGCTTGCACTGGAGGTTTATCTATCCCACAGCTATCCTTACCCATCCCACAGCTATCCATCCCACAGCTATCCTTACCAATCCCACAAGCATGCAAAGGCTTAACCCTTTTTTCAAAGTTTTCCCCAACACTTTATTAAATAAAAAAATGAACCAAGTGTGTGAAGCAAAGATAACCTTTATTAATAACAAAATGTATGACTTTATTAAAAAGCAAAATGACCCAAGTAAAGTGTCTTTAAGCAAAGATAAGGTGAACATGTAACAACTCAGTCTCTGGCACTCTTTTCAGTCACTCTGAGGCATGCCCATGGCCCCGAGAGTACAACAGAAGATGGTGTGTGCAGGAAGCTCTCAGGGAGCTGACTCAGTCCCGTGAGGTTGAGAGGCCCTTCATCAAGTACCTGGGATGTGAGGCCCAACACTGATGACAGATGTTCTGACGAAGGACTTGGCTGGGGGTGGAGGAAGGAGGAGTGTAGTGGGACTGTCTGGTCTGCAGCTGGGTCAGCTGAGGTGTCTGTGGCATCCGAGGAACCTGGGTCTGGACTGGGAAGGGCTGCCTCTGCTGTGGGAAGTTTTGGTAGTGGTAGGCTTGGTAGGAGAGGGGCTGCTGAAATCCGTGGAAGGGCTGTGACATCGGCTGGGGTGGAGGAGCAGACCTGGAGTGGGTAGCAGCAGGTTCAGCTGGGCCTTGAGGGTGGTGCAGAAGAGCTGTGATCCTCTCCTTCATCGCCTGGTACTGGGCCTCGGGCATGTCCATGAGGGTCTGGCCCACGTACGTGATGAAGGGCTTGCGGTTGGAGGATGGTATGTCAAAGTGGACCAGCTGGGAGAGGAGATCTGTGCTTGCTTTGACTGTGTCCCTGATCTCCAAGAGGACAGTGTGGCTCTGTCCCTCCGGTCTGCCTCTCTGCCTGCTTTCTGTGGAGGTGGAGCTGGGGGTGGGTATGGGTTGGTCTCTGGTGGCTGCCTCTTCTTGCTCCATCTGAGACGGGATCCTCCACGTCCTCTGGCACGGGGAGTGCAGCTGTGGGGGGGTCTCTGTCGTGGGGCCCTCCAAAGAGACCTGCCTAGACACGGTAGCTGTCTCCTGGCTGGAAGAGGAGTGGCTCTCTGTGGGCTTTCTGAGGGAGAGGGTTGACAGAGGGGCTGCTCCTCGGTGGCAGATCTCACCCTCCAGGAAACTGCACTTGGCCATGACGTACATCTCCCAGTCAGTGAGCTTGACAGCGGCCTGCCCGGATCTCTTCAGGTGCAGCTTGCCATACCAGATGTGCATGTGCTTCCACCACCCCAGGAGGACATCTGAAGTGTAGCCCAGGCTCTCCGCCTTCTCTCTCCACGCTGCCTGCTTCCTCTTGGTGTCGCGATAGAGCCTGTGGCCCTTCCTCCACAGGTACTCGTTCTCCCTCAGCCATTCCAGCACCTCCTCCTCATGGTCCTTGGAAATGGAGTACTGTTTCCTCTCCCCCTTCTCCTTGCCTTGCCTCTTCCTCCCTCTGGCAGGGGCTTCAGGGCCTTCAGCAGCAGGGTTTTGAGGGCCTTGGGGCTGGTCCATCACAGCAGCACCAGCAGGAGAAGCAGCAGGAGCAGCAGGAGAAGCACCAGCAGGAGAAGCACCAGCAGGAGAAGCATCAGCAGCACCAGCAGCACCAGCATGAGAAGCACCAGCAGCAGCAACACCAGGAGCACTAGCAGCAGCAGCTTCAGAGTCAGCGCCAGGGGGTGGGATGGTGATTCTGTCCTTCTTGCCAGGGCTGGCAGGAGTAGGCACAGGTTTTCTCTTCTTCCCCATGGTGTTCTCTCAAGATGTCTCTGGCAGCAGGTCTTTCCTCTGAATGGTGACCTGCTTGCGAGCTGCATCCTTTTATATCCACGGAGCTTACGCAATTCATCCTCCCCGCATTCGCAGTGAATGCTTTGCATCCGTTATGCATCCGTTATGCATCCTATAGGCGTCCATGATGCATCCGCGTCATCCGCTATGCATCCGCTACGCATCCGTTCCTTCCGCTATGCGTCCGCTTCGCTGTTCTCCCCCGGAAGCCCTGCGGATGTGTCATCCACTTCCATCCGCTTCCATCCGCTTTCATCCACTAGGCTTCCTACGAACGTCCGCTTTACATCCCCGCTACATCCTCCCCACGTCCGTTCCTTTCTGTTGTTGTCCGCTCTGTTTATGCAAATTTGGGGCACTTTTGAGAGCGGATAACAACGGATGGAAAATTTGCTCATCTGCTGTGTCCTTTTTACATACGTTTTGCATCCATTGGCCAGTGTGACCTAGTCTGAACATAAATGTTCGTATTTATTTAGAAGATCCCCTTTACTGCATGAAGTTATTAGCCTAATTATGTTGATAATAATATGCCATCAAGTCAATGACAACTGTTAGAAATGACAAATACTTTCTCTAGGAGGAACTGCTCTTAGCCAATGGTCTACCTAATTAGTTGATTAAATGTTTTCCAAGCCTTTGGGAAGGAGAGTACCCAACTTTACCTTAAAATGTAAGCAATTGTCACAGGGACTGTTTGCATGTAATACATTTATCATTAATGCCATCCATATGGATATATTCATTATATTAGAGGTTCCATCCCAGATATTTTAGTGAAAGGCTTTGAATTTTAATCCTCATCTTCCTTCTTTTTCTTTTATTTAAGCCTCTCAAATGTATGAATGGAATATTTGCAAAAGCACAGCAGACCAAAAAGGACTTCTCATTGAGACTATTTCTAAATAAGGAGATACAGCTTTAAAACACCTGAAGTCATGGACTTTGATTTTCTGTCACAGCTGCTCATGTTAGTAATAAAAATAATTGCCATTTAGTGGAGCTATATAATATATATAATGTAGTTAATCTCCCAGGATTTTGGTGTCATAAATGGCAACGTCCCTTTGGGAATCTTTAGCAGAATGCAGATAACTTGTCTTATATTTGCCCCTGACAAAGTTGTCTCTCATATTGGTGTATTAGGCCTGAGCAGAAAAAAACCTTGTATTATGAGAACTTCAGCCCTCAGTCTAGCAGAGACACATTATATCTTTAAATAAGCACTTTACTGGTGCAGTATTGTTATTTTTTGTTTATTATCTTTAATAAATAGGAAAGAAATAAGAAGCAAGAGGAAAAATCTGTCTTTACCTTGACTTCTCCCCTCTTAATAGACATATTAACAGGGCCAAGCGGGGGCAATTTGACCCATTCAGAGGGTAGCTAGGCATACAACACCAGCATTTCCAGACCACAACTATGCTGCAGTATATTGGATATGCTCCAAGTTGTGAAATGCTGTCCAAGAGGTCTGTTGCTGACACTGCATAAGCTACCATCCAAAAGAATTTAAATGAATCAATTTATTAATTAGGAACAAGGAATGCCAATATCTACTCTGAATCAATTTTCAATGAAGCATTGGAAAACATCAATGCTGGTCTTAAAGTAAACAGTGTTCAGATCAACAATTTAAGATATGCTGTTGACACAGTTCTGCTTGCCAGTATGAAGTATGAAGACCTTCAGTTCCTCATCAACAGAGTCACAGAAATATCTGAAAAATGCAGCTTGAAGCTTAACACCTCAAAAACCAAGCTCATGGTCGTCAGCAAACAACCCATTAATTTACCATCGACAACTTCGTAAGGAATACCACTAGAAAAAGTTGAAAGGATCACGTACCTTGGTTCTAATTTACATGAAAGCTAGAACATGACCGCTGAAATAAAAATGAGGATAGAGAAAGCTTGAACAGCATTCTTCAAGATAAAAAAGGTCTTCTGCAATCATGACATAAGCCTAAGATTGAAAATTAGCTTTGTCAGATGTTACAACTTTCTATCCTGCTCTACGGAGTGCAGAGTTGGTCTCTGACAGAAAGTCACTTGAAGAGATTAGAAGCATTTGAAATGTGAATTTACAGGTGGCTGTTACATATAAGTTGGGCTAACAAAATCAGAAATGAGGAGGTGATAAGCTGCCTGAAAAAGCCAAGGGAAATCATCAAAATCATTAAAAAGTGAGTTAGAATATTTTGGACATGTGCTGTGACATCTGGAAAAATACGGTATACTTCACTTAATCCTCCAAGGAAAGATTGAATGCAAAACAAGGTCCAGGCAGAACAGCATCATGGCTTCAAAATCTAAGGGACTGGTTTGACAAAACTCAACATAACTTTTTTTGCGGATTTTGATAAAAATAGGATTGCCAACATAATCACCAATGTCCAATGATGGATATGACTCAAGAAGAAGAAGAAAGAGAATGCCAAGATGCTATTCTGCTAAATGGAAAAAGACACAGATTTAACGGGAAAAACAGTACCTTACTGCTGCTCCCACATCTTAATACATGCATTTATTTTTTCAAATGATTCTCTCAGTCTTCATAACATTAATGCTTAGTTAAAAGTGGCACTGCTAGGCTATGTACTTCTACCAAAGATGACACCCAGCTGATAATGGCACAACTCTCATAGCTGACCAGCACTGTTTTACAATAACTGTCAGGAGCTTTTGGGCTAAACCATTCGTTTCCATTCTTTCTTTACATTTAATTTATGCTATTTTATATACCGTCTTTTCCCCTGCTCAGAATGAGCCTCATGAAATTTCCTGGAAGCCACACACATTGCTTGCTAATGATGCATGTTCAAAAAGACTGAAATAAGTACGATGTGGTAAAAACAAAGAGCAGTCATGGACTTACGAGTGAGCCAATGAATATAAACGTTGCAAAGGTTCTACCAGTCCCAGAAGAAGGATTTGGTTAAAGTGTCACCATTGCAAGGCAGGTATTACTTTTAATCAAGGATTAAAAATCAGCAAGCAAAGAAACTTAAACTAAATTCTAATTACAAGATGGTAAGACAGTACGGTGATCTTTTCTGAGGCATATAGAAAGAAAAGAGTTAAATATTTGCTTTTAAATAAGGTCCTACAACATCCCATTGTCTAATTTACATACAGCTTGCTAACTATATGTTTTTTGTGGAGTTAAATAAAACACAGTAATCCAACAATGAAAGAAAAGAAATAATATTTGATACATTCAAAAAGAATCCTATGATTTGACCCACTGGTGAATCCAAAACTGTACTGCTAATTCTACAATTACTGAATGCAATCAGGTTGAAAATGCATAGTAAAACCGGTTTAGCAATAGTTGAAATAAACAACTGCATAAATAAACAAATAACCAAGCTCCTGTCAAATAAAATGTGAGGATATGAATCCTCTAGTGAAATCCTCTACTGAGAAGACAAGAATTCAAATTAACATTTTAGAAGGAGTCAATCCTACTGTCTAGGCCAGGGCTGTCTAACTTGCAGCCCATGGGCCAGATGCATCATGTCCCAGCACGTCCATGCCCAGTTTAGCAAATGAGAAAAAAGTTGAGATATGTCATATGATGCCGCCATGAAAATGTGAGTTTGACACCCTGATCTAACCTAATCAATAGCAACTAAAGAAAACCACATACATTGGCTTGAACACTGTGGGAAATATATGAATATAAGTGAACAGTAAATATGATTTATGTCTTTTCAGGATCCAATTCCCAATATGACTTAGAGGTCAAATCTTAATTATGACTGTAAATTTTAAAAAGTTTTTAAAATTCTTATAAAGAATGTGTCACATGACAGTAGCTTTGACATTTTTCTTAAAATTTTTACCATTGTTTCTACAGTCTTTCACTTTAATCTCCCAATTAAAGTATTATACAATTACTGATTAAATACATTTTTTCAAAAAAAAAAAAGCACTTCAATCATTTAACTGCTTTTAAACATATTAAAATATCTTTTTAAAAGCTCCAGAGGACATATCAGAATTTTTTTTTTGAACACAAGTGTTTCAGTATTCTGAAGCTCTCTGAATTTCTTGGAGATAGTATTCTAACAAAAAAGGAGGAGGGAACGAAGTTTTTTTTTTTTACAATAGAAATTAACACAGGGATTTTGTAAACTAAAACGAGAGATTTGAAAACCATGTTCTCTTACTGTTTCCTGTCTTCCTGGAAAAATCTTACTGTTAAATCGGCTTGGATTACATAAAAGGACTAAGTGACGGTTGTGGGGAAAAAAAACTTTTTAGTAAAAGCCACAATCTTTTCCTTTTTAAACATGTTTTGCTTGGACATATGGACATATTTCTATCTTGCATCTATATTATTTTCTGGATATCTAAAAGATCTGTATTTATATTCCTTCTAATATTTAATAAAGAAAGGATGCACTAATATTGAATTCAAAAACATATGTTACTCCTACTTATTAAATAGTAAAACAAAAATAAAGCAAATTAAAAAAATCTACAAACAAGAAAGCCAAAAACCATACTGTTAATCTGCCAGACCAAATGCAAGACACAAATGGAGATAAATTAAGCAAGAGGAACCCAGAAAAATGAACAATTAATTCAGCTCAAAAATCCAGGCTTTAGTTTTGCTATTCATAAATACTTTTTGAAAACATTTTGTTTCCTTCTATCATGCTACCATCTGCTACTATACACTACATGAATTTACATCAATTTAAAAAATCAACATACCAGTAAAGTGTTTAAGCCTGGATGCCCCAATGAGACAGATTCTGCAATAATAAGGTGATATTATATAGGACATTTACAGCACATGCTTCTCCTTAATGGAAGTGCCCATATTTCCTAGTGCTCATGTGGAGAGTGAAGAAGGCTAATCTTGTCCTTTGCACATACAGGGGTCTTGATTCAGATGGGATTAGGGAAGCACAATTGATTTTAATTTAAAGTCCAGCTATAATAGGTACTTTTTGTATTATCTTTAATTAGATATTTAGAAATAGTTTGTAAATAAGCCATGCCAGATCACTTATGCTGTTAAACTAAAATTTACCATTTGGAGTAGGAGAGATTAGCACGAAGATCTCAAAACCACTATCCCATGTAATTCTGAAGTTTGTCTCACAGCCTCAAAAATCTCCACCTGGAATACAGAGTGATAGACAGATATTTGTTTGTCAATCACAGTCTTTTTTTTGTGTGTGCACATTTTATGAATTTAAAGCAGAAACAGGACAAAAAGTCAGTTGGGGACAACTTCCATGAATCTTGAATTGTACAATAATATTTCTTGGAAAAAGAGCCACATCATTCTTAGTAGGAATATATGCAGCACCTATACTGGAATTTAACCATTACTGAAAAACTCTGAAGTTGCTTTTATTAAAACAATTTTCTGCTTCTTAAAAGCTTTATACTATCTTTTTATCACAAAGCACAGAAATCACAAGTATAGTTTTATAGAATATCTTCTGCAAGTTTCAGTTTGTGTTTATAATGCTGGTAACATTTCAAAAATATTAGTAATGATGGCTAGAATTTACAATGGAACAAAAATGCAGCCTTATTTAACAGGTATTTTCTTCATTGTGATTCTTTGGTACATACCGAAGTAGTGTTATTTGTTTATACTGTAAATCAGACCTTACTTAAAATTAAGATTATTTCTGTATTTGCTTCTTTTTTGAAACCTCTCTCTATCTCTGCATGTTTGTAGATTAATGGAGAAATATATTGTTTTTAAGGAATTGTGTTTCTGCCATGGAGAATTAATTGCCAAATTATTTTAAGAGTTTGCAAAAAAAAGTTTGTTTAGACTCTGGATATTAAGAATTAGATTCAAGAGATATGTAATTTATCCATTTCTGAAAATGCAAACTTTTCTATCTAGTTATTTCTCTTTGCTACAATTTCATGCTTTATAGCAAAAAAGATATGCTTATATTCTTCTCCCCCTTTTTCTTTTCTGTTTTGTTTCTTATTATTGGTATCTTTTTTTTCCTTGAATTTTTGCATACTTTTTTTTGAAAGTAATAGGAACATATTTTTAAAGGTTAGTGTTATTTCCTAATGATGGTTCATAATTCATTGAATTCTGTTGATAAAACATTTGCTTGCTTTCTCTAGCAGTGTTTGTCTAGCAACAAGCAAAATATGAGATGTAGTTGTTGGAAAGAAAATGAGAAAAATGCACACGACAAAAACAAATAGCACATCATAAATATGGGATTTGACTGTGCAGGGGTTTGACTTATTTATAAAAGTTTTGCCATTTTCCCTCTGTTTAAAGTATATTAAACTATGTCCAGGATCTCCATTTTCATGAATATAAAGACTGAGTGTATTTGAAAAAAAGCTTATAGCAACTAATTTTGCATGATTATAGAGGGCCCATGTGAAACATGTAGAATTTGTGATAGCAGAAAAGCAATTATGATATATAAATTATATGATTTCCCACTCATCTGGTATCAATGCTTTTTATCAGTGTGTGATTAAAAATTCAATAAATTTAAAGATAAAATTGTTATAATTTTTTTCTAATTGCCTTCCAGTATTTCTGAGAATAAAATCAGAATTCAATATTATTTTTTAGTTTTACCCTTCTCCAAGAACAGCAGTACATATGATGTTTAATTTGCAATATCAAAAAACAGAATAAATTAAAACTGTGCTACAAGTGATGGCACAAAACCATTATGATAAACACATTTCCTCATCAGTAACAATGGATTGTGTTCCCTTTTTTAAAACAGAATTGATTATCTGGTGAGAGCTGTTGTAAATAGAGGAAATATGAGGTATGTATGTATTTATTTAGATCCTTATATTAGATCCTTTATTACTTTTACAAATAACTCAAGGCACTGAACATATAGAATAGAGCAGAATTCTTTATTGGCCAAGTGTGATTGGAAACACAAGGAATTTGTCTTGGTGCATGTGCTCTCAGTTTACATAAAAGAAAAGATACATTCGTTTATCCAACACATTTTCTTCCTCCTATTTTCCTCACAACAACAAACCTGTGAGGTAGATTGGGCTGAGAGGCAGTGACTAACCCAAAGTCACCCAACTGGTTTTCATGTCCAAGGCTGGACTTGAAGTCAATGTCTCCTGCTTTCTAGCCTGGTGCCATAATCACAAAACCAAATCGAGTCTTATGAGTATATAAACAAATAATTTATAAACACCAGATTTTTACACTTTCCAAATCACATCTCAGGTTTAATTTGCATTAATATTGGAATATAAGGATCTTGAGATTACTTATTTGAAATTAGTATTTAAAAATTGTTTATGCAAGTTACTTATATGATAGAAAAAATATAAAAACATATTTAATGAGGCTAAAGGAGGCTAACTAATGAACAATAAAAGTAAAAGACATGAAGAAAACTTTTCAAGTTTTACAGAAATTAATTTCTCCCATTCAATTTACTGTTTCATTTTAGAAATAGGGTCACAATGAAAATATAAACTGCTTGAAGACTGCATATCTCCGTTCCTAGTAAAGAAAACTCTTATTATTCAGAAATAAGAATAACTCTTAAAAGCATTAAAAGTATAACAGAATTTTGAAGATAAAGCAATACAGTTGCATGAATTTGCCTAGAATGGTTTTGATTATATTTTCTTAGAAGCATTTAAGGAATGTAACTGATACTTTCATTATAGAGTCATATTCTATCTTTGTTTTAGATCTAGAAACTATAACAATTATAAATTAAGAATGTTCTATATGTAAAGTGGGTGACTCCAAACCTGCAAACCTGATTGGTCAAATAAACTAAACATTGGATTGGTTCACTAGGAACCAATCCAAAGAGCTGCTAAAAGGCGGCAAATTTAAGCAACTGCCATTGGCTGCAAGCAGGCAAGCCAGCCTGTATAAAAGGCTGGCCTCGGCTTCAGCCAAGTGTTCCTGTTTACTGACTAGTTAAAGAATAAAGTATTTGTTGTTGGAACCCGGTCTACCTCGTGTGTTTTCCGAACAAAACACTGGCGACGAGGATGGGTTCGTCCTGAACGGAAAAACCTGCACGCGGTGATAAGAAGTCCAGATGACAACCAAGATGTCTGGAAACAACGCACCGCCCGCACCCTTCAATCCCAACGAAGAGGATTGGGATTCCTATGCTGATTGCTTCCAAATGTATTTGGAGAGCAATGAAATGGAAGACATTTCAGAGCAACGCAAGAGAGCTGTATTCCTGACGCACTGCGGGCCAACAGTTTTCAAGATGGCAAAGGCCCTTGCGAAGCCCAGGGATGTTAAACAACTAACGTGGACAGAATTGCAAAGAGTCCTCAAAGCACACTATGCTCCGATGGTGTCAAACTTAATAAAGCAACACGAATTTTACCGCAGAGACCAGAGAGAGGGAGAGACCGTCGCCGATTTCATTGCTGCCCTTAGACAATTAGGGGGTGAGTGTGAATTTTTGAACATTGACGAAGCAATGAGGGATCGCGTGGTGTTGGGCCTGAGAGACTCGACCACACAGAGTAAATTACTCAACAAGCCCAACATCACCGTTACCGAAGCCATCGCGGAAGCCACAGCCGCTGAAGCCGCGAAAAAATCTGCCATAGCCATGAAAAAGATGAACACACACAGCGAAGAAACACCAACCAAAGACAGAAAGCAGCCTGCCATCACAACCCACTACGAAGAGTCGGGCGAAACAGTTGAATCGAGCGAAGAAGTCGACGAGGTCCACCGTTTGCTCACAAACAGAAAAGAGCGCGAAAGAAGAAATTGGTGGAAATGCGCTGGCTGCGGAGGAAACCATCCCCGAGCTGAATGCAGATTTCTCGATGCCATCTGCCGGCATTGCAAGAAACGAGGGCACATCGAGAAGGTCTGCAGGAACAAAAAATGCTACAGCCCAACGAGACGCAGAAATTCCCCAACACGAGCTGAGCCTAAACGAGCTGAGAGAAAGTGGCAACAAGAGAAGCGAGCCAATACACACCAAACTGTCATTATAAAGAGCGCTCAGGCGGAAAGTGGGAAGAAAATTAAAGTCAGCGTAAAAATCGAAGGAAAACACTGCAAGATGGAAGTGGACTCGGGGTCCTTCCTCTCCATGGTATCGTGGGACACAATAAGACAGCTAGTCCCAGGTATCAAACCCAAAGAATTGAAGAAGCAGCACCTAACCCTCAAGGACTATCAGGGAAACCAAATCCCTGTGGTAGGCATGGGACAATTCCAAGTCGCCTACAAACAACACGTCAAGGTGCTACCGCTGACCATAGCCGACCAAGACAGACCAAGCCTCCTGGACATCGAATGATTCGCGCCATTGGGCATCGGGATGACCGGGATCGATCGAGTGACTACAACCGGCTGGGAAGACGACCTCATCCGAGAATTCCAGGACGTTTTTGACGGCTCACTTGGCAAGTATCGGGGAAATCCCATTTCTTTCAATCTAAACCCCCAAATAGCCCCATGAAGAATAAAAGCCAGGTGAGTTCCTTTTGCACTAAAGGCAAAAATAGAGGAACAGCTGGACAAATTAATAGCCCAAGGGGTGTTAGAACCTGTGGACCATGCCAAGTGGGAAACGCCTATTGTCACACCCATAAAACCTGACGGGTCCATTAGAATCTGTGGTGACTATAAGGCTACCCTGAACCACGCATTACAACCAAGCGCATACCCGGTGCCAGTAGTCCAGCATTTGCTTCACTCCCTGGGAAAGGGCAAAGTTTTTGCTAAACTCGACTTGGCACAAGCCTATCAACAACTCCCAGTGGACCCAGAAACAGCAGAAGCACAGACAATAGTCACCCATAAAGGCGCATTCAAATGTCACCGGCTCCAATTTGGAGTAAGCGTGGCCCCTGGCGTTTTCCAGAGTCTGATGGAAAGCCTCCTAAATGGCATACAAGGAGTCATTCCCTATTTTGACGACGTCCTAATCTCGGCCAGAGATGAAACTCAATTAAGGAAAAGACTCAAAGAAGTATTAACTAAGCTTAGGGAATCTGGCCTCAAGGTAAAAAGAGAAAAGTGCTGTTTAATTAAGAATAGTGTCGAATTCCTGGGCTACTCAATAGACGGAGAGGGTATCCACCCTACAGACAAAAAAGTTAAAGCAATCAAAGACGCACCTGAACCAAGAAATAAAACCGAACTACAAGCATTTTTAGGACTAATTAATTTCTATAATGTGTTCCTGCCAAACAAGGCCACTATAGCAGAACCGTTACACCGTCTTTTAGACAAGAAGGCAACTTGGACTTGGGGTTACAAAGAAAAAAAAGCCTTCCAAAATATTAAAAGCTTGCTAACATCAACAAACGTTCTCATCCAATTCAGCAACACACTGCCATTAAGAGTGACCTGCGACGCTTCACCATACGGAGTAGGTGCCATCCTGAGCCACCAACAACCTGATGGCAGAGAAGCACCCGTCGCATATTACGCTAGGAGTCTATCCAAAATCGAGCGGAATTACAGCCAATTGGACAGGGAAGCTCTAGCAATTGTCGCTGGAGTAAAACGCTTCCACGAGTACTTATATGGGCGGACTTTTCAAATCATAACAGACCACAAACCGCTGATGGGGATTTTGGCGGGAAACAAGCCAACACCTAATATACTGTCCCCAAGAATGACTAGATGGTCAGAGTTCCTAGCAGCTTATTCCTACACTCTGACACATCGCCCAGGGAAACAAATTTCCCATGCGGACGCTTTGAGCAGAGCACCCTTACCAGCAACCGACGAAGACCCGGCACCAGCGATGACAACGCTACAAATTGAGACTTGCCCCGATCTACCCATATCAGCTTATGATGTTGCCAGAGCCACCGCGAAAGACTCATTGACTGCCCGCGTTCTTAGCTGGGTAGGTAAAGGCTGGCCGGAGAATCAAAAAACTGAAAACTTTAAAACTTTCCGGTCCAGACAGACTGAACTTTCAATCCAAAAGGGGTGTTTGTTGTGGGGTGATCGGGTGGTAATTCCTGCCAAATTACAACCCAGGGTACTTAGGTTGTTACATGAAGGGCACCCGGGAATGGTTAAGATGAAAAGCCTTGCTAGAAGTTATGTTTGGTGGCCGGGTATTGATAAGGACATAGAGTATTGGGTAAGCTCATGCAACAAATGCCAGGCAATTAGACCGTCCCCACCAAAAGCACCCGTTAAGGACTGGGAAACCCCTCGGGGACCTTGGTCAAGAATACACATTGATTTTGTGGGTCCTACCAAGGGGCATACCTTTCTGATTGTCGTTGATGCCTATTCGAATTGGCTTGAAGTAAAAGTTATGCCATCAACGACAACAGAAACTGTAATTAAAAGGCTGGACAACCTTTTTGCCACCCATGGCATACCGGACGTTCTTGACTCAGATAATGGGCCACAGCTAACCAGCATACAATTTGAGCAATATCTAGCCTCCCTAGGTATAAGACATGCCCTAACCACGCCGGCTCACCCGGCTGCGAACGGCAGGGCTGAGAGAATGGTCCGGTTTACGAAAGAAGGTTTAGAAAGAATGGACGCTGGAGATGTCCAACAGAAAGTAAACCGTTTGCTCACACTCCAGCACATAACGCCCAGCACATAACAAGTCCCCAGCAGAATTACTTATGGGGCGAAAGTTAAGATCACACCTTGATAGGTTACACCCAAATTTTACTCCAGAAAACCCCCCTGACTCCTCTACACAGCTTAGACAATTTGAAATAGGTGATTTAGTATATGCTAAAAACTTCACCGGGGACCCGGTATGGCTACCAGGACAGATTACCCAAATCACAGGCCCCAAATCCTACCGATTAATAATAGAGGATGGCAGGGAATGGAAGCGGCACATAGACCAGCTTTGATCCCGAATTATAGAGAGAACTACAGACTTACAACCATTCACCGACAAAACCGACGAATTGCAAACCAAGGTGGGGGGGGGAAAGGCGAGAAGTAAATAAAGAACTGTTTAAAACCAAAACCAATGAAACATATAATCAAAAAGAGCAAATAAAAGACTCACTGTTTGGAGAGACTTGCGTGAAGAGCCCATCGGAAGGGGCCAGCCAGGCCAGCTCGACCTGCCCAGAGGAAACGGGAGGGAGCGGCAAAACCGGCAGCCTAAGAAACTCAGGCGGCGGTAAAATGGCTGACTCACCCTTCCAGACGGTTCCAGGGAGAAGAACGCACGACACAGCAGCCCCATCCGAACCGGTCGAAGACTTCACTAAAAATGAACCGCGCAAGTCAAGTCGAGTCCGGAAAAGCCCCGCCTACCTGCGAGACTACGTCACCACGTAGGACTGAACTAAGAGGCGAGGGGTGTTCTATATGTAAAGTGGGTGACTCCAAATCTGCAAACCTGATTGGTCAAATAAACTAAACATTGGATTGGTTCACTAGGAACCAATCCAAAGAGCTGCTAAAAGGCGGCAAATTTAAGCAACTGCCATTGGCTGCAAGCAGGCAAGCCAGCCTGTATAAAAGGCTGGCCTCGGCTTCAGCCAAGTGTTCCTGTTTACTGACTAGTTAAAGAATAAAGTATTTGTTGTTGGAACCCGGTCTACTTCGTGTGTTTTCCGAACAAAACAAAGAATATTTTTGTTTTGTGATCATGTCTCTCCTACCTACCTACCTACCTACTATTTGTTAACTAGAATTTTGACTTCCCAGGAGCTACACATATTGAATGTCTTCAAAGTAATTAACATTGTATTATCCTGGATAGTTAAATAAGGCATGAAGATTAGAAACTAGGAGACAATGAATCTTGCCCTGCCTTAGGCAATTGACCTTGGGCAAGTCACTTTCACCTGAGGAAGAAGGCCTTAATGAGGACCAAAAACATTGTAGAAAGTGAAATCATGCTTAAGGATTCTTTTTTGCAGGATGCCAGGCTCCCATTCATGTTTTTAAAACTGAAATGATATTTCAAAAATAACTAGAACAGGGAGAATGTTAGTCAACAGGGAATGAGTTGGTGAAAGCAATGGATATACACACTGGGGCACAGGCAATAAAGATAGCAAAAACTGGGGTAATAGAGACAGCCTATCAATTAAACTCATTTTAAAAAATGAAAATTGCAAACAAAGAAAACTGTCATCCCCAAGGCCAAATTAACAATAATAAGGCAGAATTAATTAACATAAATGCTACTTTAAAAAGCTTTCCCACTCTAAAGCCACAAAAAGATAAATGAAAAAAGAAAAAGAAAAACTAAAAGCATCCTTACTGCTCAAATGTTTTGTTTTTTTTCTTTTGAAAGAGTATGTGTGTGTGGGGGGGAGAGTGGATTTCTCCTTAGCATCTTCAAAGTTGGGATTGACAACAGTGTTAGCAGCAGAGAAAGCCTCAAATTTCTTTCCTGAGTTAGCCTCCT
Organism: Laticauda colubrina; assembly: GCA_015471245.1. NCBI lineage: Eukaryota > Metazoa > Chordata > Lepidosauria > Squamata > Elapidae > Laticauda > Laticauda colubrina. The sequence goes on along the minus strand of BLBF01000022.1, from coordinate 36,943,297 downwards.
TTTGTTTAGGAGGTTCAAGCTGTACCACAAAGACTTCCCTTTCTCTTGAGCAAGACTCTTCTGTAACATGAAATTTAGCTTAATTCAAATGAATGATCTTTAGTTAAAGGCAAGTTTTAGAATCATTAACAAGATCCAGAAAGGTCAGGAGACTGACAACATAAAGGAGGGAAGGACTGAAATCCTCTATTTATCCAAGTGAAAATGAAAGCAATCGTAAAAATATTTTTTGTCTCACTATTTCAGAGTTTTGAAAAACAAAACAAAAAAAATCAGTTTTCATCTAAACACAGCAGGTAAACAAACTAGAACTAGAAAAGAAAGGTTGTAGAGAACCCTGAGACAGTTTAGGAATCAGGTCTCTGGGTCGCATGTCCTGGCTATAATGGACAATGTTGCCACTAAAGCCCATATTAACAGACAGGGGGGTACCAGGTCCTTATCGCTTATGACAGAAGCAGAAGTCCTTGGACTGATGGGCTGAGCATCATCTTCTGTCTATCCGAGCTGATCACATCTCGAGCTTGGATAATGTTCAGGCGGACTGGCTGAGCAGGACCTCAGTTGATCACTCTGAATGGAGTTTACATCCCTCTCTCTTTTATCAAATTATGCACATATTTGGTCTGCCAGAGGTGGATTTGTTTGCCACCCCCCTTAATGCCCAATTGCCTAGGTTTTTCTCTAGATATTTTGCCCAAGGGGCAAAGGGACCAACGCCTTGCATTGTAGCTGGCCTCCCGGCTTGTTGTATGCCTTTCCTCCACTGCCTCTGCTCTCAGCCGTGATTCGCAAAATCTTATTGGAGAAAGCCAAGGTGATATTAGTGGCTCCCTATTGACTTCATAGGTCGTGGTTAGCTGATTTGATGGGTCTCTCAGTGCCCCTCCAAGCAGATTCCTGAGAAGATGTCTCTCTTCTTCAGGGGTCCCTGATTCACCCAGAGCTCCAGTTGGCTACATCTGGCAGTTTGGCGATTGAGTGGGGTGTCTTAAAAAGCTCCCACCTCTCCAACAAGGTGATCAAAACTATTCAGGCCTCCAGGAGACCCTCAACTATCTGTATTTATGAGGCTACATGGCAATCCTTTTCTACTTGGTGTACCAAGGCTAACTTTTCACCTCTGCAAGCTTCAGTGGCTACTGTTTTGGAGTTCCTTCAGGCCGGCCTGGATAAGGGTCTTGCCCCCAACATGCTTCGCAGGCAGGTGACAGCTATCTCTTCAGTGCTGACTTGTGGGAAGTTAGAATCTTTGTCTCAACACCCTACTGTTCGTAGGTTCCTCAGAGGTGTGACCAACCTTTGTCCTCCTATGGTACATAGGTACCTTACTTGGGATTTACCCAAGGTCCTGAAGTCCCTTACCAGACCTCTGTTTGAACCTCTCAGACAGTCCAGCCTGCACCTTCTTATACTGAAAGTGGCATTCTTGGTGGTAGTTACTTCAGCGAGGAGGGTTCTGACTTGGTCGACCTCTCAGTTCGTCCTGATCTCTTTTCCATCCTCACCAGGAGGTTTTACATTTGGACCTGACCTTTATTCCTAAGGTAACACCTCCTTCCTCAGAGCTCAGGAACTGCTTCTCCTGTATTTTTGTCCCCATCTGGTCTATGAGTTGGAGAAGGCTTGGCACACTTTGGATGTGTGCAGAGCCTTAAAGATTTATATCAAAAGGACAGCTGAATTCTGCAGGATGGAATCTCTTTTTTGTTCTTTCCAACCTTCGACATTGGGAGGAAAGGTGACTCCATCCACAGTAAGTAGATGGATCAAAGCATGCATAGCTCAAGCCTATTCCAGTTGGTCCCTTCCGGTACCTAGGGGCATCACGGCGCACTCCACTCGCAGTGCTGTGACGACATGGATGTCCCCTTCACCTTTCATCTGCCACTACAGGCTGGACTCCTTCGCTTCAGCGGATGTGGTGCTTGGAAGACCGGTCCTGCAACAGGTCGTTTCAGACTGTGAAGGCCAGGACTGATCTTAACCCTCCCGAGGACAACCCTGCTTTGGTATGTCCCATCCTGACCTGTCACAGCCTTACAACGGAAAATGGGCGCTGTTTAGCTGAACGCCAGTTTTTCTTGTTAGGCAAGATAGGTCAGCCCCACCCTTTGGGGAATGGTCTGGCCAAATGGCCTATGGGGGGGGGGGTTCTGATAATGTTCTTGTTCTTTTTTCCCCTTTTCTTAGAGGCAATTCAGTCTGTTGCAAGGTCTTCGCAGAACTGGGGAGGAGTTTCCCAGAGTGGGCCGAGCTAGGCTAATAAACCTTTTACATAGACTCAGTCCTTAGCAGATGAAGAGGAGTAACACCCATCCTGATGTGTATTGCCTAACAAGGAAAACTGGCGTTCACGTAAACAATGCCCATGTTTGCCCCAGTCATCACTGAGGAAAAGATTCCAAACTATAAAAGAAATATTACTTTAGTGTTATAGGTTTTAACAAAAGATTGACAATTCTGGGCAGGAAATCTATTTCTTCATTTTATCAAAAAAATTAACACAAGGATATCTCTGGAATACATGCAATTGTAGTATTAAAACAATGCCCAAACTGCTGAATCTTACCTAAGTTTTATTTAGACTGTTAAAGAAAGTGGTTGGCCTCATACTACAACTTTTATAATGCTGAGTATTCAACCATTTTCTGTAGTAATCCAGTGTGAGAGAACAAAAACAAAGAATTGGCAGCAAATAGGCATAAATCTCTTCCAATGTTCACCAAAAGGACAGCAGATGACCGTATGTCAAATTACATTTTGGCAAAAAATATATTGTTGTGTCTCCAACTGCTTGTGTAAAACACAAGCTACAAGTGAAAGACAAAAAACCAATTGCAAAGAAAACTAGGATTTTCAGAAACATAGAAATCAAATAAATACAGTATGGAGGAATTAAAAACGTGTTCTTAACATTTTGAGAATGATTTTTATAGTTCTTGGCATCGATAAAAAAACCTTCATATCTGATCAGACATCACTTGAATTCCAGATTAGAACTCTAGGAACTAAGCTAGTACACCCAGCACATCCCACAGTTGTGGAAACATTTCTACATCATCCATGGAGGCCACTCAATTCAGAGTTCAAGGTTGGTGGCAGCGTGTTTGTATGTGAAGGTTTGAACTTGTTATCAGGAAATACACCCTCTTTCTCAAACATACTCTACTATAAACATCACCCCCACTCCTCCTATCTTATATTGGTAGGATATTATTAGTTCTTATTTTTTTGGCTTAATAATAGGCAGAGTCTTATGTTGCTGGGTTTTTAAAAATGTGATATTTTATATATTTAAATGAAATGTTTAAAATATGAAAGGAAATAAGAACAGTCTTTGTTCTCAAAATGAGCTAATTTTCAGGTGATCAAACTATAAAAATATTAACTGTTACCCTCTACTCTAGTCATTCAAGAAACTACAATAACTAAAATAGATGATTTTGAAAAGATTTTTTTAGATATGTTTCTCAGTCTGCAATGCAATGCATTGACTTTAAATTCATCAAAAGGTTATGCAAATTAAGAAAATGGCAGGAATGTAGGACTTTGCTTCAAAATCTGCGTTCAAAAGTATAAAGAAATCTTTCAACAGAAGGCTGATTTAGCCTTCTTTCACTGTGCTAGATGGCATTTGGCAATCTATATTTTCACCATTCCTGTCCAGGAAACTATCTCCTAATCCTAATGTACCTCAAATAGAGGTTACAGGCACTGAAAAACAACTCCATCAACCCAAGATGATTAAAGGTGACAGCTGAGAGGAACAGAGTTATACTTAAAAAGAGGGCTTCAGTATGTGGTCATTATCACTTGCATTTATAGTAAAGCAAAATAATAATAATAATAATGCACAGCTCTGGTTCAAAGAGAAATAGGAGCTTCAGTATATGAGATGTGCAATTAGCACACACACAGACACACAGAGGCTCAAAGAGACGAGCCTTTCACTCAACACCTGTGCAATCCTGGCATTCAAAAGGTCAAAATATAAAATGTGAAGCCATTTCCATAATCAGAAACTACAGGGAAAACAGTCGTTTCATTCTTTTCCCAGCCTTCCAGCTGAAAGGGTGTAGATTGCCAGCCTGGCATGGGGTTTGGCACGAGGCCATATTCACAACAATTAAATATTAACTTTATTATCTGGTGCATTATGAATCATATGCTCATTCAAATATGGCACAGCTCATGCTTTGGCAAACTTTGTTTTAGGCAATGGATATGCAATAGTGTCTTCCACCTAACTCTGAAGAGCAACATCCCAAATCCTCTGACACTATCCATGCAGCTGTGATTGACAAGAGCAATACTGTAGTGACAAATCTGGAATATACAATGTTGCCCACTTCTGATTTAGGATTATCTGTCAAAAGATAAACTGTAAAAATCTGACTGAATACCCTTCACACAAAAATAGCTATATGAATAAGCTAATCAAAAAATCATAAAACAGGGAAGAATGGGGTAAAACTGCTTTCCTACTCCTATTTTCCTACATGCAGTTGATTGTGTATCAGTGTGTGTGTGTGTGTGTGTGTGTGTGTGTGTGTGTGTGTGTGTGTGATATGGTTAGTATTTAGGAGCAGAACAAAAGGAGGAAGAGAGAAATAGAAAGAAAACATCCCACAGGAAACTTAACTTCACTCCATAGCACAGTTATCATTTTACAGAAACATACAGTGCGTTATTTTAACTTGCTATTCCTAGAAAGAATTGAACATTTCTGCCAACACCCACAACTTTTCTTAAAAACTGTAAACATTATGCAGAGCCTTTCAGACTATTCTGCCTTTGCCAGTATTCCAAATAAATCCTCAATTAGGAAGTCATCTTACCATCTGATTGGCTAAAAACTAGGCATGAAACTACTTTTTATAGTGACATAGTAAACATATCCACTAGATGGATCAAACAGAGGTGAAATTGCTTAGAAATCTTCTTTTGTTGATAACTGGAGTCTTTCTGAATCTGAAACCTACTTGTTAACCTGAAATCCAGATATTTATGAGCATCACATGTTTTTTCTGCTGCTTTTCTTGTTTAGCCAAGTACACAATGCAGGGAACTACCCAATCTTATATTTGAAATACTGATGTTTTAATTTACCTAGTTTGGTCAATTTAAAGGAATTAAAGTGATTTTGGGGTCATAGGATATAGAAATATGTAACTACTCTTTATATGTTTTAACAGTTATAATCCAAAAATAGAACTAAAGAATGTCTGTAACATACAGCTTTAAAATATCTCTTGTGGGATTAAAAATCTCTTATCTGTTGCGCATGTTCCATTTATTTGCTTACTGGTCCAGGTAGTTGGTGATTTATGACCGTTTGTTTAATGATGATCTGGAATTATGACAGCCTCAGAAACTGTATCCATTTAAAGATAGGAAGGCTTCGCTCATTCTTATTTATACTCTTGAGACCTCCCATTTGGACTACTGCAATGCATTCTACATGTGGTTGAGGGCCATTCAGGAGTTTCAGCTGGTATAGAATGCAATTGCACAGGTTGTAAATGGTGTTGTCTGTTTGATATGTAACACCATAGTTGAACAAAGAATGTACCACCATAGTTGAACAAAAAATGAAGGTTATGCTTTTGATAACAGTCTATCATCAATGCTTAAGAAGAACTGATGGAAATGGGAAATGGGAAAACCTTCCTTGCAAGTTTTTGAACAGCTCTGGGTCCCCCATGCCCATGCTTTCATTTTTCTCACTATATTGCAAACAAATCTGGTATCTTTTCAGATGCTTCAACAGTGACTTATCTGAAAATTATTGATACATAAGTAATATACCTTGTAAGCTTGATTCTCAGTAACATAAAATGGGTGCATCCATCTGAAAACACTATTCCAAATTGGATTTGCAATGCTCAACAGAGAATATAGCTCATATGGAGTGATATGTAAATCCAATATAACATTGTAAAGATTTACACTGATCACTAAGTTGTACTGGTGTATATCTGCAACCAACCAGAAGACTGTATGTATATGTAAGCAATAGGGTTGAATGCATCAGGAAGTGAATCTAACTACAATAGTGGCATTATGTTTCTGCTGAGCAGAATTCTACAAACCACACTTCAAGGTCAGAACATGCAGAACAATGAGCATAAACATAGACAGCATGGCTTATAAAGCCAGAATTCCCCCTACACTGTAAAAACTTAATTACCAAGGACATAAAACTTTTTAAATTTATGGAATCTGAATCTATGCAAAAATCTGCTCTCAAGAGTCTCTCATCCTTAATATCTTTTATCTTTTATTATTTAATATCTCTTTTATATGTTACTTAAAATGTATGTTACTCTGTTATGATCTATTGAGCACCTCATATGCATTTCTTGATACTCTCTCCTAAATCATGAAGATATCCCTGCTTTTTTACCCTGCAGTTCTGCACCATACCTTGCACCTGCAATAACTTCTGTCAAACATAGAGAATCATGATCTACAGTAGAGCTCCTTAACCTTTTTGTGCTTTGAAACTCTGCTGAAACCTACAGACCCATTCTCAGAAAAACCTAACGAAAACAAAATATATCAACCATAGTTATTAGAAACCAATCATGGAAACAAACAATGCACAAATATAATCACCAAAATAAAAATATGTAATGTGAGGTTTTTTATTTAAGCCATGAAAGCATTAACAAGACGAGCTAAATTAGTTTAAGCTTAATATTCATATTAAACTTAAAATATTCTTTTCCCCATACAAGATTACAGATCTCTTGAAATCTCTATAGAGAGTGAACAAAATGTTGTTAGTATATCTAATCAGCACTATATTAAAATTTTTACAGGCTGCAAATTTTCCTTGACAATATGACTATATTGGAGAAAATGTCAGAAACTAGTGTAAAATTAACATTATTTAATATAAATGATATACCAATGTAAATGGCACTGGCTAAACAGTCAAAAATGTATCAAATTAGTGTGGGAAATTTTTTTACCATGCATTGTAAAGAAATTTTGGGTGCAAATTCCATTATAATAAAAAAGGTACTGCAAATTAATATTATAATCAAATCAGAATTATTATTGGATTTTATAAATGCTGAACTAAAAAGAAATATGGGAAACTATATGATAACAGCACCAATACAAACAGAAATGAAGAATAATAAAATAATCATAGAAGAAAATTGAATCATAAAATTGACTTAATTTTATAATCGCAAAAATGGCAAAAGTAATTAATTTGGTCAGGGGGAAAAATACTATTTTAAAAGACTAGAAGTCTTACATGGACTTTTTGTTGAAAGAAGAAACAATGGAACTAAAAGAAGAAAAGATAGAACTGATGACTGAGGAATTTGGAGATGAAAAGGATTAAACAGAACAGGGAAAGAATAAGATGGGAATCACTGAATAGAAAAAACAGTGGGAGTCAAAATTCTGTGCTTTCTTTTTTCTTTTCATGTTTATACTTTTATTGTGTTATACAATTCTAATTAAAATATTGTTTTAAAAAGCACTGTATTAATTATTTTACTTGTACATCACTATACTTGCAGAAGAAACATCACCACTAACATTTTATGGAAGATATAATTAAAACTGTAGGCCTGATGGATCGAATCTCAAAGTATCTGATTGTTGTTGCCCACTGCATCCTGGTCTATGTGGTTGTCAAACACAGGTATGCTCAGCTCATTTATGGTGTTCTGACTACCCCTTTGGATAAAGACATGATTATTATTAATTCAAAGCCTCTGATTCCTGTCTCTACTGATCCAGAATCTCCTAATATCTCCTGCTATACTTTTCACTCAGAAGACTGGAGTGAACTTAGCACCACTTGAGGGGTTTACCATCAAGGACCTATACATCAACCAAGACAGATACCAACTCTCACCAACTCATTTTAAACCACAACTCTACTAGAAAAGATTTAAATAGCAGTCCACTCAACAGCAACATGAAAAATAAAGTAGATTCATGGCTCCTGAAATTCATCACTCAAACTATGTGCACTCAAGATAAAAATATTTGAAAAGCAGAAATTAAATAAATGACCATAAAACTCTTTTCAGGACTATCACTGAAAGATGCATAATTAATATGGATTAAACTAGTACATATTAGAAATATTCAAACTATTTGCATCCAAAGCATGAAAGAAACTTCATATTTGGTGTGGTTATGATCACTGTACCTGAAATTATGCACTTTAAAAAAAAACTATCAGTGAGTTCATATGGCATCTGTATGGTCCAGAAAAGTGCATATTTGAATTAAAGTGGCAATGTTACAATTTCTTTATCATCTCTCTAACTCCACACACATATATTCCTAGGATCATGCAACTTCCACATGAGTGTACATGATGTGGTTTCTTTAAATAGTTATTGACAGGTACAGCTAACATGGCAATGTTGGATCTTAAGGACATTTTACCAGGAACAAGCTTCATTGCAGACCTGGAACATGTTTTTCAGGTAAGACCCCAGATATTAAATCAGCACTGTTGCTACTTGTGAAGTTTTTTTAAAAAAATTAACCTGATATTAATTATAATGTAATTGTTTTGATAATAAGAACTACACTCTACATTTTTCAATAGTAAGAACTATATTCTCAAACTAATTATTTAAACAAATCTTACCTACAGAAGTCATTAGCATAACTTCATTGCGCTTTGATTCAAGTTTTTCTCTCACCCATGGAAACTCTTGTAAGGATCCTAGAAATGCTTCAAATGCCTTAGGGCCTCTTGTTGGGAGGATGTCAAGAAGTACCAAAGTTTTCCGTTGGTTAGTAACTTGGGCCTTTATTTCTTGCACATGATTGTCTGTTAGAATTTCTTCTTGATAAAGATATTGAATGATAAGACCCTCAACCAGCAGCTCTGCACACAGCTCCAGGCGCAAGGAGCGCAGAACCTGCTTGTCTCTGGCATCCATCCTGAGAAAGAAAAAAATATGTGAGTGGCCAACTTTGAACACATTACTTTGGAACCCTATCAATATGCATTTGTAAAATATGGCTAATTATTTTTATAAAGGTGATTATGATGAGATTTTTCATAATAGAACAGTTTCATGTTGCCACCAAAATGTGACATTTGTAGCCATATCTTTGGAGACTAGAACTTCTACCATTAATGGTGTGTCACCGAGCTTGGATGGTTTTTGAACTGCAGGTTGTATCCAGGGCATATTTTAAAAGACCCAGAAGACTCTTATTTAATATTTCATGACCACTGAAATCTGTTGTAAAGACTAGGACAAATCTAAAATATAGACATCATTGATTATGGTTTATCATTTTAAGCTGGAATGATTTATTCAATTTATGTTAAATTTTAAACATATGTACAACATATACTCTTTCCTGAACCAAAGGAAAGTGACTAGGTTTACAAATTATAAAAAACATGTGGTTTGGTTCTATAACAGAATGCTGTATAAGCCTAGTTAATTGTAGTTTACTCAACAAATAAGTTAAGCTAAATAGAGAAGAAAAGTTTGGCTGTCTGAGGAATTCTGGGAGTGGAAATGTACACATCTTAAAGTTGCTGAGGTTAGGAAACACTGAATTACAGGAATGATGGGAAGCAGTCATATCAGGTTGTTTCCTGATAGATGGCTGATTGGTCTGACCATGCCCATAGAATTATTTGTGATTTGTGTACCCTTAATGTACACAGATTCCAAATGTGCTCATTTACTCCAAAAGCTTGGACAGCTTAGGACAGTGCGCAAATCCAATTATTATCTAATGCTCTTCTCTCTTAACCTGTATTGCAACAGGTTCAATATTTCTGAACATAATTTTCTTTGAAAAACAGCTAGAAATTCAGCTGATTTAAAATACAACACTATTTTGTCTGGAACTAGCTGAACAAACTTCATCTTCTATTTTGTATGTAGCTTTGTTTTTAAATCCACAGACCAGATGGGTCCAACCTTTTGGTTTTCCTAGGTTGTAGTGAATAAAGAGAAATTGTCTTGGACAGCACATAAAATATATAATATAGCTAATGTATATAAATAGAAAACATCCTTTTTCGATACATTTTTTACAAAATCTTATTAATTACTAGCTGTCCAAGGCCATGGATTAGACATGCTTGCTCTAGTTTAAAAGGTTTGGAATTGGGGAATTTGAAAAGACAATATATCCACATGTGCCTCAGTCTACCTATATCTTTAGCACAGATTCTGTTCAAAGTCCTTCACTGGCAGAAGCCTCAATATGTCAACCACTATATTATTGTAGCAACAGTCTTTAAAACTGTCTAACTGCGTCTGGAATACCTCATATATCCTAGTGTCTTCTAAGAAAGGTTGATATATTTTTGAGTGTGACCCCTGATTTTCTCAAAATAGCCAGTTTAATGACACAATGTTAATATTATCCAATTGAACTTTTTTTTTGCTTTTCCACAGATTGATGTGAACCACTTTAGGAAAACTATTCAAACAAAACCTGCAGGATTGTAAAATAAAAGTAAATAGAAACTCTAAGGGGGCCTTAGAATTACAACTAGAAACATAGCAAGCAATACAAAATATTACAAAAAATCAGCAATCAGAGAATAAATAGCAGAAGCATTAAACATTTAAATGTTTAATGCTTCTTCTATTTTTTTTCTCTGATTGCTGTTTGAAATGGTCTCCGTAATCATATAAGTTCAACATGTTTACATTTCTTGTAACAGTTTTTGTTTCCAAATATGTATGTATACTGATTTTTAATTTGTTTTTATTGAATTGTTTTCTGTTGTGAACCACAGAGTCACTTAGATGAGATGGGATATCATGCAAATAGAATGAATAAATCATGATTTTATCTTTTTTCATGGACTCCAGGATAACATATAAGGATTTTCCACACACACCCTTCTATGGAAGAAGGATTTTCCTTCTACACCCTCATGAAGTGAGAAGAATTCCAGATTTCCTTATTTTGCCTTAAGTATATTTTTAGACCACTGGATCCAGAACCCAGTTTAAGAACCAGCCACGCTCAAATCTTTATTTTGTACGATTGTTTAAGTAGCTTTCAGACATTGCTATTCTTCTCTATTTAAAATTATGCATGCAGCAATAACAGTCAACTCACAACGGAAAGCCATGACCTGCAAAATGTAATTTTTTAAAGTAACATTTTTTTTTACAAAAAGTAAAAATAGTATTATGTTGTCACAGAAAGAAAAACTGCAGGTTTATATAAAGCCTGAGAAAATAAATCTGATTGTTCTGAAAACTCTCCGTTGGCATAATCAGCACAGTAAAAAGAATAAAAAAAGCTGTTCTTTTAAGTACTTACAAAATGAAGCGAAAATGTTATTTATTCACTCCAGGCGTAATTGTGAACTGCTCCCCCTGCACCATTTTTCCTGGAGAGAAAATCGCGAAACAGGAAGTGCTGCTTTCCCACATTTTTTACAAGCAACAGACCTCGATGAAAGGCGGGCGCTTGAACCAAACTTCCGCGACGATTCGAGTCGGAAGTTCTCACATCCTTTTGCCGCCATTTTGCCCTTTGCTTACTAGTTTTAGGGGAAAAGGTGCAGCAATCTAAAACTGGAAACGTTGTTTCTGTAATTAGATGCGTGGGTTACTCGTAAAAATTGAAAAGGAACAGAAGTTTATTTCAAAACCATATTACGACCAAAAGTGTGCTAAAAGCCTGACATCTAAATATGTCGAAACTACAAGTCCCAGAATTCCGTTGACTATGCTATGAATTGTAGTTGCGTGATCCTCGGGGAAAGCTAGAAAATATTTCTATCTTTCTTCAAGTTGGAAGAAGAATCTATGCTTCCGAAATTCTGTACAATTACCATATATCCGAAATGAGCTGCAATTTAACTTTTTGATATTTACTCATGAAATACATTATATTGCTGAATCAACATTAATGTCTGAATAAATCAAAAACTTCGGAAGACTTTAGGGCTGAATCGGCTGCAAATATTGTTGCGCTGCAACAATTCGGATGACTACTAGATGGCAGTAAAGTGATTTTGCATACTTTGTTGCCATCTAGTGATTCTCTGGAATTATGCAGCACCAACAACAAGCCAGCGGTCACAACTAAGGTGTGGCCATATCACACATTTGCTGTTTATCTTTAAATTGTGTTTTCTTCTAACAGTTGCTATCATGGAATGTGAGAAGTACTTTATTTGTGACTCAAAACTGAAGTTTTAGAAGTATTATTCAAGAGTTCAAAATCAGTGTTGTGGTTATAAAGCCTATGAGAACAGAATGGATCATGTTTGCCCAAGTTTTTAAAACAAAAAATTAACTTCATTGCTAAAGAAAACTCTTTTAAGAAATAAATTATTAATAGAGGATATGATTATACGATTTATATATTAACAGTATTTTTGAATTGCCCATATCACTAATGTGCAAAAAATTAACAAAACATCACAATCCCCACCCGCCAGAATAAAGTGATATCTTTCCAACATATAAAAGACATTCAAGAAGAATCAGTGGCAGAATTAAAGTTTAAAAGTTTGCCTACATCAAACAGTTTTCACATCATTGCAAAATACCATTGACAGGAGGTCAGGATCAGCTGTCAGGATAAGATCAGTGCAACGGAGAAAGTCTACTTATCCATGAGGGAGTAGGGCTTTGAATATGGTCTTTCAAGATGTTCTGACATGATAAGTGGAACATTTTGAAGAAGGCACAGGAGGAAGCATTTGCCAACTTGATGTAGCAAGACAGCATGGATGTTTCTCGAGATGACACTGCTCAATGATGCCCAATTTAAGTGGGCCGGAAGTTTTGAGTCCGCAAGAGAAGATCAGACAAGCTGAAGAACATCAAACCAGACTGAGTACATTTTCTTGATGAGATCAGGAGAGGATTGAAAGAGAGATCTGTGGGGGAATCAGGGGAATTTGGCAGGCAAATGAATACTATTATCTGGAAGGTCCCAGGAAAGGAAGGAGTGGAACTATTCCTGTATAAGTAGCCAATTCCTGTCAGTATTTCTCTGGCAGCAACACTCAATTTAATAGCAAGTCCTTTGTTGTTTAATATCTATATGAAACTGTTTGGAGAAGTCACCCTTCTATTGGAGTGAGGAATCAGTATGCAAGCAGCATTCAGCTGAAGATTGCCATCTCAATCCAAGCTGGAAATATTATGGAAACCTGAATCAGTATCTTATTAATAAGATTAAATTAAATTATGGATTTCCTAGTCATTAATAAGCATCTGGACAATAGATTCTGTTCTGTCTGGAAAGAAGTGTGCGAGACCAGGTTCCAACAACAAACTCTTTATTTAAACTCACAAAGCAATGGTAACGGAACAGCAGCCCAAGCCGCGGCAGCCCTTTATATAGCGGCTTGCCCGCGGCTTGTGGCCAAGGCCCCCTGTTTAAGTGTTCCTGCCGTCTGGCGGGTTAATTGGATTGGTTCTCTAATGGCCAATCCGAGAACGGCCTTTTCGGCCAATCAGAATAGGGAACTTGGATCCTACCATACATAACAGATTCACATTGTTCCATACATAACAGATTCACATTGGTAATTTCTCTGGATAATATGCTTCCTTAAAGGACTTAGCTTGCAAATTGGGAATCCTTCTGGGCTTGTAGCTTCTGTTTAAACAATAGATAGATGCCATGGCTAGTGGAATCAGGTATGAGCCTACTTAGACCAAATGCTCTCAAGATTTGATCACTACAGATTCTTACCCTTCAGCTACAATTGAGCCCAAAATTTATGTTGTTAAGCAAGAAATTTATTGAGTTTTGACCCATTTTATGACTTTTCTCACCATTCTTGTTTAGTGAATGACTGCAGTTGTTAAATTAATAGCATGGTTGTTGAGTGAATCTGGTTTTCTCATTGACTTTGTTTGTCAGAAGGTTTCAAAAGGTAATCACCTGACCCCAGGACACTGCAACCATCATAAATGTCAGTCAGTTGTCAAGCATCCAAATGTAAATCATGTGACCATAGAGAAGCTGCAACGGTCATAAAATGGTTATAAGTCACTCTTTTCCAGTGCTATTGTAACTCTGAACAGGCACTAAATGAACTGTTATTAGTCAAGGACTACCCATATATGGCTGGATCGAGACTAATACAGCACATATTATGTGGAGCTTTGCTAGAGGTAACTTGGACCCTGGAAGTAGTCCTAATTATGGCAATCAAAATGCTGATATACAACTCCACCATTGCAGAATGAACCTATCGTTAAGATTCGTTAAATCTGTCATTCTGCTATGAACACATAAAGATAGTGTTAAGCATCTCATCCCTCCTACAAAGAATACTGGGATATGGTTGAGATACCAGGTTTCTCGTCTAGAAAGCTCCATGATTTGGAATATGCCTCCTCAACATCCTCCTCCCTTCTTTTATTTTCTAAAGCTATAAAAGCAGGACATGCTCTGGGTTCTACTTAGTTCTAACTATTTTTTTTAAGAATTATTTTCTTTTTGTTTTATTTGTACTTTTTAAATTGATAGGGGCATTCTATAAATAATATAAATACCTCCCAGCAGTTTGTCTGCTACATTCTGTGCCAGCTGTAGCTTCCCAGTGTTTTTCAAAGGCAGCCTTGCACAGAGCTGTACACTTCAGTATGTTAACACTTGCCATCCGTTGGTTAACACAATGCATCCGTTCTGTACTCACTGCGTCCGTTTTTCATCCTCTCTATCCGTCCAGCATCCGTCGACTGACATTTCATCCGCTCAAAACGTTTTGAGCTGCTCAAAACTTTCTGAGCGGAAAATGTATCCAACACGTCCATTCTGCATCTGCAACGCATACGGGAAACATCCGTTCTACATCCGTTGTCATCCGTTACGCGTCCTCTATATCCGCTAGGCATCCGCTGCGCATCTGCGCAACTCAAATCCGCTCCAGCAGAAAGCAGACACAGGGAGGAAGCAGAACGGACGCGGAATGGACGCGCAGCGTTAGTAGCACGGACGGAGAAAGGATGAAAGCGGATGCAGCTCGCAAACAAAGCATTTAAAACGGAAAAAACGTTCACAGAGGGGACCTATCTCGGATATTAAGGATGTCTAGAGGATGCCTAGAGGATGCAAAAGGACACATAGGGAAAAACCTATATTGCCTATAAAAAGGGGGAGCAACTCACCTGGATCTCACTTTCAGACCAGCAGCCCTGCTGTGCAAACCTCTGCAGCCTTCATCTGCCTCTTGCTCTTCCACAGCACCCAGTCATGTCCACCATGGATCGTAACACAGTCCTTTTGGTAGCCACCATCGTTCTGCAACAGCACGAAGCCATCTACAGGCTCTTTCAACTGTTCTGCGGGAAGAAAAGGAGGCAGCCAAGAAGCGTCTGGGTCCGAAGATGGATCGAGAGAAGAGCAGAGTAGGGACTGTACAAAAAGCTGATGGTGGAGCTGAGGAACAAAGACACTCGTGCATTCCAGAACTTCATGAGGATGCCTCCAGCCATGTTTGATGAAGTTGTGGAGCGGCTGACACCCAGGTTGACCAAGCAGAGCACCAACTTCCAGCCCAGCCTGGACCCTGGGCTCAAGGTGGCACTGACTGCGCCACCTGGCCTCAGGGACCACATACAGGAGCATGCAGTATGGCTGGAGGGTGCCACACAACACCATCAGCATTGTGGTCAGAGAAGTGGTGCAGGCCATCATCGAAGAATACCTGGAGGAGCTCCTCCAGTGCCCCTCCACTGAAGAAGGCTGGAAGAAAGTTGCAGAGAAGTGGTATCAGAGGTGGAACTTCCCCCACACCGTTGGAGCCATAGATGGCAAGCACGTGACCTGCAAATCTCCAGCCAACTCGGGGTCCACTTATTTCAACTACAAGGGCTTCTTCAGCATCATCCTCTTCGCCATGGTCGATGCTGACTACAAGTTCATGTACATCGATGCTTCAGGCAACGGCTCATCTTCAGATGCCCAGGTATACAACGCCAATCACCTCAAGGAGGGTCTGGAACGCAACCTCATCATGGGCTTCCCAGATCCAGACCCCCTGCCCAACGACACGCAAGATGTGCCCTACTTCATCGTGGGGGATGACGCCTTCTCCCTCAGAACCCACCTCATGAAGCCTTACAGTTCCAGATACCTCACCGGGAAGAGAGGATCTTCAACTACAGGCTGTCCAGGGCAAGGCGGGCGGTGGAGAACAGGTTCAGGTCCTTCTCACCACCATGCAGCATCGCCCAGAGACCGTGAGGAGGATCCTGGAAGCTTGCTGCATCCTGTACAGTTTCATGCGCACCCGCTACCCAGTCTTGCAGAACAGGCTTGTGGACCTCCAACAAGGCAATGGGGACATGGAGCCTCGGGAATGGAGGCAACGACTAAACCTGATAGACACTGAGGATGTGCAAGGCCCCAACAGAGCCTCACATGAAGGGAAGAAGCAGCGCAACCTCCTGAAACACTGGTGCAACTCCCCAGCTGGAGCAGTGGAGTGGCAAGACAGGATGATAGATGATTAATGGATGCTTCCTTCAGCCTGTCTCATCACACTGATGAGATTGGGCCATGTATGTTGGGTGGGCCTACAATGAACAGGGCATTTAATAAAGAGTTCTTTTTATGTTGACATGTGTGGATCAATGAATGAATTGTTATTGATAATAAAGGGCCATATGTGTGGCAGCTGGGAGGGTGGACCATACAGTCCCACTATGCTTGCACTGGAGGTTTGTCAATCCTGCAGCTATCTTAACCCATCCCAAAGGTATCCCTGCCCATCCCACAGCTATCTTAACCCTTCCCAAAGGTATCCTTGCCCATCCCACTGCTATTCTTACCCATCCCACAAGCATGCAAAGGCTTAAACCATTTCTAAAAGTTTCCACCAAGACTTTATTTAATAAAATAAATGAAGCAAGTGTGTGAAGCAAAGATAATCTTTATTAATAACAAGCTGTAAAAAATGACCAAGTCAAGTGTCCAAATAAAGTCTATAGGTAGCCACCCAGTCTCTGGCACTCTTCTCTGTCACTCAGAGGTGTGCCCAGTCTCAGGGGTAAAGGGTCCAGGTGCTGTGGAGGTGGCTGCTGCTGGAGTGCTGGTCTGAAGCGCCACTAGGGTGCCTGGCCCCGAGAGGACAACAGGGGATGGTGTGTTGAGGAAGCTCTCAGACAGCTGGCTCAGCCCCGTGATGTTGAGAGCTCCTTCCTCCATGCCATGGGGTGTCAGGCCCAGTACCGACGACAGATGTACTGAGGCCGGGCTTGTCTGTGGGGTGGAGGAAGGAGCAGTGTATTGGGGCTGTCTGGTCTGCAGCTGGGTGAGGACTGGCATGGGTGGCATTGGTGTCATCGGTGGCAGCAGTGGCGTGGGTGGCATCGGTGGCATCAGTGGAACCAGTGGCAACGGTGTCGTCCAATGAACCTGTGCCTGGACTGGGAAGGGCTGCTGCCTGTGCTGCTGGACCTCCTGGTAGCCGTAGCCCTGGTAGGTGAGGGCCTGTGGAAAGCCTTGGAATGTGAGGGACATCACCTGGGGTGGAGGAGCAGACCTGGACTGGGTGGGAGCAGGTTCATCTGGATCTGGAGGGTTGTGAAGCAGATCGGTGATCCTGTCCTTCACCACCTGGTACTGGGGTACCGCCATGTCCGTGAGAGTCTGGTTCACATAGGTGAGGAAGGGCTTACGGTTGGAGGATGAGGAGTCGGTGTGTACCAGCTGAGAGATGATATCTATGCTGCTCCTGATGGTGTCTCTTATCTCCAGCAGGACAGTGTGGCTCTGTCCCTCCTGTCTGGCTCTCTGCCTTTCTGTGGAGGTGGAGCTGGGGGTGGATGCGGGTTGGACTGTGGTGGAAGTGCCGTCTCCTTTCTCCCACTGCGCCAGGAGGTCCTCCACATGCTCCGCCACAGTTAGAACAGCTGTCGGCGGGTTCTCCATCGTGACACGCTCCACAGACACCTGCCTGGAGACAGGAGATGACTCTCTGCCAGAAGAGGACTGGCTCTCAGCAGGCTGCCTGAGAGAGAGGGTTGTGAGAGGGGCTGCTCCTCGGTGGCGGATCTCACCCTCCAGGAAGCTGCACTTGGCCATGACGTAGGTCTCTCTGTCCGTCAGCTTGACCGCGGCCTGGCCAGATTTCTTGAGGTGCAGCTTCCTGTACCAGGTGTGCATGTGCTTCCACCAGCTGAGGAGCACCTCCGAAGTGTAGCCCAGGCTCTCCGCCTTCTCTCTCCAAGCAGCCTGCTTCCTTTTGGTGTCGCGATAGAGCCTGTGTCCCTTCTGCCATAGATAGTCATTCTCTCTCAGCCACTCCAGCACCTCATCCTCATGTTCCTCCTCAATGTTGTATTGCCTCCTCTCCTGTTCTCGCGTCTGCTTCTTCCTCCCTTTGGCAGGACCACATGGGCCCTCATCAGAGGGGCTTCCAAGTTGTAGGGGCTGCTCCTCCACACCACCAGCAGCAGCAGCACCAGCAGGACCAGAAACAGCAGCACCAGCACCAGCACCAGCAGCACCAGGAGCACAAGCAGGACCAGCAGGACCAGGAGCACGAGCAGGACCAGGAGCACCAGCAGGACCAGGAGCACCAGCAGGACCAGCAGGACCAGGAGCAGCTTCAGCAGAGTAAGCACCAGCAGAAGCACCACCGCCAGAAGCAGCATCAGCAGAGTAAGCACCAGCAGAAGCACCACCTCCAGAAGCAGCATCAGCAGAGTAAGCACGAGCAGAAGCACCACCGCCAGAAGCAGCAGCATCAGCTTCTCCAGAAGCAGAAGCAGCAGAAGCCCCAGCCCCAGAAGAGTGAGCCTGTGCTGCAGAAGCCCCAGTAGAAGCAGAGTGAGGGCCAGGGGGCGGGATGGTAGCCCTGTCCCTCTTGCAAGGGCTGGCAGCAGATGGCTGAGGCTTTCTCTTCTTCCCCATGATTGTGGGGTTGCTGGCTGGCAGGCAGGCTGGCAGGCAGGCAGGCAGGCAGGCAGGCAGGCTGGCAGGCTGGCAGGCAGCAAGGCTGGCAGGCAGGCTGGCAGGCAGGCAGGCAGCAAGGCTGGCTGGCAGGCAGGCAGGCAGGCATGCTGGCTGGCAGCAAGGCTGGCAGGCAGGCAGGCTGGCAGGCAGTCGATGTGTCTGGAAGCAGGTCTTTCCTCTGAATGTTGACCTGCTTAGGAGCTGCTTCCCTTTATATCCGCGGGGCTGACGCAATGCATCCTCCCCGCATGTGCATTGAACGCTAGGCATCCGCTAGGCTTCCGCTCTGCATCCGCTTCATCCGCTAGGCTTCCGCTGTGCATCTGCTTCATCCGCTCGGCGTCCGCTCTGCATCCGCTCTTTCTGTTCCGCGTCCGCTTTGCTGCGCTCCCCTGGAAGCCTTGCGGATGTGCCATCCGCTCCCATCCACTTCCATCCGCTACGCTTCCGTGGAGCATCTGCTTTCCATCCGCCCTATGTCCTCCCCCCGTCTGTTCCTTTCCGTGTTGTCCTCTCTGGTTATGCAAATTTTTGCCCCTTTTGAGAGCGGATAACAACGGATGGAACATTTTTCTCGTCCGCTGTGTCCTTTATACAAATATTTTGCATCCATCAGCCAGTGTGCCAGGGCCTTTAACTTCCAATTTGAAAAGTAATGATTTATTTTGTTTGCAAATAATCCCTTAAAGAATGCTGTAATGCTGTTTATTCACTAAGAACATGGCTTTAAAGGGTCCTTCTTGTCATTTTAAAATAAATGGCAGATGATATCAGGATGTCAAAAAGTCTTCAGTATCAGCAGAAAAGGGAGAAGGCAAGAACCAAAGGAGTGAAGCAAGGTGAGAATTCTACTTAGGGAAACCCATTCCAAATCTGAAAAGTAATTGCTGCAGAAGTATCTCTGTTGCAATTCCTTTTGCACTGCTGTGGAGTTCATTGCATCCTTCCACAAGGTGGAGAGGTGCAAAGATTGTATATGGAGAATCCCATACAGTAAGGAATTAAGTTTTGTAGTTTGTTTTGGTTAAATAGTTTTTTAAAGTACAGCAGACATACCCAAACCTAATCTTTCAGTGATTATTTTGAATATTATTAAAAGTGGCTTATTACAATTCCTTGAAAGAATAAAGCTGAAATCCTAAATGTAATAATCATAGAATAGACACACACATACATTGGACTGTGATTTGATGAAGACACACTGGTTGGTGGCTATTCCAGCACACGAAGCCAAAACATATGACAGCTTCAACAATGGATGAATTTAGCTGCTAAAGCTGACACAAGCTTCAGGGGTCTACTTTCAAATAAATATGAAGACTCTTAAAATACTCTAGCCATCTCCCCAATTACAAGAGGAAGAAAAATACTGAAAAACTTCAAATACTCAGCCTATCTTGTGATAATTCACTAAGCACTACCAAATCGTGGTAATTTTTTTTAATGTAAATAAACATGTGCAGCTGTATCTAGGTCATGCAGATTGTTCTTAGCTATAGCTAAATCTGATCTGTCTATCAACTGATAGTATAAAATCAGGAGTCTAATTTTTTTCTAATCAATGTAAAGCTACATTATCTTCTGCTGAATACTGATACATATGCTGCCACCTGGACTGCCTTTTGTTACTTTAGTGAAAACTTTTGTAGATAGAAGTACTATTGAACTCTATCTCTTTAGATGCAGTTTTCTATGTAAAATACAGAAAAACTACACACAGTTCATTGTAAAATAGGTGGCTATATAAATGTTTTAAATAAACAGAGTAGAAATACATATTATATAAATGTCAGAATAAGTAATCTATAATTAAAAATCATATACAGCATATCTATATTTCAAAACATATACATTTCTCGCCTTAATAATTTCTTAAAATAAAATTTATGCATCTGAAAAACACTTTAGGGTCTACCAATATGGAAGTACTTAATGTATGTTTTATGTACTCTTTAAAATATTTTTATTATACAATATTTTTATTTTCTAGACAAGAACCAAAATTAGACTTGGTACCAAACTGCTATTGCTAAGTTGCTAAGAATAAAATAATATATCTTTCACATTTGTATCAAAAGTGTTTTAATATGGTACTTTATATAACATAACAGGTAAAAGCATTTTTCACAAGAAGTACAATTGAACTAATCAGTATTTATGCATAACTTGAAATATGTAAAAGTTGATTGAACAATAAGATATACTGCTTCCTGCAATTAAATATAATAATTTTCAGGACACTTTTAATGTAGTTACATTAATAACTAACATTAATGGATATTTACTGAATATCTTAGAATTTAAATAAAATAGATCGAATCAATGTCACACTGAGTCACAAGGTAAATTATGTTTTTTGTAATCATAACCATAGTTAAGCAAAACCATATTTTAGTGTAATACATGAAGACATTTATAGATTGATTTTATATATATTGTATGGGAATAAATTTTTACGGCAGTGAATTATATTTACTTCATCAGTACATATTTAGAGTTGTTCCCTCAAGTTGGAGGAAAAGTTCTACTGTAATTAATCTATTATCCAAAGATAGTTTAACTATTGGGAATGCCAAAATATTTAATGGTGATCATCTTTAATGTTTCAAATGCTTTTTATTTGATAAAGAAATTATAGTACTAAGCATCCTGAAATCTTTAGATTATAACATAAACTAAATTATGTTGATGCTTAATTTTCAAAAAATATGTACACTAGCACGATCTGTTAGAGTTAAGTTTAGATTGCAATTGACATCCATTCACAATTTCAGGCTAAAAGTAAAGCCATGTTGTCTCTTTAGAAATACATCTAACTTATCCAATACCTTTCAATAGAATCTCTCAATGGTAGTAAAATAAAGATAGTTTCAACATAATGACACCAAGCTAGTATGGAAATAACCTTAGATAGTTCATACAAATACTAAGCCAGGATAGTTTAAAACACTATTTAATCAGCCATAGCAGTTTAATCTACATATTGAGCAGGGCTACACGTTATAGTACACCAAAAGCAATCACTTGATTATCATGGCATGACAGTCAGCTCCATGTGTTGGAGTTCACAGTACCTTTGAGTCACTACTACCAAAGTAAGACTAGAAAATATCTCACCCTACTATTATAGAAACCAAGGAAGAATATGAGGTGTTATATTCTTCCACTTGGAATTCAACACACAGTTGAAAAGATTAGGAACAGGAGACTTTGCAATAATGAATTATACATTGCTTATATCAATGGACAATCTGAGGCCAGTTGCAATATCCCAGCATCCCATTTGCTATTTCCAGAGTTCCACTGCAGTTCACTGAACCAAATCAAAATGTTTTGATGGGTGGTCCAGAGATGACATGTGTGCTATAGAGACCAACTTCATCTCTCAACTTCTACCTCTCTTCCTCCCTCCCTCTCTTCCTCTCCCTCCCTCTCTCTCAATGGACTAATTTATTTTATTTAGATTCTTTAAGTCTTTGTGAGAAAAAAAGAGGGTGAAGAAATTGGTCCCACATTCAGTGTAATAACATCTTAATCCTCCAACATCCACCTACAAGCAACATATAATGTGCAGCAACATGTGGAATAATTTTAGCATATTTGTTCTGAATATACCAAAAAGGCAATGAGAACAAAGTGGATGTAAAAGAAACATTTCATTGGATACCTCAATTCTTCTTGTTCCCACAGCAGCAAATGTATCTATACAAGATAATTTTGCAAGTAATCATGTGAACATGGCCTCAATTTCTAGACATGAATATCAGTGTATCTCTGCCTAAATTTAGCTCCTAATGTGCACCTGGCTCTTTGCATCCACAGATGGGTTTTTGAATAAACAGAATACCAACTTTAAAATTAAACTTCAAAAAGTTTCTATGACTGCATCCACCAACTGTTGAGAACTTATCTATCTAAAACATAAAGAAAGTGGGTATTTTTCTGCCCATATTATTAAAATTGAAGTCCTTCACGACAGAATAAATGAAATCCTTTTTTGCACGATGCATAATTATATGCGATAAGATGTTATATAAAGAATAAGATGTTGAGGCTATTAGCTTGAATAGTATAAAGAGTGTTGAAGCAATGTGTAGGAGAGGAATTTTAGAGCTATTTTATTAGTTATCACTAAACTAAATGTCAGTATGAATACACTTGGTGCCATAATTTTTTCTCTTCTGGAAATGACATAAAGTCACAGACAAATATTGCTTGTGTAGTTCTGGAAAGTCCATTTGAACACAGAAATACATTATGAGCATAAGGGCACTACAACTTGATTTACTGAGTACTGTCTGAAATAGGAGAGGTATATATGAATAGTATTTTTTAAAAGGAAAATTACTTGCATTTCAAGGAAATAAGAACACTAATAAAATTCTACATTGTAGAAGTTAGTCATATTTACTGTTGTTTTGGATGGAAACGACTCAAGACTGCAGTCTAGATGTTTATAAAGCCTGAATCAAAGGACCTATTACTATTATGGATCTAGAAAGAAAACTCTGTGCTAACATATATAATGGTACATTACCTCAATTTATTCAGAGTCCCTGTAAGAGGAATAATATGATCTTTGCTTTGGAATAAGATTTTAATTACATTGCCTTAAATTAGGAATAATTGATTCCACACATCTCTCTCCCACACACCTACTTCATGGGCTGTCTCTGGTCTGACATGGTCACTTTCCACATATACCATATTTCTCTTTCTCTCAGATGAAAGTTATCATTTCTCAGATGAAAGTTATCATCATCAGGCTTTGTGGAGACTATACTGAAGGCTTGGGGTGGGGCTTGTGTAGCCTTGGGATCTAAGTGTATGAAGGAGACTGCTAAAGCTCCCCAGAATGTTCAGAGTTTATGTGTGCCTGCCTGCCATCTTATCTAGAAATCCAGTCCCATTTTGACTGTTCAAATAGACCTTTGCTATAATGCTAAACTTACATTCTGAGTAAAAATGAAGAAAACTATAGCTTTTATACTAGCACCAGAATGATGTAGTGGTTAAGGCATAAGGCTAGAAATCAGGAGATCATCAGTTCTAGTCCCATCTTAGGCAAGAAACCAACTGGTGATCTTCAGTCAGTCTCTCTCTCTCTTTTTTCCAGCTTTAGGAAGCAGACAATGGCAAACTATTTCCCAAAAAATTTGCCAAGAAAACTGCAGGACTTGTCCAAGGTAATTGAGAAGAGTCGACATGGACTTGAAAGCATCTCTCCCCTGCCCCCCCAAATATTCATGTATTCATAATCAGGAAGAACTGCTAGGTAAGTTTTTAGTGAGAAAACACTCAAGTGCTATAATATTAGAAAATAAAAGCTTGC
The DNA here is from genome assembly GCA_015471245.1 of Laticauda colubrina. Lineage (NCBI taxonomy): Eukaryota > Metazoa > Chordata > Lepidosauria > Squamata > Elapidae > Laticauda > Laticauda colubrina. The sequence goes on along the minus strand of BLBF01000022.1, from coordinate 36,919,047 downwards.
CATTTGTTAATATGTAAATTATAATTAAGAATGTGCAAAATACATAATCAGGAGTATAAGACTGATCTAATCTGAGACAGTGAATCTCACCAGCCAGTCTTTTATGCTAGCTGTAAATTTATTGCCTAAAATGTATGTATGTTCCCTTTATAACTTCACAAAAAGTTTACAGTGACCTAATTGCAGAGTTGTAAGTCATTTGCTACGAAAATTCAGATGCCTATCCTCCCCTTAGCCCTTCTGATATGAGGGGAGCATTCAACTGTAAATGGTCACTAGGAATCTTTCCTAATCTTTCAAAATACCGATGAATGCAATTGGCTCTCAGAATGAGGACCATAGATTATTTTAAGGTAGCCATGGTATCATTGACTGGTCCATATTATTCAGAAGTTATTTTGAAGGGCAGCCATATCATTTGGATTTAGTAATATTTTATAAGATGGGTTTCTTACAAAATGCCTCATTTATTGTAAGAACAAAGTTAGTGCATAGGTATCAAAGAGCAATGAACCATTCTTTCGTAGGCACTTGTTCCCATTGAAGCACTTTCCCCCTCAGCTTGTAATTCTAATGGCATCAGGAAGTTTACTGAGCACCAAAGTTTTAAATGCTAAATCCAAGTCCTCTGTTAAAGTCCACAAACATATACAATAACATACCATTTTCACAGTGACCTATACAATACGTTCATGCAGCTGGAAATTTTGATTTCTCACAAATCATATTCAGGACCTGTTTTCTTAAAATGAGGCTGAGCAGATGCTTATACCCGATATCGATATTCCTGTAAGAATTCCTTCAATCTTGTTGGTAATGGAAGTTCCTGGATTTTACTTGTGTATCTGTTTATTGCTACTCTACACTGATGCTGTAGAGACAGTGTTGAATGATAGAGGGGTTTATTCAAATAAAGATGGACTGTTCCATTGGAAGGTATTTCGGAGATCATTCTTCTATCCTTGCACATAAGGACATAATATTCAATTAGGTGAACCACACTGTCAAATTGCTGGAGCCTTGATCGGATGCAGATAACAGAATCCAGACGGAATTTACCACCTTGAAATTCTATTCGTAAATTGGTAGGACCTACTGAGGTTTTGACTGAAATAGTAAGTAAATACTCTGAGTGAGAGCTGTCTCTGACCAAGAAAGTCCCTTCAGATGCATCTTGTAATCTTTCCTTTGCTTCTGCAACACTCATGCTTCCCCAATACCATCCTAGTAGAAGAAAAAGCAAAATTAGTTAAGAATCTGCAGCATAGTTTTGGACAGAACACCATTTGAAGCAAAGGACAATCCAGTGCCAATAACTATCTGCACTGGATAATTTTGATAAAAATAAACATAATTGTGCATAAAATCCAATGATACAAACCCCTTAACATTCTAATACTACTTCCTAAGTGTCCTTGAATAACTAATTCAGTTTCTCACTTTTACTTTCTGCTTTGTGAATCATGAACATGGCCAGAAAAGATACTTTGCAAGCAGAATCTGGCATGTATTTATTTAATAATAAATACCATTATACTTAATAGGACTGATAGAGTTGTACTGCAAAAGTGCTGTACGAATATCAATAGGATTTAAGACTGCCCATTTTTCAATAGCCTTATTTTATTAACAGCTCTGCTAAGCAAACAAAACCCATAACACTTCTTTCATCAAATACAGTGCAGATATGTGAAAGATTATGTGAGATTAGAACAAGGCACATTTTAGACCCTAAAGAACCTAAAATCAATAGTTTCTCTTAACCCTAAAAAATAATAAGAGAGAAAATACCTTTCATGTGATAACTGAAGTAGCCTGTCTAACATGGTTGTCCCCACATGCATTAAAATATAACTCCTAGGATATCCGGCAGGATTGGAATCATTTTTTTGCTATCTATAATGCAGTAGTAACAGCTAGAAGTAATAACCTTTGCAGTGTATCCAATTTATTCACAGAACTAAATACAAGACCAAATAGGAAAACTGTAGTGAAATAGTGACATCTCTTTTAAAAGGTATAATATAAAAAATTAAAATAAAATAAGTCATGGGTGAATAAGGCTAACAGATTTTACAAAGAATTCTTATTAAAATTTCTGCTCACTATTCTAAACAAATTGATCTGTTTTTATTAACACAGAGATATTTTCCTAGAAGTCTTATGTAACTCTGGATTTACTCCTAGTTCTGCCCAGCATTTTATTAGTCTCTTAATTCTGAGGTGCTACTACCATAGTGGGAGAACAAGTTCAGGATTATATAATGTATTTGATAATGTACACCTAATTGTGTTGGCTAATGTGAAATGTGGAAATCCAAGATGAATTGAAGTTGCAGTACAGCGCTCCAACATACAAGTCTGAGAAACAGCAGAACTTGTTTTGTTCCTTCCTTCTTATTTCCCAGATCTTAAGCTGTTATGGTTTTCCATCAGGGAGGATTTTCTGCCCGCTACCTGAGAGTTACTCAGAATGACCATGAAAGAAAAGTTGAAAACCCACCGCAGTTTCCAAACTCAATAAAGGAACGACGACTCAAAACGTGCATCATAGAACCCAACTGTAGAAAAGTACCCAGCTAACCCTGCGGAGGTTTCCAGGCAGGTAAACACATTAGTTTGGCGGAATAATTTCGGTTCAACGCATCACCTGCCCGCCCTCGAAGCTTTTTCCTCCACTTCAGAGATTCTGCGGGGCGCCTGTTTTTGGGGGCTCCACCTCTCAGGGGCTTAAAGGCGGGAGTCTTTTTTCCCCTCATAACCCATCCGCGCTGGGGATGCTACACAACAGAATCCCTCCAATTCTTACGAGCCCTGCCTACATGTCCACCCCTTCACGGCTCAATCTCACGCCGGGTGCCCACTCCCACGTCCCCCCACGCTTGCCTTACCCGCGCATCTCAACTCCCTCATGGCAGAGTCCAGGCACTCCCCTTCAGCAGGTTCCGCCGAAGCTCCTCCAGCTTCCCACTGGGGCCCAGCCCTGTCGGTGCCATCCGAAGATTCGGCCGAGCGCAGGGTCATTTGGGGGCAGAGACCACGGCGTGAGGAGGAAAGTAAGGAACCACGGGTCCTCACCAGACCTCCCGGCCGCTGCCCCAGGCCATCTGACCGCCGCCCGCAGGGACCTGCAGCTCTGCAGGAGAGGAGAACCAGGGCCCGGCGAGAGGCTCCGTCGATGTCGGCCGCTCCGAATCTTCACTTTCGCAGCATCCCTCGGAAAGGCGATCCGTTTGTCGCTGGGGTGGGCGAAGGGCGCCCGCTTTTCTCTGCTTCCTTCCTATTGTCCCGACTTTCCCATTGCACACGAAGGGCACCGGCACCCGCCGGGAAAGCGCTTCTCCCAGCCGACACCTGGACGGGGACTTCGAGGATGGCTTACCGGCTGCTTTCAAGACGCCTTTCTCCTCCTTTCCTTTGCAGCGAGTCTGGCTGCTGTCTAGGAAAGAATCGGTGGGCAGCCCCAGGGCGAAGAGGCGTGTGCACCCGGCCAAACTCGTACCTTCGGCCTCGCTAGCAAACGCGGCAGAACCCAGAAGGGCGGGATGCTGGTCTCTTCAGCGCGGCGCTTTTTAAAAGGAGAGGCCGTTGGGAGGCTCGCCACGGCGAGCAGCCTGGCTTTTGTTTCAAAAGGAGAAAAAAGAGAAAGAGCCCCGCAATATTAGCTGAGAGTGGGGGGGTGGGGGGGGGTGGAGGAGGAGGAGAGGCGGGCGAGTGGCCGCCGGGCCGGCCAGTTGAAGTTATGCTCTGCAAGAGGTTCTCCTACAACCCGGGGCAGGAAATATTCATGTGACGCGTGGACGCCAAGTAAACAGGAGCGAGGAGCCGCGGCCGGCGGGCGAGATTTGCTGCCTGGTGCGCGCCTATACCGAAACAACTCAGAAAGTGGGGTGACGCGGTTGCATGTCATGCCTGGGATTAATAATGGCGAGGCGAGCGTTGCCCCCGTTTTTCCTCCCGTGCCATTTCAGATAGGCTGAGCTACTTGCTCGGTGCGGGGTTGGGTGTGTGTGTGTGCGTGTGTGTGTGTGTGTTGAAGAGGCAGGTTTCTTGTGCTTACAGTATGTGGAGCGTCCCCCCCCTCCCCCCCTCCCCCGCCGGATACATTGCAAGCGATCTCGAGGCAGCTTCGGGATGTCTCTCGCCCGGTGTCCGGCCCGGTTTTCTCCTCCCGCAAGTGATTTTGCTTTGTGTTTTTACGAGCGGAAGGATTAAAAATGCAAAGGCCGCTTTCCAAGAACTTTCCAGGAATCGCGTCACATGACCGCCGGCTCCCGCGCCTCCGCTTGAAGTGGAGCTGCCGTCTTGCAGCTGCTCCTCCCTGCCCGCCTGCCTTCCCCCACCTCTTTCTTCGCCGCGGGGGGGTGGGGGGGGTGGGGGAGCCGGGCTGTGGGCACAAACAAGCGGCCGTCGTCCTGGCCGGGCGTCTTCGTCTTCGGAAAACATGGAAAGCAGTCTCCGCCGAGCTTCTTTCCGGAGCGAAGCTGATGGCTTGCACGGACGGCTCCTGCTGCTGAGGAAACGTCGCTTGGGATCTGGGAGGCTTCAATCCTCCGGGATAGAGAACGTGAGAAAGGCGTGTGCCGCTTCTGGGGTGGGCACCAAAGGGACACGCCGACCTCTCTGCGAAGGGCGGACCCGGCTCTTGATAAGGTGCCGCCCTGCCGTCGGTGCCTTGGGAGCGGTTTACTGCCTACATCCTCAGCCGCTTCCGGACCGCCTAAAATTAATACGTGACCATGCATTGCTTCTGAGCAAAGTATTAGGCCTGAAATAGCCTCGAAGATTTGTCGAACCGAAAATGGAATGTGTCCATGTTTCCAGTAATTCAACATTTAGACTGAGGTGTAGCTGTGCGACTGGCTTTTTCAGGATTGAATTTGTTGCTGACTGGAGACCCTGGCTATTCTCGACCAGAGAAGAGGGTTAATTAGCATATTGTTGTGATAAGGGATTGAAATGGGCAGCATTTTAAATGCTCCCTGTGTTGGATTACTCAATACATACAACATTTTGTTTGGGGGCAAAATTCAAGGTTCTTATTTTTTTTATAGTAATTCTCTGTTTAAAGAAAAATCACAATCTCCAATAGGGCTGATTGTAATGGATGATTAGTATTGAACATTTAAGGACCTTTGTAAAGTGCACTGCAGATATTTACAGGAATCTCTTTCGTTTTGTGAAAACATACGTGGTTTTTATGATCTGGCACACATCAACAGTTGTGTGGTTGTCATGAAGACATGGTTCTTGGAGGCAAATGCCAATTGAGGCTTACCAGATCCGGGTCTGTGGCTCTTTTAAAAGACACTGAATACATGTTTATTTAGATACACTTTTTGCGGTAAGCATTTAGTTTTATTGGCTGCTATATTTATCTTTTTGCCTCCAATAATTTTACTCATGTTTTCAATTATATTTTTATGTTATTTTTGTCTTTTGATGTAAGAATGGTTAACAAGCGGGCAAGCTGTATATTTTCTAAATAAACAAACAAACTATTTTAAAAATATTTCTCAGTAATTTTTTGAACTATTCTGAGAATTTGTTCTGAATTTGAATTTCTATATTCCTGTTAGAAGTTATTGCATTTAAATTCTCTAGTGTGAGATTGTTTAGCTTTTAATTATTTCTTCTGCTTTATCCTGGAAAAATAGTAATATTTGGTAATATTAAATTGTCCTTATTGAGTATTTGTACATGTGAATGTCTTAGTAAATATTTAGGATGCAGGTTTATGTTTGCTCTTACATATATATTTCTCAGAATCCTTTCTTTGACTCTGTTGAAATAAATATTTTTAGCTCGCTGTTGCAGATGTTTATTATTTATTATATTTATATTCAGTTGCAGTCCAATTAAGGACTTCAAATGCTTGAAAGATTTTTTTTCTTTCATTTAATTGTGTCCAATTTTCAGAGACTGCCTGGACCATTCCCATCAGTTTTCTTTGCAAGGTTTTCAGAAGTGGTTTACTTTTGCTTTCTTCCTAGAGCTGAGAGAAAGTGAGTGATCCATGGTGATTCATCTGGCTTTGAAGTCACCTGGATGAAACTTCTTTGTCAGTGCATGTGTCATTTGGAAACAGTTGCATAGATGTTGCATGTTTGTTCTAGTTAGGGCACTTAAATAGCAAAGCACAAGACAAAGTTGGATCAATCCACATGCACAATTCGCAGTTGGGATTTGGGAGATGTGTACATCAGTCCATCTGCAGCCACCTGCAACCTGCACCTATCCACGAACCCCTTCGCACCACAGATATGTGGCAGCGCAGTTGCAGACAACTCTAAATCAAGCTTTAGGCAGAACCAGAGTTCATTGTCTCTTGGTTTGTAGCTTTATATCTTAACCACTACACCAAATGGAAGGGACTCTCATTCACAGATTTTATACACATATAAAATCAAAATGCCTAATTAAAATAAAACACAATGGAAAAACTATCAAGTAAATGGTATCAATAAGAAATGTTCTACAAAACCGTTCTCTTTTAAACTGCAGAAGGAGCAATGGTGGGAACTAGTCTAATTTCAGCTGGAAAATCTCAAAAGGGCCAAAAATGCCGCTGAGAAGCAGCACTCATTTCCTGGCCTTAGTCACCTACATCTAAAAGTTGTTTCTACACTCCCCCCCCCCCCAATTCTATTTATTGGGCCAATTCCAGTTAGAGAATGTGATTCTGAAAGTAACCTGGTACTAAGTCATAGAAGACTTTATAGATTAAAAGAAGCACTTTAAATTGTACCTGGATAGTTAATGGAAGCCAGTGCACAGCTGTCATGTACTCCCAGTCCCAGTGCCAGGAATTAGTGAGCACACAGGCTGTTGCATGCTGGATTATTTTGCAGCTTCTGAGTAGTCCTTAAATACACATTATGGTAGTGAAAATGGGCAATAACAATAGCATGAGGATGAGATATAGCAAGAATTTCAAAGCCCTTGACCTCCTGTCAAGGTAAAACTTATACTGAAGGCAGTGAGAAATCCAGATTCTGACAAAGGTAATCTAGAGTGTCTACTGCCTCTTTGTCCCATGCTGGGCCTGAAACATGCCTGACAAACTTCATAAAATCAATTTTCTCTAGAAAGCTTCATTCATTGTTCCCTACCTCTATTGTTCCTAAAAAGGGAATATTGGAAACAGCAGTAGTTATTTAATAGCTCTGTGTCCAAAGAAGGCCTAAGGAGGAGGCACATCTCACCCTTTTTTAAGGTGCTGAGAGTACCCTTTTGCAGTAATGTAAGGTAGTGGTCACCAACCAGTGGACCGGGAACCACTGGTGCTCCGTGAGAACATTTTGGTGGCCTGCAGAGAAATGTCACTTCGAAAGCACCCCAAAGCAATCCAGGCTGCATGGAAACACAGGGCTTGTGTTGCTTGCATTGTGAACAACATGAAGTAGTGAGTGGAGGGGGGAAGGGTGGGGGGGGGAGCAACTTGTCCCATACGCCCCATGTGCCTTGCCTGGCCACTGGGTTGCTTCTTTCCGCTTCTGCTTTTGGCTGCACGCAAGGAAAGCAGCAAGTCTTTCTCTCCCCCAAACTCCGCCAGAAATGAGTCTTTAGGACCCTGCAAGGCATCCTACTCCAAGAGGCTGTGCTGGCATGACAAGTCTCACAAAGACTCATTTCTGGCAGAGTTTGGGGGAGAGAAAGAAAGACTTCTGCTACTTCTTCTGCTTTCCTTGCACGGAGCCAAAAGTCTCTTTCTCTCTCTCCCTGAGAACGGAGCTGGAGACGGTATCCTGAAATCCCAAATAAAGAATATCGATCGGTAGAAAAACAGGAATTTCCCTGCAACTTTTTTGGGGGCCTTTGGTCCGCAAGATTTAAAATTATGAGTTTGGTGGTCCCTGAGGTCCAAAAGGTTGGCCACCCCTGCTGTAAGGTATTGACTACTTCTTGGATCCAGGTAATTATCTTCCTCTGGCGATGTACACGAGCCAGAAAGGACAAAGATCCAACCCACAAATGGCAGAGGATAGCAGGAAATACCAGCCAAAGGAGTCCCAGATAATACCAGTATGTCAAGAATGCCCCAGTTACTAGCCTACATCCTGGCCATATTAAATCAATTACTGAGCAAATCTTATTGTGTTATAAAAAGATTCCCAAAGAATTATTTTAAGGTAGAAGCCATATTTTGCTCAAAGTTGTAAGAGAATTGCTATTCCTTGTATGTAATTGTAAAATTATAATGCATCATAATGTTGGATCATTTTGCAACATAATTACATTACACCAATTATAGGGTTAAGCAATATAAGATAGAGAAAAACAGTTACTTCAACATAAATAACTACTGGGAAATCCAGTTCTTGATACTTTGATACACTGAGATTGTGTCAGTTCTGTAAATGTGATCCAGTTTTGTGCAGTTTTACAATTTTAATGTCTCAAACCTTCAGAATTTGATCTTGTGTCTTCTTGTATTGCTATAAACATAGACTCTTCAACAATAAAGACCTTCTGTTCCATTGGTATGAGTTCATATTACTGACATCATTTTTTTTGTATTTAGTTCTGAAAGAATAGTAATTCCCCTATTAACTTGAATTTTCCTAAACTAAGTGGTGTCTACAAGCTTTAATGAGCATTATGCTAAATATGTAGCCAACAATTTTATATTGTTGTTGTTAGTTGCAAAGTTGTGTCTGACCCATTGCAGCCCCATGGACAATATTCCGCCAGGCCTTCCTATCCTCTACCATCTTCTGGAGTCCATTTAAGCTCACACCTACTGCTTCAGTGACTCCATCCAGCCACCTCATTCTCTGTTGTCCCCTTCTTCTACTGACCTCAGTCTTTCCCAGCATTAGGCTCTTCTCCATTAGGCTCTTCCTTCTCATTCGGTGGCCAAAATATTCATTTTGGGGATTATATCCCAATATTGCTTTTCCTACTCTTTTATTGACTATGAAGACTACTCCATTTCTTCTGAGGAATTCTTACCCACGGTAGTATACCTGATGGTCATCTGAATTAAATTCACCGATTCCTGACCATTTTAGTTCACTGATTCCTAAGATGTCGATGTTCAGTCTTGTCATCTCTTCTTGGATGACATCCAGCTTGCCTTGATTCATGGATCTTACATTCCAGGTTCCTATGGAGAATAGATCTTTACAGCATTGGACTTTATGTTCACGACCAGATGCATCAACAGCTGAGTGCCCTTTTAGCTTTGGACCAGTCGCTTCAATCTTTCTGGCGCTACTAGTACTAGCCCTCTGCTCTTCCCCAGAAGCATTCCCCAGTAGCAATATATAATTGCTACTATATATATATCTTAATATAAGCCTGCTTCAGTTCAGACCTTACAATCTAGCTCCATACAACCTCATATTCAAGAAAGTGATAGGTAGATATTTTCCTACCAGCAGGTGATATTGGCAGGAGGGTAAGGAAACATGGTGAGGAGAATTCATTCTTCATTTTTTTAAAACAAAACTCCAGATGAATAATTTTTGCCAGGAGGGGATATTAAACCATTGTGCTCATATTCAGCTGTTATTCTCACTGCTGTTATTTATATTTTTTAAAAACAAAATATGAATGTTGAAAACAAATCTGCATTTTATATTTTCTACTTTGCTCATAAGTCTGTCTTATAATTTAATGAATACATGCCAATTACCTTATCTGAAATCCTGTTGAATAACAGTGCATGGGATTTAAACTAGGACTATCTACAAACTGAATATCTGTGTTAGCACTAAACCCTTTAACTGTGCTGAGATGGAGGAAGCATGGGTGTTGGAACAGTTTATGCAGTGCTTGTTCAAGCTGGTTCAATGCCTTCTAAAAAGGAAGTGTGGGATGACACTATTTTCTCAAACAGTACTCAAATTGGTACTTTTCTCAAACACGTGACTGGTACCTGAAATATTGAGACTAAGACTCATTTCCGTGTTCTCAAACAGGTGATTGGTACTTGCAGGTCCAATTAAAGTTACATTAGGCAAGAGAAAGACTACCTGTAAACTATGAACATTCTTGGGGTGATACTAGAAATTATGTACTTATGTACTAAGTATTAGAAATTATGTACTTATTTTGTTATGAAGGTGAAAGAAACTTTGGCTAACAGTTGTGCAAATGTTTTGGATCTTAAATATCTTTATTTATTTGCATCTGTAAATAATTCTAAACATGAACAACTTACAAAATCAATTGAAATCTCCCAATTTAAAGTCTGATCTGTAATATTTGGATAAATTAATGAGTTACTTTTATATTTGCTTTGAAATATATTTTCATAAGGGTTTTATGCATATCTGACAACTAGATGGAACTTTTTTTTTTTAAATTAGTAATTCTAAGTATTCAGGCAGAAATTGAGCAATTCTGAGAATTCAGGATGTGTACTGCACGCCACTCCCTCCCCATATGAGCCAACATAGTTCTTGAGATCCAAGTTTTACATAATGGCACCCATGCAGTTTGGAATTAGTTTTTATGCTAATTTAAAATATTACAGTAAAATTGGGTAAGTTAGAAGTAAGATTCCTGATCACCTTGTGAATTCACTGATTTTAGAAATAGATTACAGTAGTAGCAACTAAATTTTTTTCATAAGTAGACCTAAGAGGGGTTGTTTTTTTTTAATATTTTCAGGGATTTTTCCAAACAAGGGAATATAAATCAAGTAAGTAGCTGAAATATTTAGCAAATTAAAACTTCAACAAACTTTGGAAAGTGTTGGGTTTTACTGATCTTTTTTCTCTAATCCCTTTTATTTTGCATTACAATTTTGCAATTCTGGACTTATCAGAGTAATACATGATACTGATGGTAAAAGAGCCATACTTTGCAATGAGAAAATAAAACAAATTCATCCTACCTGAGACATGTACATATCCATGTAATCTTCTTGGCTGTAATGGAAAATGTTTGCCATGGTCTTTTTCCAGGATGCTTTTTGGTTTTGCTTATTTATTTTTGCCCTCTTAATCTAGCCTAGAGCTCTGAGATTACCTAACAGTTGCCAGTTCAAATACTACACTAAGATCTGATTTTGCTTTTTTTGTGGTGGTGGGGAAATAGGACTCAGTGAAGATTAGCTATGTACTGCTACCAATTCAGCCATACTGAAGAACTTGTGCAAGCACAATTGGATAAAAGTTCCCAATTCTATTTCAAAAAAATGCATACATGGTCTTCAACTAATTATTGTTCACAAATCATTTTGAAAAGCAGCCCTTCACTAGACACATTTTAGTAATCTAATATGTAAATTGTAGTTTATGGTACACCAGCCTACAGTAGCAACTGGCACTTTATGCCTAAGAACAATCTACACATCCTGTGTAATCTTATTTTTTCAGGGAGAATGTAGCACAATCTCTATAGTGTGTTCAGATGAATTATAATACCTGCCAATGGTCCTTGTGGATGTAGTCGTCTGAATTTCTGATGGTTTTTATTTAATCCATGAAGAGATTCCATATAGACATACAAATATTGTATAGTTGTATCAAAAACTGCATTACTATGTCCAATTCTTCCTAGTTGCTAATTACAGCATAGAAGTGATTTCATTTTATTTACATCATGTCCTCTTCTTAGAATAAACAGTCTTTTCTCTGAATTGAGAAACAGGAAAAACAGGTTTAAGCTTCTTGCAAATTATGGCAAACAATTGTAGATTTGCATCAGAAAATGGAACTGAGAAGGAGGTTTGCTAAGCCTTTTACATATTTGTATGCACTCTGGTGTTTGAAGGAAGGCTACTGTTTGTTTCATTTATCTTTGTAATAATTTAATTTGAAAAAAACTAGTATTTTGGTGCATTCTTAAAAATTCCTTTGATGCCTGTATTATTTCCCCTACTAAAAGACAGAATCCAATTTTATATTTGATTTCTTAAAAAGGAAAGATGGATGAATCAGTGCAATTGGCTCCCAGATAAGTACATAGGAGATTAAAAGTTTTTTTGACCAATCTGCTTCAGGCTTTATCACTTACTGTACATCAATTCAAATAGGGACAAGAGGAGTGAAGCAATTAGATAGACTGCAGCATGGATTGCAGGAAGTTCACACATGCTACTAATAATTATATGCAGGGGTGGGATTCAAATTTTTTAACAACTGCCTCTGTGGGTGTGGCCAGGTGAGCATGGCCATGTGACTGGGCGGGTGTGGCCTTTTTTGCAGCACCCTTTTTTTTGCCTCCAGGGCCTCAGGAAAGCCTTCTGTAGGTGTGTTTTTGCTCCCAGAAGGCTTCCCTGGGGCCCAGGAAGGCAAAAAACCAGAGCGCAGGGGAGAAGCAGTAAGACAGCGAGGGGGATCCCAGCACAGCTGATCACTGGAACAGCTGATCATCGGGAGGGAAAAAATACCTTAAGGAGTGACTGGACTGGAGAGAATGCAGTCAGTTATGTTGCACATGCACGATAAGGATTGACTGGGTGGGGAGGGGAGGGGCGGGAGGATAGGGGTAGAGACAGCCAGGGGCATGATTGACAGTTCTCTGAACTGCACAGAATCATAATAACCAATTCTATAGAACTGGTCCAAACCAGAAGAATCCCACCCGATTGTATACTTAAGCAATGACTATGTTCATGTAATATATTCTGGTTTAGCACAATGAGAAAAAACAACCATTGAATAGCAGTGGTTCTTCAGCATTTTGGAGGGATTCCTTCTCATCTCTCAGCAGGGGCTACTCTTGGAATCTCTGTTGCATTCAATTACACTCTCTGCCAATGAAGTATGTTTTTAATAACTCCAGCTGCATGGGTTTAGATTTCTCGTATTTTCCAGGAAAACCTGTACTAAAGAGTTAGGGTTTTTTCCACAGGGTTTTATTTTTGTAGCTCACAAATTCAGATTATTCGAAAGCATCTTTCTGTGTTAGTATAAGAGAGTGCAAATAGCTTTTGGACAGAAAGAGGTTAGCAAAATGTATTTCTTGTAGGTGATGGATGTTCCGCATCCATGACTTTCGCATTTTGTTTTTCTGGCTTTGCTCTCTTTTCCCTGTTGGCACAGGTGTTATGCAAGGATCATATTTTGTGTTTTGACTAGTTGTTTTGCATATAAGCTATTTTGAGACCATGCTATCAAATGAGGAGTTAAGAGACAGTCAAGTAAGAAGTTACATAACTGTCTCCCTATATTTTTGCTTAATGAAAAACAGATGTTGGATTGAGAGGTACTTGACTCTTTTCTCACCCTCTTCTTGCTCAGTCACGCTTATAATCAGAGCCTCTTTTCACATGATTCTGAATGATGTCGGTAATTCAGTTTTGACTAAGCATGTTAGTTTAAAAGTTTGTGAGTCTTTTTGAATATGATCTAAAATATGACCTGTTCTCATAAATGACCTGTTATAATGATTTTGAAGCATTTGTTTACTGTAATTGGGACTCATGTAAAGAACAGATCATGTGTTAGGTAGTATTTATACAGAAATCTTGAAAATTCAAAAGGATTTACAATCTTTTAATCACAACCATATGTGGTTTGTGAACGAGTTAATTCTGGAATTTACAACATGACTCTCAGGGCCACAAGGCTCTGCATCAACTTTCTGTATTTTTAATTTTTCTAAAAAGTGGATCTGACATACTGCAAAGTTCAGCCCCAATCACTATCATCACCTTTACTTTCAAGAATATCCAAGCCCAAAATCAGCTCATGAGCTTGACTGGAAAGTAAAAACTGATGGCTGCAAGCCAATTTTTGGTTTAGAAATATTAAAACTGCTCTGGAAACGTCAACCTTGAACTCATGTTATAGGTAAAATTACTGCTAGTTGAGGCATTTTAATCAGAATGCTCCTTGTACCCTTTGGATATTCCTGGTATAGTAAATGTCTATGGAGATTCTCAGTCATCCAGATCATGGTTGTCCCAAAGGTGATTTTCAGAAGGCAACTGGACTTTCTTGGGATTTTTTTTCTTTGTTTTCCCAAGAAGCTTGTTTAGTCCTGGTATAGTATCACATTCACAATCAAAGCGGGAACGGTTGAAATTGGGAGTGGGATCCAGAGTTGTACATAGCCTTCTTTCATATGAAAATAGATGTCTACCCCAAAGCAAGCTGCAGCAAATTTAATGGAGCAGATGTTTGGATAAGTATTCCAGAGATCCTGAATTGTGTTTGAAAGTCAGACAATTTCTTTCTCAGAAATAGTTTTGTGATTTCTCCTGCCACCAGATTTCTGGCACTTCTTCCCTATAGACATGAGAAATGCTTGCAAGGCCACTGGAGTTCATGGGTTGTTTGAAGGACGAACATCTCTCTTGCAATTTTATGTACAAGTAGCCCTCAATTTAAAGCAGTTTGTTTAGGGACTGTTCAAAATTATAACTGCTCTGAAAAAAGTGACAATTTTTCACTTATGACTGTTATACCATCCCTATGGTCATGTGATCAAAATTGGAGGCTTGGCAACTGGTTCACATTTATGATGGTTGCAATGTCCCAGGGTTATGTGATCTTTTGACAAACAAAGTCAATGGGGAAGCCAGATTTACTTAATAAATGTCTTATTTAGCAATGGAAATTTTGGGCTCAATTGTTACCTGTACATTTAAGGAGCAGCTTTTGGGGCATTTCACATTTTCATAGTATGCTGACACTATTCTGAGCTTAGAAATAAACATGAGCTAAACATCCTAATTCCTCCAAAATAAATCTGCATAGCTGATCTCAAGCTTCCATGGTTTTACAATCACTAAAACAGTTTGCAGGCCAGTTCCATGTAAAAGCAATATAATGCTTTCTCTTTTTCCTTTCCAAAATACATTTATCCAATTCTTGTAAAAACTACAAAGCTAACAACATTGTTTCCTATGCTTCTAATGAAGTATTTTTAATTCTTTCATCTGACTTTTAGGTTGGGTTTATCTCATTTATCCATAGTTTTATTAATTATGGAATAAACTACAATTAGGCTCAAATATATTTTCAACTATTAAAAATCTTTATATTAATGATTTTGACAGCATGCAGTGAGTTTCCCTTCAATCCTTAGTAAAAGAAAGTTTTAACTACTAATTTGAGAACTTTAAAAATTTTTTTTTTAAATAAGCAGGAAAAGGATGATTAAAAATTGATTTTAGAAAGTTACAAATGGATTAAAGATCCAGATGAATTTGAAATAAGACTTTGGAATTATAAAGAAGTCTTTCTGTAGAAAAATGCCTAATTTTTAAAAAAAAATAGAGTTAAAAATTGGACACAAGGGAACTCAAAGAGCTATAGTGGCACAGTGGTTACAATGTAGTACTGCAGGCTACTTCTGCTGCCTGCTGGCTGTCTGCAATTTGGCAGATTGAATCTCACCAGGCTCAAGGTTGACTCAGCCTTCCATCCTTCCGAGGTGGGTAAAATGAGGACCCAAATTGTTCGGGACAATATGCTGACTCTATAAATTGCTTAGAGAGGGTTGTAAAACACTGTGAAGTGGTGTATACAGTATGTTTATGTGCTATTGCTATTATAATGAAGACAAGGAAACATGAACTTGACTGTAGAATTACAGAATGGAACAAAATATTCTAACACTGGACATATTGAAGGTATTTTTTGAAAAAAGGACAGAGACATCTACCTCTATGGAGAGACTGAACCTAAAACATGTTATGAAAGAAAAACAAGTTCTGCCTGACAGAGTTGAAAGTGGATTTATAAATGATGGGGTACAAGAACAACATTTAAAAAGATATTACGTTAGACATATTAAAAAAACCAGCTGTATAATAGCTATTAAAAGGATATAAAACAATAAACCAAAATAGAAGCAATAAACCAATATAGGTAATATTCCTATATTAAATTTCCAAGGCAGAGTTGTTAAAAGTTTTGGAGAATCCCTTTTGAAGGGACAAAAATGGACTTTTGCTGATACCAAAGGGTAATGATAGTGCTTTATAGATTTGTATATAGATAAGGATTGGGATATAGAAAGAGATCATTTGTATTTTAAGAGATAATAAGTTTGCAAATTGTTTACACTTGTGATGTCATTTTATTTATTTTTTAATTTTTGTATTTTCCCCTTTTCTTTCTTTTCTGCACTTCTATTTTCTTTCTATTCTTTGTATTAGATTTTATAATGAACAAAATCCTATGCTCATAGCAGACTACAATTATACTCAATATTTGTTTTTCTGTCATTCTGATTCTGACAATCTTACTGAAGTTTTTGGAATAGAAAATCTGGTCATTATTTTTATAGAGATACAAAATAATTTTCAATTGGGTAAAAAGGTACTTTTTATAAAGTTTATTATTCGGTTTTTATTTCTGGTTTTGGCTGCAAATTTTAACATATTCTTCTTCCACATGCCCACACCCACAGATCTTCCCCTTCCCATAAAAGTGTAGTAAAACTGAATTCTTGTACAGTAGTGCCCTCTGGTGGTTCACATATACCAATTCAACTTAGCAATATTTGGGAATGAAACTTCTATTTTGCATATCCTAAGATTTTACAAATTATTTGGAGAAATTGATAAGGATTTAGTTAGAAATTAATACTCCATCTACAGAAAGTTGTTTTCCATGATGATAAAGACAAAATGTAATTTCATCGGTCTTTGGGAGTATTCGTTTTCTTGCGTCTAGTGTGATACCTAAATGAAAAAAAACCCAGATGATTATATTACGCCAGTGCCTCAGACACCAAATAATTTCAATACTTGTTTTTAAAGAGACTAGGAGTGTTATTAATAGTTATATCTGAAAATGTTATCTTTATAAAAGAAAACTGTTAAGACATCTTATATTAATCCTATAATTAAACAATTTTTCTGTAATCGTAACAAATCTTCTATTGTTTGGCTGAAGGGCAAAAGTAGGTTGTAGAAAGATTCCAAATGTTTTTAAAATCTGAACTCTGCTTGGAATATTCATAGGAATAGGGGTTCACCAAAGCATACCCAGCACGATTCCCACTTTCACTGAAATGTCTGGTGGGAAAAAAGAAACAAGATATTCTGGAAATCTGTTATCTGTCCTTCTAGTTATGTTGCTAAAGTTAGAATTCCATGTCAACACCGAATTATTTCTTTAAAAAAAACCTGTGGGAGTCTGGGACCAAATTCAAAAGGAATTGTGGTGGATTGTACCGATCCAGAGTCTTTCTTACAAGGAAGAGTATGCATTCCAGAGGAGTAAGAGACAACTCAGTTCAGATAATTTGTGTGAGAGAAAGAGAGTGAAGAGAGCCCCTTCCTAATAGTTCCCAAGTATAGGCTTGTATAGTACAGTGCTTTAGTTTGCCAAGATTCTGTCTAGAGGTAGTGAATAATAAAGAAATCTGCTTGATGAATTACCATGTCTTTCTTAATTCTGAGGGCTTGACAGGAACCTTGCTCATTCTAAGCATAAAAGTACAATATGAGTACATCCAATCCAGTACTTTCTTGAACTTTCTTGCCCATAATAGAAATCAATGACACACCTGAAACTTCCTCAAACTCTCTCATCTAAAACTGTATATTCCTTTAAGAGCATATGATTGACACCAAAACATTTAGAATGCATCTCAGGTGCACATCAACTGGACTAAAGGCATATCAACTTCCCAAAGAGATACAGGCCGCAATCATGATACTTTTTCACTACTTCCACTGGGAAGTATTTATTGAAAGGTATTTATTGGCCAAGTGGCTTATAGAGTAAAATGGTCCACTAAGCAATAAAACAAAAATA
Source organism: Laticauda colubrina (assembly GCA_015471245.1). NCBI lineage: Eukaryota > Metazoa > Chordata > Lepidosauria > Squamata > Elapidae > Laticauda > Laticauda colubrina. The sequence goes on along the minus strand of BLBF01000022.1, from coordinate 36,901,372 downwards.
TTTGTTCTTAATTTCAGTCTTGAAAAATAGAGATGTAAAACTAAACATACTCCAGAATATATTTCTCACAAAATTTGCAAGTGAAGCCATTCCTAGGCAAGCGAACTCTTAGGAAGAAAAGAAGAACTGCACATTTTTTATGACAGCGGTTGCCCACCAGTGGGCTGTGTGGGCTGTGGCCCACTGGTGGGCTTTGAGGAAATATTGATGGGCTGCAAAGAAATCTCACCTCCAGAGCACCCTCCCAAAGCAATTAATCCAGGCTGCGCAGAAACACAAGGCTGCACTGCCCACATGGCCCGCAGGAATGCTTCCCGCCCACTCAGTCCTTACCCAGCAAACTTGCCTGCTAAAATTGCTATTTTTCCTTTTTCTGACCATTTGTTCTGCTGTGCCAGGAGATTTAGATTAGCTAGGAAGCAGGAAATGGTTGGATTTCTTGCTTTCTAGCTAGTGTTTAGATCTTCGGCTTTGCTTCCCTTAGGACTAAAGGTTTGCTTGCAAGCAACTTCAGTGTAGACTCACGGCAAGCAAATTTGAAACTGAACTAGCCAATGGCAGATAGGTGGATCACTGAATGATTCTGCGAGCAACTCAATCTGCCTGCTTTGCCTGATTTTGGGTAAAAATTGCTTTTTTTTAATAAAAAACCCAATATTTATATAAATATTTATAATATTTACATATAAGCCATGCCCAGCCAGTCACATGAGCAAGCCACACCCACAAAACCGGTTAGTGGTCCCTGGGATCTAAAATTGTGAGTTTGGTGGTCCCTGAGGTTCAAAAGTTTCCACAGCTGAGAGTAAATCTGAATGATTTCTATGGTCTGGCGACCCCTGTTCTATGAGGTTATTACATTCCTAAGAGTTCCAAGATATGAAAAAAATAAATAAAAAGCAAAGTATTTGCACAACACAGTACTCCTACATTTTAGAAAATGCAGAACAAGAGCCAGATTTTCTGAATCCAAAGAAACTGCTTTAGTAAAGTCAAATAATTTTGTACCTTAATAAAATCCTTTGAGTTGGAAGAAAGAACAATATGGTTTAACTTCTAAAAATAGTTAATTAACTCTTGAATCTAAATGTTAGAAGTACTGCTGATATTAATGTCTACTCAGCATAACATGTTCCCAAATTTTTCCAGCATTTAGACATTTTCACCCAAGATGCATATTTTATTTTCAGTTTTGGTACACTGGTTAAGATACTGATCTAAGACCATAAAAAGAGTTCAGATTTACTCTCAGCTTGTGGAAACTCATCCAACCTCCTTAATCTACCTATAGGGTAATCAGAAGGATAGAAATGTAAGTGCATGAATGAGTGCATGAATGCTATGTGTGTTTCAGGCTCACTATGAGTGCATGAATGCTATGTATGTTTCAGGCTCACACAGAAAAAAATAAATAAAAAAAACTGGCTACCTTAATGAGTAACAGAAATGCTCTGCTCTTGCACTCATAACTTCTCTATTAATAATTTCTCTATTATTTCCAGAGAATGCATGAACCTAAGGGTTGAATCTCTGAACTCTAATCAGTCAATAAATGCAGACCAAACCTGTGATACGTGTTCAACTGAGTTATGCACCAGGAAAGAACTTGAAGTATTGTAATTCCATTCCATTTTAATTTTACAATTGATACCTTCAGATATACTTACTGTCCTACAGGATACCAGCGGTGTTTGGTTGTGTAAAACATTTTACTAAGTGTCTCAATTGTAGGCTTATTCTTGTAGACTTCCTTTTCTTCTAATTTAGATTTCAGGACTTGATCGTGTGTTTCTTCTTTATAGGTCACTGGGTCCAGTTGTGGAATGGGCTGTCAAAGTATATGTCATCCAAATTAAGAAATACAACAAAAGTCTATTTCTCCAAAAACATTCCATTTACTGACACTACACATCCAAATGTGCTGGTACTATTTGACCATAGTAAAGCTAAGAGATGCTGAGAATACAAGACAGCAGAACTCTTAATACTAATATACACCAAGGAAAGTTTTATAAAAAGCCTTTCTAATAAGACCTTATTACAAAGGCTTTTTACAATGCTCCCTTTAAATTTGGAAGACTTGCTTATCCTCTCTGCCTACTCCCTTTAATCTATAAGAGTCAATAATTACATATTTTGTGGAACTGAATTCATAATTGTGCGTGAAATAAAAGTATTATTATCTAAATGTTATTCCAATCGATATTAGAATCACTGACTCAAAACTTTAGAGAGGGAGCAAAGTCCCTCTACAGCTTATCATTTATAACTGTACTCAAGATAATCCATACTCAATGAAAGCATTTACACCTTTTAAAATGATCCTGGACAATGTTTAAGATTAAAGCCAACATTGTACCTCTTTTAATAGTACTGAGATTATCAGGACACCATTTTCCCACTATATGACCTGAATCTATGTCATCTATTTGAAAGTAGCTCAAAGTATCTGAGGTAATTAATGTAATTTTGCTACCTCCCATATTTATCTTTTATGATCTTACCTTGTAAATCACATTCATGGGATAAACACCCAGCACCATATATATGAAGGTTACCTAGGACTAATAACAATTTTCAGTAACTCACTTTGGTGTGCTCATATGGGATGTCCACTGAAGGGTGATAGCAAACAATTGTCTTTCCATCTGATGTCATAGCAAGTTCAACTTTGCTAGAAAATGAAATAGACATCAACATTCCTGGCATTTTAAAAAGAAGGCACTGGAGATATTGCTTTAATTAAAACTTACAAAAAATATCCCAAACATAATTATTTTGAATAAGTTATAAAATATTTAACTAAAAAACACTAACAAGATTAAAAGTTGCCAAAATATATTCAATAACAAAGTATTTTAATAAACATAAAAAACAAACAAACATACAATGCATAGGAGCTGAAGGTGGTATTTATAATCTAAACACAACAAAATTTTAAACACCCACATTCAATATTTCTGTGGGATGGATGAACTGCCTGCATGAAGACATGATAGCCATAGGCATATGCCCCACCAATGATGCATACCGGCAAAGTGGTGGGTGAAATGAAGAATTGTGTACCCCGCAGTATGATGAAAATAATGCAAAGAACAAGAAGATGATTCAATATTTCTGTTGAAAACTATTAATGAAAGTAACTATTTGGTACTTCTATAGTAACAATTAAAAAGGAGATCAAACACATATAAAACATTTGAAAGATTATTCAAGATTTTTTGGCACGTGTCAGTTTTCTATCAAATTTCCTAGAATTCTGAGTTGTCTCAGAACAATATATATTTCAGTTCAGGAGATATGGTAATAATATGCTAACTTGCAAACTGGACCATACTGGCTCTATCGGGCCTGCTTATTATTTTGCCCCGAATATATAAACTTGCAGAAAGGTTAGACATTTTTTTTGTGAAACAACTTTTAGAAACCCTGCATATAGCACCTCTCTCTCATAATTAAAGAACAATATAAATGCAGGAACAATTGGAAGCAGTTTACAGAATCAAAAAAGACAAGTGCTTTGTATACTCTTCCACATATTGGGAATAATTCTTCTGCAGGATTTGCTGTCCTAGTGATAGTCATTTTTCACAGTTTAAATAATCTTTATGAAAAAACTAATATTCTTATCTGTTTAGAAATTAAAATGATATATATTAATTAATTAAACCTAATCAACGTATCAGGCTGGTTAGTTTAAAACAAAGGCACACACTAGTTTTTGCATCTGTCTTCAACCCACATGTAAAACAAGGGAGTTGCAGTGTACTGCAACTGGTGGCACACTGTATGAAATTCAGTTACCAGCCCATTCAGTACAAATTTAACAATCTTTGTAAATTAATAGTGATAACATGTAGAATAGTTAATACTTGCCAGTTATAGTCATTAGGAAGTGGTGAATAGGTAGATTTGGGACAGGCACGAAATACGGCTGCATCTACAAATACAGGAGCAAAATAATATTAGTAAGACAATACACACTAGACTGTCAGTCTCTAAACATTGTGGGAATGAAAATAACACCAAGGTTATACCTTGTGTGCTAATCTAGGGATTGATGATAAATTTAGGTATTTTAATTCTGGCATAAACCCAGTTGTTTCACTGTTCAAAACCTACAAATCAAAGTGCAACTTTGAAAGAAAAAGATAAAGGACTTCTATATTTTATCCAACTTGCTTTTCTCCAGTATTTTGGATTGAAATTCTCATATCCTCAGTTTTGATACCTTGGAATAATGGGAACTGGAAACATCAAGCTGAGGAGAGCTGATTTAGAACATACAGAAAAGGATGAAGTAGGGAAGGGATATAAATGTTCATGGACATTTCAGGCAAGACTACATACATTGGGAATCCAAGTATATGTCATTCAATAGCACTCACTAGCACTGAGTTCTACATTTTTTTTAAAAAGGAAGACCAACAAGGTTCTTTTTCTGCTCATGTCATAACTACAGTCACCATTGAAGCTGCATTATTTGTTCCTCTTAACTGATGTAGTCTTGGGAATTTAGATTTATCACCCCAAATTCCATTATATTTCCTTATTCATGAATATACGGTAGGTAGTCCTCAATTTACAATCACAACCAAGACTGGAAATTCTGTTGCTAAGTAAAGTGGTTGCTAAATGAATCATATCCAATTTTATCTTTTTAGCCTGTGGTCATTAAGGGAATCATGCAGTTGTTAAGCAAATTTGGCTTTCTCCTATGGATTTTACTTGTGGAAATCCCATGGGAAAGTTGCAAATGGTAATCATGTAACCATGGGACACTGAAAGCCTCATAAATATGTGCCAGCCCCAAAAGTTGATGATGTGACCACAGAGAGATTACGGTGATACTAAGTGTGAGGACGGTTTGTACTTCTTTTAGTACAGCCATAATTTCAAACAGTTGTTAAATGAATGGTCATAAGTCAAGGATTACCTGTAAAGACACTGACTAAGCAAAAATCAGAAAATAAAACTGTTTCTTCTTGCATAAACTAAATATTAGTACTGAATGAATAGAAAAGGGCTTAATCAATTTTACATTGAAGTCAAGTCTCTCTGCCAAATAACATAGCTTTACGGTGACAACATCCTTATCTCTTGAGCAAAAGAAGACCACCACATGGAGGATTAGCAGATGGCCAATATCTGACATAATGTTCATTTTTTCAGAAAGATTGGAATGGGCTGTTGATTTCTAATGTAAGGTCACTACTCTCCTGGCCACAAAGAAACAGTATTCTAGAATCGAATACCCAGAGAATGCACAATGCTTACCAGTTAGTAAAGGCTTCCTGATGAAAGTTGCCAAATGCAAAATAGACTTCCTTGAGGCCGTGGCCATGGTAGCTGGTTAAAGAGTGGAACTTGGAGAAATCAATTCAGGTTTCACTCCTGTTTGAAAGTCAGCTCATTAGCTTAAATATGTTGTCAATAACAAGGTAATTTCTCCAGTATTTCAACAACTGTTCCATGCATTGCTAGAGAGCAATTAACAATACAGAGTCTAATCATTGCCTGAGAATTCATTATTTTAATTCCACAGATGGGAATTTCATCATATTTACAGTCATTATTGACTATGACTTCATTAGTCATAGTCCTCTAAACCAACGTTCAAAATTTTCAGGTATGTGGACTTCAGTTCCCAGAATTACCATCAATGGCCATATCTATTGTGGAATTTTGGGTCTTGCCCATATATCTGGAAATTGCCATGGATGAGAAATACTGTTTGAAAGTCAAACATTTCCAAGGTAGAATGAGGATATTGCAAAAATAAGGAGAAACCAAATGTCATATAAACCATGCAGGATCTGTTTTACCCCTTTATTTCAAACAGTTTTATTTAATCTTTTTTGTAATGAACAGTCAAAAATTGTCTCTCATTTACTATAGCACTATGTATGTGCCTACCATATAAATTTAACTTTTATTTATTAATAAATTTATATAACTCTCATCTCATGAAAAGTGATTGCATACTAGAATCCAGCAAAACAGTAACTATATAAAACAGTCATTATCTTCAAACCACTACATAATTATTAAAAAGCATTAAAACTATTTATTTTTATTCTACCTTTATATTTATAAATAACTCAAGATGGTAAACATAGCTAATACAGTATTCTTTCCTCCTCCTATTTCCCCACAATAAAGACCTATGTGGTTCCACTTGGGCTGAGAAAGAATGACTAGTCTAAAGTCACCAAATTGTCTTTTGGTGGGACACTCTCTCCCTTTTCAAGGCCAGTATCTTAACTACTATACCAAACTATAGAAGAAAAGTTAAAAAAGAAAATAATAGGCAGAAGATATTAATGATAAATCTGTTCTTTATCAAAATATTACTTGAATGCAATAGCTATTGCTGCCATGGGGTGGCTTTAAATGAGCGCTCAAGTCTCTAATCTTTCACAAGCCCCAAATCTAAGCAGAATTAACACAACTTGATTGTTTTTTAACTTATTCCCACCCCCACCACCTACATATTAATCCTTGTTGTTCTTAGTCTGGAGACTAAAATTTATAAAGAAAGGTTACAAGAATTGGGCTTGGCTAGTCTAGTAAAGAGAAGGGCCAGGGGAGACATGATAGCAGTCTTCCAATATTTGAGGGGCTGCCACAGGGAGGAAGGGGTCAATCTATTTTCTAAAGGACCTGTATGCCAGACAAAGAATAATAGATGGAAACTGAACAAGGAGAGATTTAACCTGGAAATAAGGACAATAATCAACCAATGGAACAGCTTGCCCTTGGAAGTTGTGGGAGCGCCATCACCTGAGACTTTCAAGAAGAGATTGGACTCAGAATTTGTCAGAAATGGTGTAGAGTCTTCCGCTTGGGTGGGGGTTAGACTAGATGACCTACAAGGTCCCTTCCAACTCTGATTATCTGTTATCTGTTAGTATTTGTCCCAGTTATTTTGAGGATGCACTTGTTTTACATTGCGCTTGCCTAGTTCTTGAATCAATGCATGGTGTGACACGGGGTTTCGTTTTTTAGCTAGCTTGTCATTTTTAATTAGGCTGACAGGAGATGACTGGCCCAAAGTCATTCAGCTGGTTCCCATGCCTAGGGGAGGACTACAAGCTGGGTCTGTCTGTTAACAGTCCAGCTGCACAACTGGCTCTTCTTGCATCTTTATTCCAATATGGCTTTTAAAGTGATTAAAAAAACTAATGTTACAAATATAATGAATAAACAAATAATAAAAGCTAAAATGCTACTTTAGTATTTTAAAATAGACATGAATTATATTTTAAAAAAAGGATTTTAAGCCAACACTGAAAAGAGAAAGAAGCATCTTTAGGTAAGTATTTCAGGAAGGTAGTTCCATACAGTATCTCTGGGAAATGTAAAAATTCTGACTTCTAGTGGCATCCATTTAGTTTGGAGAGTAGTATTTGAAATTCTCAGTGAAAGATTTCAAGGCAGAAATGAGAAACCATTTCATTGTCATTCCAAATCTTGCTAACTGGTGGTCACAATGACTGGATCAACTAAATCTTATAAGTGAGCACCAACTGGAAAGCAGGAGGTTCATTAGTTTTGGAAGTTGGATAAATTTATACAGGAAAAGGTAGGCTCTAACACAGTTGTGTCTTGAGCTGTGAAATGAAACACAACAAATTGGTTTAGAATTAAACCATTAAATTCACAAACAGGTATAAAATGAATTATAGGCTTGTAATGGTGTTATACTTAAAATATTTAAATTCAGTTTACAATAATAACCTGCATATTGTACATTCCTATGCAATTAAGTTTTAAAACGTAATAAGTTGACTTAAACAGCAGGGAAGGCAGAAATAACGAGATGTCTGCTAGGACTTATTTCTCTCCTTTTACTGATTTATTAATCATTCGCAGGAAAATAATAATAACCTAATTTAGCGAATGGGAGATTCAACTAGGATGAAAAGAGTGGAAGCTGCATTCTAACACGTGGACAAGATCAGACACCAGTTGTGCCCAACTACACTATTTAAACGGCATCAGCTAAAAGTTTCTACATCGGAGCGCATCTTTTGCGAAAGGACAAGAGGACGTGATCACACAGCCAAAAGTCTAATCCAGGGGGAAAAAATAACGCAGAAATGCTTACCAAATAGAGGACATCGGATCTCTATCACGTAGGAACGAATTTTCGGAACTTCCGGAAACATCTCAAGTTCCACCAAAGGACATTGGGAAATGTAGTTCGGATGAGGCGGCTATCCGAGTGTGTTATGTTGGATTTTAGCGCAGGATTCTTTCCGATTAGTTAGTTCCCTTTTCATAGTCTATCAGCACAAACTTTACTTTCGTTCCTCTGTCAGAAGCGTAGCCTATGTTTTTGCATGGGATGGTGTATGAAAATAAAAACTCCAGACAACTTCAGAAAGAAAAGAGTGCTCTGTCAATAAGTTTTTGGGTTAGTTCTAGTATACCGCCGAATTGTCTGATTTACAGTTATTTGACAGTAATTCATGACAAAATTAACAGTAGTTTGCAGAATCCAATTTTTGGTATACATAACACACAGGCATGTACTGTATATTAACCGTGTAAATTAGAATAAGCTAGACTAAAATGGTAACGGCTAATTTGAGGTAATTGTGTGTAAACTAGATCAACTATGATTTACTTGAACCATTTAACACAGTGGTTAATGTGTGAAATCAACAAAGGATATTTTCCATCCAAATTCTCCTGTTGGAATGGGGGGGGGGGGGAATCACTTAATAATTGGGTCCTTAGAAACTAATTTTACATGAGCTCAAGTCAATGATAATACAAAGCAATAACATGCTTGTGTTCAGATCTACTCTAATTCCAAGTAGATAATCCTATAACTGGTTTTGGCTGGAGGCTCTAACATAAACAAAAATATATTTGGAGGCTTAAAGCCCTCCTATCCTGGTAAGTAGCGTGTAAGTCAATTTCTTGACTTGTGTTTCTACATTTGAGGAAAGACTTGGTGCAATTGTAAAATATAGAAATGATAGGTATCTGCAAGATCCATTATTAGCATCTCCAAATTAGTTTGGGAAAACTTGGACAAAACCTGAAAATCAATGGAGGTAACATACTTTAACGTAAGTCTGTTTTGTGACCTGTTGGACCATAGGTGAACACCCTAGGACCCACAATGAAAAAGTCCTCCAAATTCCAAATCACTAATATTTTGTTCCTTAAAAATATGCCGAAATGGTTAGCCGGTTTCATATTTATTTGCCAAAATACAGACTTAATATTCCAGTGCTGTCAGATATAAGAATGGAAGGATAACATTCAGAAATTGGTGTCGAATGAAAAGAGAGAGGCAGTACTAGATGGGAGGAGAGGAGAAATAAGTTGGGAAGTGGCATATCCAGTATTGTGGATGAGCTTCCAAAAAGTGTTTTGTTCAGCACACCTCCCAGCAGTGTCATTTTTGTACCCTAACAGAAGCCCAGAATAAAAGAACAATACTACAATAATATGTAAACATAGACCAAAAAAATCTTTAGCACAGTGAGGAAAGGTATGGAGACAACCTGTTTTAGAATTTAGAATAAATCAGAAATCATCCATGGTAGGCTAAAACAATAAAAAGAGGGTAAAAGGATGTCAAAAGGATGGAGAAATAGTACCATAAAGAGAGAGTCAAACTATTCTCTAAAGCAGTGGTCCTCAACCTTTTTTGTATCAGGGACCAGTTTCACGCAGAAACACTTTTTCAAGGACCGGCAAAATCAATTATTCCGCAATAGTAAAGGGCTTCTTAACTTTAGCTAATATAAAATACATATTTTAATCACGATTATTCATTCTTTGCGGCCCGGTACAAAATGATCCACGGACTGGTAATGGTCCGGGGCCCGGTGGTTGGGGATCTCTGCTCTAAAGCATCTGAAGGCAGGACAAGAAGTAATGCATGGAAACTAATCAAGGAGAGAAGCAACCTAGAACTAAGGAGAAATTTCCTGACAGTGACAACAATTAATCAGGGGAGCAACATGCCTCCAGAACAGGGGTGGAATTCAACTGGAGTTACTACTGGTTCGTGACTATGAGTCATCCTGTTTTTAGGTGAATCTGGCTTCCCCCAGGGACTTTGCTTGTCAGAAGCCAGCTGGGAAGGTTACAAATGGTGATCTCATAAATGCCAGTTGCCAAGCACCCAAATTTTCATGATCATGGAGATGATATAGCGGTAGTATGAAAAATGGTCATAAATAACTTTTTCAGTGTTGTAACTTTGAATGATTGCTAAACAATGTAAGTCAAGGACTACCTGCATCAGTGGTGCGTTTCAAAATAGTTTACCACCAGTTCAGTCAGCATGGCTTGGTGGTTGCGCTTTGTGCACACATTTGCACACGCACGCATGCAAAATGTGCACTTTGCGCACATGCAGAGGCTTTCCAACCCATTTCCTGCACTCTCCCTGTTGCTTCAGCAGCTGACGCGCAGAAATGTGTTGTGCTGCGCAAGCAGCTGTGCTTCAAAAGGAGTGAATAAAGGTCAGTATGGGAGCCCAGGTGACGGGTGGGCCCAACAGTAGCTCAGAGAGAACCAGTTCGGTCTCGGTGATTTCGGCGCTACCCGTATGCCAGAACTGGTCCAAACTGGTAGAATACCACTACTGACCTGTATTCTTCAAAACATTTTGCATTACCATCTTTTAGATTTTGACATCTTCCATTTATTGTTGCTGGCAATCCTATCTATCTATTTAACACAAGGCAGAACTGAGTCATTCAGCCAGAGAATTGCAGCATTGTGACCAGTGCAATGGAAATATGGTATTGTAGAATGGAGACACTACTTCTCCCAGTATTGCTAGAGATTGGTGGTTTTTTTTCCCCTTGGATATTACTTAGGTGATGGTGTCATAGTATGGTTGCTTTAATTGCATATTACTTTCTTTAAGGGTAACATTGTTTTTAAGTAAAACTGCACTCTTTATGGACATGGCTGTGTCATTTTCTTCACCACAGTACATAAATGATTTATTGCTTTCTTCTTCTGAGAGTTCTTTCTCCCTAGTCCAGTTTTTCCTGATGATCCAAATACTAATCAGGCCTGACCCCAATTAGTTTCTAAGCCCACATAAAATCAGCCAGATGCTGCTTTCTGTTGCATTGTTTACATGTCCTTCAGCAGGTATACGCCTTCCCCATCCTGGACTTTAATTCGATGCCAGAATTCTCAGTCCATGTGACTATTTACATTAAGTTTTTTTTTTCTGTCAATAAAATAGTTTAACACTGAACTGTCTAGAGAAAATGTAACATCTTCTCCAATTCAAGCTGCTGCGGGTGTCTTAACAGATATGTTCATATGGCCGTATGGAAGCGGTTTGCTGCTGACATCTTCTAGAGAATTTTTAAAATGTCACTGTACTGTAAGAGATATTTTCAGGAGAGCTGAAGTAGGAAGGAGTGATTTGTAATTGTAAGAAAGGATCTATAGCCGGATGAGTTACAGGCTGGCCATGCCCATGCCCAGTTTAGCAAAGGAGAAAAAAGTAATAATATGTCATGTGATGACATCATGACAACATGAGTTTATCACATCCTGATCTATAGCAAAAGAAACACAGATCAGCAAATAAAAGATGTTTCACATTTTCTCAAAATAATTTTCTTTGAATTCAATTGTGGTATCAAATATTAGTATCACAAAGCAAGCTTCCTGGATAAATCCTTCATAATAATACCAGAATTTTACAGCCACTGGGGGAGCAGGGAAATAGGAAGTTATTTGTGAAGGACTCCATTTCTAAGAAGGCCTCATGATCAGATAACTATCATTCCAGTCTTGGATTCAGAAGAGACACTCAAAATAGAGTTGCAATTGAAATATGAAGGTATGAAAGAATTTGTTTTCAGTGCAAACGCAATGTGAGAACAATGTTAAATTACCAATAGGCATTATGAGACAGCTGCCTCAAGATGCAAGTTTAGGATGCAGTGGAATGGCAGTATGGAATATGGAATAGACCATGTACTGACTTTTACAACAAGAGAGATACAGCACTGATAGCTAAGCAGATGTTTGATATGATCTGCCTTTATGTACAGGTATTACATTATGATGGTCTCTAACGTCTACATGACCACTGAGGTATAATAAGGTTATCAGATACATGAAGAAGGGACATGGAAAATTGGACAAATGGGTGGGTGATGGGGAAACACATTGATTGTTTAACTTTCTCGGCATCCCCAGCAAAATTGGGGAAAATTGGGGGAAATTAGTGAAAATAAAGTATTTAGACCTACATGTGCATGAAATTCCTTTTTCCAGCATCAGTTTTTTAATTGCAGAAATGTGCTGGAGCCAATTAGTAGGCAAAAGTCTTATATGTAAACACGGAAGCATCACTCCTTTCTAGTACTGATTGCTACCTAGATGGGTAATAAAATGTCTGCAAGAAAACCAAATTTAAGAGACTAGCAAGGAACTCCATTGTTCAGCCCTGAACTACAAATCTTCTTTTGTTCGAACCAAAAGACTTCAACCTGTAACTAATTAAAGTCTTATTTCAGGCAACAGGGAAAGTTGTATTCACAACACCAATCTACAAATTAAAACCAACCTTGTTAACTTGTCATTAGCATTCATGAGGGAAGCATTACCTCAAAAGTTGCTCTGGAAGAAATACTCAAAAGGCTTGACAGTATTTGATTTTAACCTGTGCTTGCTGAACGGAGAGCAGGAGGATAAAAACATCATGTTTTCCTTTTGCCCAATCCTAGGTGCTTAAAAGATATTGATCTACCTGTGTACTGAGGGAGAACGATGCAGTATTATCTCGTTGGTAGATCTCGCGGAATTAAATGTGCTTAAGACTATTTGAGAGCGAACATAATAAACTAGCTTAAAAAACACATTTAATATTTTCCCCCATGAGCCATATTAAAATGTTTACTTATTTGATGATCGTGTGATGGTCTACGTAAAGGAAATTGGCAGGGCTAAGCTTCACTGGTTTAATGTTTTGTTCTTTTGTGTTAAACTCAGCCAACTTTGATTCAGCAAATAACGATTAAGCAACCGTGGTTTAATCTTCAAACAAACAAACAAACAAACAAAAAACCCCAACCCTCAGTGGGATGAGAATTTTGCTGTTTGCCTGAGGCAACAGAACGCAGAACGGTCTTTCTGGGGCAAAGAGAGACGCACCAATGGTTCTCATTTTTTAGGGAGACGAAGAGTCGCCTCCCGCCACTCCGAAAACCATTGGGTTCATTCCACCTGCCTTGCTCGCCATTGACACTACACTTCCCAGCTTGCCCCCGGAGGTGCTGCGATGACGTTACGGGAAGTGAATCACGGGCTTCTTCCGGTAGCGCGTAAGCCCCGAGCGGAGTCGAGGTCCAGTGGAGACTAAATCCTGATAAGACAAGATGGCCGGGTTGCCCCGCAGAATCATTAAGGTACCCGCTTTACTTCTCCTCTTGTCTGTTTCCTCTCCTCCCTTCCTCCCCCTGCGGCAGCTGGAGGCAGGCCCCGCGTCCAGCTCGTGGCCGGGAGAGCCTTGGAGCAAATGCTTCGGGGGCGCGGCGTTTCCGGTGAGGGAGACAGGCAGTGGTGGTGTCACTTTGGTTGCCCGCGCCGCTGCTGCGGGGGTGGGGGTGGGGGTAGGAGGGGCGGCGAAGGACCGGCCCGCAGGAGCAGCCACCGCCATTCCAGGCGCGCGCGTATGTTGCAAAGGAGCGACGGCCGATGGGTGCGTGACGGATGCAAGGAGCGCCGCGGACGAGGCCTCGGCACCTCAGCCTGCCGGGAATGAATGGGAATTTTAGGCGGGGAGGCTGGCCCGACTCCTCTCCGTCCGTCCCCTCTTCCGGACCTTTACCGCGCGAGCCACCCGCCCCTCAGTCCCTTCCCTTCCCTTCCCTCTCCTCTCCCGCTTCTTCGTTTATTCCGCGGCCGGAGTGGGAGGTGTTTCGATGGGGCTAGACTAGATGTATGACCTCGGGCCGGGCCGGGCCGGGCCGGTAGGTGGGTGGTAACGGCTCAGCTGAATTGCTTCCCCAGAGCTCTGATACGCAGCCTCTACATTCGCCGCCGAAATAATTCTGCTCTTTTCTTTCCGACAAACAGCTAATCCGGGGAGAAGTGAGCGTGCTCTCCCTTCCCACGAGGAGGAAGGAGATGGTCAGTTTAGCGATGACTCATGAGTCCCTCCTTAAGGAACTGTGCTTTCACCGCTTGCCAAATTACCTTGCAGCTCCTTTCCCCATCTCCTGTGTTATTGAGTCAATCCAGATTTGCATAGAAGTACTAAAATACTTTTCATTTGAATGCATGCATCTTATGGCGGATTCTTGATGCCTCTATGTGTGGCATAATTTGTTTTCTGCAGAATTTAATGTATAGTTTTAAAACCATGAAGAAATGAAGGTGAATGAACTGTTAAGCGCTTGATTTAAAATAAATCCACTTACAAATTGTCAGTCTTCCATATGTATTTTGTCATTTGTAGCATTTTGTTTTGTGTAGTTGAATATTTATGAAAATATGTGCCAGTGTTAATAGAGCACTTACGACTTCTCTAGCTAAGGGGGTATAGGTGATTCTGCTGAAGGAGATGCATTTCCATCAATGTATAGGGCCAGAATGGATTTCCCAGAGACTCAATTATGCTGAAGGAAGCAAGGCAGATGTATAAGAAGTTGCTTCCACCTTTGGCTGGTGGAAGTTGTTCACTTTTCTCTCCTCTCCATGGCTGTTTGATAAATATAATTAGAAATTTAGTCATATAATTTTACTGGAAGTTACTAGGAGTTATAGGAACAATGCACACACATAATACACACATATAAATGATAATGTGCTTTGATAACTTATACTAAAATCCTTAACACACTGTAATCTTATGGCTTTCTTCAGGATGATACATGCAATTAATTGGTTTGTATTTTAGAATGACTTTTCTGGGAAAGATCAACTTTAGTGATGAAATATCTCTTCATTGGAGTAAAACACCAGTTAAAACTGCAACTGTTTATCAACAGTAAATTTATTTTAACTGGTAACTTATAAAACTAGTTCACAATCTTCAATATTACTAAAGGAGCAACACCAAGCCATGCCTATTTGCCCTAATGTTCTTCCTGTAGCGTTCTTGTTGACCATTTTGGAAATGGAATGTTGAAATAAAAAGGCCTTTGATCTGATCAAGCAGGTAAATATCTCAATTATTATTGCAATAATGAAAACTTACAGTTCTAATCCAAACTGAGAAGAGCATCAGGGTTGATTTTTTTGGGGGGGTAGATTTGGCTTACTTGATCAAACTATTAATATACTTCGGTGTTATTTGGAATCACTACATTGGCATTTCAAAGTTACATTTAGTTATTAGCCATTGTAGTTGATAATGGAAACCTGCAGCTAATTATGCATTATCTTAGATAAATCTTGGAAACAACCTGAGGAGAAAAATGTCTTTTCACAAAAGGAATGGATCTCTGAGCAACAGCCACCAATCATAAGTATGAATGATTTATTGCATTCTTTCCTAGATAATAGACAAACATATTACCTTTAGCACCACCTGGCTCTATGATATCCTTTTTCCACTAACCCTGAGCTCCTATGTCTGTTGTAATATTAGAGAATGATACTGATATGAATAACACTCATTTTATCCACAAATCCCTGGTACTCAGACCTGGTAAAATCTTTCACATTTTAGCAATCCAAGAGGATTCACCTGCCCAGAACCTAGTTGGTTAGTAACCAAAGGTATGGAAATTGAGTATACATTTTGTTAACCTATGGTACAATAGCAAAACTATCTAAGCCATCCTAGCATTCTAAAGAACTCTATTTTTGTATACTAGTTGCTCATATAGCAAGCTATCTACAGGCAGACTAAAAATAAAATCACCAATATCAGTCTCCATTCCCCAGATCCTGACCTTTCTATAAATTGGGATCTTGCATAAGTATCAGTCTTCCCTTTAGTCCTGTTACCAGGAAACACTGAACCTTTCTTGGCATCATCAAGAGATTCCTAAATGGGAGGGATCTCTGTTAAGATTAACAGCTATCCAGAAGTATCTGTTGTGGGGCTTTCAGCTAGTATTTCAAGTCATATCTAAGTCCTGATTGAACTCTTAATGTGAGTCAGCTTGGAACTCCTTGCATAAAGTAACATTCCTTAGTGCCATAACACTAAACATTGCTCTCTACCAAGAAAAAAATGTGTTTTATCTAGCCAAACATCATTATCATCATCTCTATCTAGACCAACTGACAGTTCACAGGCCGGATGCATCACGTGCAGGCCATGCCCATTCCACCTCTGTGAATGGGGAAAATGTCTCAAAATGTCATGATGGCAATGTGATGCTGCAAGTTTGACATCTGTGGTCTAAACCAGCTTTCATGACAACAGTGCTTTATCAGGGTCAGGAAAATATATTTTCCTTTCATTCAAATTCTAGGTTTAGTTAAAGAGGCATCAGCACAAATTGGATACCAGATTAATAATCACAATTTAACTGAGCAGAATAGAGAGATTCAGAGTTTTAGATAGCCATGTGTATTTCCTCAAATGTCCCATCTTGGCTATAATTCCTATCTTATCATCATGATCTGCAGATGGATCAAGGATTGCATTTGACTAGTCTTCAAAAATCAGAACAATCTTTCCCAGGACAAATTTCATCAGTCCACCAGAAATGCACCATTTCAATTCCCCTAGGCAGTAATGCTCCCTAGGAGATATAAAAAAGGTCTATTTTACAGTAGAAACAAGGCATTTAGCTAACCCTGGTGAAAGAAAAAAAAGGGAAAATATGAATGTATCATGGGCTTCGATATTTATATGTTCTTTAAACTGGCTCATGTTTGTTGCTACATTTCTCAAAATGTTTCTATTTTAATTCTCTCTGGCTTCACATTCCTAAAACTAAAAGTAGTGTCAAAAACTTTCATACCCTACATTGAGAATGAGGAGAAAGAGAGGATGGAATATTGTGTCTTTGTTATAAAAAGTGAAGTAAGCCAACATATACATTAGCTTTATGTTTTGATCTGGATAATTCAAGAGCAAAGTTTAAAGAAATTGTTTGGTAAACAATTCTTGAAAACTAAGCGGTAATAATGACCAGATGTTACAATAATTTTTCCAAGGGACTAGTCTTGCCAGATACCTCATATTTTTCTCTTCAGTAGATAATTGGAATGCTTTAGAATGAAATCTTACTTTCAGAAATTGACAAAATTTTGTCAAAATTCAGAAGAGGTAAATGCGGTGCTTTTCATTTTAGAAATAATAATCAAACACACAGTAGGGAAATATGTAGACTGATCATTTGTGAAAAAGATCTTGGAATAATTATTAATTACAAATAATATTGGTGGGCGATTTGATGTCTACAAAAGGCAAATGCAGTTTTAGTTGAATCAACAGAACCGTGGTCTTCAAATTACAGGGATAACAGTTCTCTTTATTCTGTATTGGAGGGATCTGCTTTGAGTAGAGGTAGTCCTCAACAGTTCATTTTGTAAGTAACTTCAAAGTTAAAACGGCATTGAAAAAAGTGACTTATGACTATTTTTCACACTAATGACCATTGTAGCATCCCCATGGTCACAAGATTTACATTTAGATGCTTCACAGCTGGTTCACATTTATGATGGTTGCAGTGTCCCAGGGTCATGGAATTCCCCCTTTTGCGACCACCTGACAAGCAAAGTCAGTGGGGAATCACTTAACAACCCTGTTACTAATTTAACAACTGCAGCAATTCATTAAACAAATCTGGAAAGAAAAGTCAAAAAATGGGCACAAATCCTTTAATACATTTCTGATTTAACATAAACTTTGGGCTTAATTATGCTTGTAAGTTGAGAACTACCTGTACTATGTGCTGTATTGTTTGCCATGCTGTAAGAAAGATTCAGAAAAAGTAGACCAGATTCAGAGGGCAACAGGAAGAATAATCAGAAGACTAGAACAAAGTTTTGTGAAAAGAGGTTGAAAAATATATTTTTTAACAGAAGATTAAGGTGGATTTGACAAAGAATAATGAATTAAACTACAGGATAGAAAATTCCTACTAAATACAGGAAAAATAGTTTGGAACTAATTATACAAAGAAGGATTTGCCCTACATTCAATATGTTCAAAAATAATCTGTATAACTGATGGGACTTTTAGGAAGGTCCTGATGGCCACACTTCATATTGTATGATTATCTGATAATATGCTGTTTAAATTTTCTAGACCTCTTGCATATTTATAATGACAAACTTTTTTCTGATTTTTACTGCTATATTATACTCAGTGTGCCTGTGCAATGCAGTACAGTCATTTCTGGATCAGTAACAACTTGTACATTTGTTCTGTACCTCTGGCAGAAATTTAATTTCTGCATTAATAAAGTAACAAAAGTGTATTTGAAAAACTGGTCCTATAAATATGATTCAGTATGTTAAATTCTTGGAAGTTTTAAAGAAATGCTCTTCAAGTGTCTTTATCCTTTTTAAAATAATAGATACAGTGTTTTTATCAATAGATATCTAGAATCTGGGTTAATTAACATAATTATCTGATATATTTTAAATTGATAGGCTATATTACAACCCCATATCTTATTTAACTGCAGTTTCTGACAAGCTCAGCTAGGATGGCCAATATTAAGAGAGAATGGGAATTTCACTAATATTTGGAGATAATAAACATTCCCTAATCTGTAGGTAGTTTGTTAATTTATTTTAAATTTCTGATCAGATTATCTGTTAAATAATTATGTATGAAATAATATAGATATGACAAAATAAGATTTAAGATGCTTCAAATTTCACTATGCTACAATCGGAATAAGATGAAGATTGATACGTAACCACATATATTTCAATAAATAGAAAATACTATTTTCAGATACTATTCTGAATGAATTAGGAGAAACTCCAATAACCGGAAGTGCTTCAATGACTCTAAAGATACGCAGAACTAAGAATCAGACAGAATTAAAGGAGACGTAAAAAGAACTAACGATTGATCAGGAAATAAGATCTGTAGCTGTGACTACCATGTATGCCAGTGTTTGATAATCAAGTTCTTGAATCCTGACTGAGATCTAATAATAGTTCTTTTAAAAATTACAAAGAGGCATGGAAAGAAGAGATCAAGTGACAAATGTCGTGAGAAAGACTAAAGGATTATATTGGGCAGTTAAAAGGCATTTTGTCCATGGAGTTCTAACAGATTGTTAATGTCAGATTCGGATGTTAAATAAATATAGTATAATTATGGTAAAAGCCTTTGTGATAAGAGTGCAAAAAAAATATTTTCCCACTCTTATTACATCTCCAGGGCTGGCAGCCTTTTCAAAATGACCTGATCTGTGTAAGATGATGCTAAGGGAACTATAAGGCTGCTGTGAGGACTATTTGAGGCATCTTTCAGAGGCATCTATCACTTCAATTTGCTCTGAGCTGAACTCTGGATATCAAGTGGTATGGAGTTGACTGAGGCATGATCTGGCTTGATTATCTGCAAAGAGTTCAGGCTTGTTGTCTTGAGAAAATAGACCAGGCCACAGTATATGCGTGTTCCTCCCAGTTGGTTAAGGTCTCCTAGGAGACAGTATATAATTAGATCCAGGTAATGGAGAATCCATTTCCGTCCTCAGAAGGAAGGAGTCCTGCCAACTCTTCAAGAAGCAGTAGTCCTTTCCTTCATGAACCACTGCTGGTCTAATGGTCCTGGACAATTTTCATTCTATAATCTGTCTATAATCTATTCCTTTTATAGGGAAAGTGCAGAGAAGATGGCTAAAGACCTTGGCGAAAGCAAGTTAATCTTGCTTTTCGATAAAGATTCAGACCTGGATAATGAGTTAGATTTGATCACATTTGTTGCTGATTTTTTGAAAGACTGGAATGGAAAAATGCATCTATCTAGGTCTTCCTGGATCTCAATAGTTTTTGATACCATCAATTATATCTTCTGGACCTGTTTTAGTGGGAGCGTGTTACTCTGGCAGTTCTGCGCTAGTTTCAGTCAGTAGGGAGAGAAAAGTCTAGCTCTAGAACAATGGTTCCCGAACTTTCTCAGTCCACCACCCCCTTGGTGCTACAAACTCATCCTCAGTGCCTCCTACCGTGATTCAAATTTTGTGGGCATGGCCTAATTTGAGGGTGTGGCTTGCTGGTCACATGACTGACGTGGCTTGCTGGTTGGGCATGGCTTGCTGGTCACTTGACAGGTTAGGTGTGATTTGGTGTTCATGTGACTGGGTGGGCGTGGCCAGGTGACTGGCAAAGCACTTAATGGTCTGGTCCTCACTTAATGGCTGGTTGTTTAGCAAGTGTTTTAATTTATGACTGGCCTCCCCAGAGATACTTGACCCGTTTTTGGAGTTTTGAAAACCATGCACACACACTCCCTTCTAATCCTGCTGGAGTAGAATCGGCAAAGCATCTCTGATTAGATTCTAGTAGTGAATAAAATCTAATCAGAGATGCTTTGCCGATTCTTGTTGATTTGTTTTATTTGTATCTCTTTAGTTTATGTTGCTAAATTGCATTGACATGTGTGTCCCTTCTTGTGCATAACCCAGAAGCTTTTGTGATTCTTTGCAGCAAAAATTACCAACCTCTGGCTTTGCTCTACTTTTCAAATGTGCCGACACTGCCGTGTTCTAGGTGCCGGCCTCGCAGGTCCACCCGATTGAGCCCACTGCACTGGAGGGATCTGCCCAAGCAAGTCAAGTCAAGACAATAGGGTGAGCCTGAGAGAGGGAAAGAGAAAGAAAGAAGAAAAGAAAGAGAGAGAGAGAAGGAAGAAAAGAAATTGAAAAGGGAAAGAAAGAAAAAGGGACAAAGAAAGGGGAGGATGGAAGAAAGAGACAGAAAGAAAAAGAAATAAAGGAGGGAGGGAGGGAGGAAAAAGATAATGAAATATCTATTCTAGTCCAATCACCTGCTCCAGCAGGGTTAGAAGGGAGTGTATGTGTGTTCTTGTAATTTACCAGTACATTTTGGTTTTGCCTTCTACAGAATTGGCACTGTAATACATTGGGGAAAAGTAATTTTTTTGGGTGGAGGTCTGGTTCAATGGATCCTGTTTAAAGCCTCAACAAAATGTGAGAGCTTCCTAATAGTTTTGACCATGTTTTGTCCACAAAACCTTTAATAAAAGCCAAAGATGTTTCAATGTGGAAAAGGACCTCAGTCTAAACTAGGCCTCATTTCAATCTAATGCATCAGGTGTCTCTCTCTCTCTCTCTCTCTCTCTCTCTCTCTCTCTCTCTCTCTCTCTCTCTCCTTCTCTCTCTCTCTCTCCTTCTCTCTCTCTCCCTCCCTCCCTCTCTCCCTCTCCCTCTCCCAGACTGGCTTTGCTCTACTTTCCCAATGTGCCTGCAGGGCTGGCACTTTGAACATGGATAGATGGATGGATAGAGAGAGAGACAGACAGACAGAGCGAGACAGGTAGGTAGGTAGGTAGATTGGTAGAAAGATAGGCAGGCAGACAGGCAGACCTTTTGCATGAATGTATGGATATGTAGGTGGGTAGATCTATATTGGTAGGTAGGTAGACAGAAAGGCAGGTAGGCAGGAAAGCAGGCAGACAGACATTTTGGATGGATGGATGGATGGATGGATGGATGGATGGATGGATAGATAGATAGATAGATAGATAGATAGATAGATAGATAGATAGATAGATCGATCTATATTGGTAGATAGGTAGGTAAGTAAACATACAGAAAGACAGACAGGCAGACCTTTTGGATGGATGGATGGATGGATGGATGGATGGATGGATGGATGGATGGATGGACGGACAGACACATAGAACAAATGCGACAGCAGTGGCACTTTGAGAAAGTAGAACAAAGCCAGAGTGGGAACTGAAGTCCACACAAGTTGTCAAGGTTGAGAAACACAGGCTGAATACATCAACCCAGCCATTCTGGTTTAGAGTTTAGCATGCGGTTTGATTCCAGCTTAGTCAATGAATAAACCATGGCTAAGATCTTCCGGCTCCTTCATGCAGCTGGCCCTCTGCCCCTTCTCCAGCCCCCTGCAGCTGCCCCTCTGTCCCTTCTCCAGCCCTCTTTGGCATCCAATTTTACAATGCCAACCTCCCCGGGGCAGTGATGCAGCCAACCTCACCCTCTTTGCTTCAACCCAAGGTCCACTTCCATAGGACCAAGCAAGGGGAGGTACTCTACACAAGCTCAGAAATTCCCAACTTCAGTGAAGCGTTCCACCCATCTTTATGCTCTGCCTGGGAGGGAGAAGGCGTGCGGAAGCAGCCCAGACCAGGGGAGGCGGAGGGAACAGTTGCTTGGAAACTAAGCAAGCAAGCAAGTGCAGGGCTCAGTTGGAAGAAATGGGCTGCAGAGGGAGGCCAGGTTCTAGGTTCGGGACGGCTACGTAGAGCTGAACTGAACCGAGCCATGTGCCTTGGAGAGCCACAGCAGCACCCACCCGCATCCTGCGCACAAACCCGGCTGGCTGGAGAGGCGGAGGCCGGGCAGGTGCTGTGCGCTCCCTTGTTCTTTGCTGGGGAAGGAGGCCCTAACGCCAGACCACCCACTCCTTCCACTGCATGCCTTGGGAGGGTTTTGCTTTTGGGCCTTCTGGCGTGCCTCCACGGCTTCCGTCGGAGAGGGCAGCCTGCAAGCAAAGGCACCTTCTTTCCACCACCTCCCACCTCTCCCCTCCCAGGCTTGGCAAGGCTCACTGTGTGCGGGTTCAATATTCGAGGTGCCAGCTAGAGTGATGAAGCAGTCAATGGGCTGCGTGGCCAGCAGTCAGTGAGCCTACAGGGCTGACACCTCAAACACCCCCCTGCCACCTCTTAGTGCCCCCCTGCCAGCCCCCTTGCCTCTTACCGCCCCCTAAGACATCCCACTGGCCCCCAGGGGGTGGTTCTGCCCACTTTGGGAACCACTGCTCTAGAATCTCTAGACCACGATGGCAAACCTATGCCACGTATGCTGGAAGCGGCATGCAGAAACATTTCCCCCAGCATGCAAGAGCTTACCCAGAAGGGCCCCACTGCACATGCGTGCATGCTGCTGCCGCCCGACAGCTGATTGTCGGGTATCTGGTGTGCATGGGTGGGGGGGTGAGAGACACGTGCACATGCGCAGACGGATAGCACATGGGAGTGATTGCATGCACATGTGCAGATGCATGGTGCATGGAGGGGTGATGGCATGCGTAGGCGCAGAATCGTGTGCAGGCACAGATGCATGGTGCACAGCAAGGTGAATCGCACACGCAAGTGCAGACATGTGCGCAGCAAGGGGAATCGTACAGGCACGTGGCACGCAGCAAGGAGGTGTTAGGGGGGCCCCAGCACACATTGCCTTCTGGGTGCTGGCATGTGAACGTGCGCGAATGAGCATCAGCACGGGAGCCAAAAAAGGTTTGCCACCACAGCTCTAGACCCTATCCCCACTCCTATTTTACACCTACATCAAGCCACTGCTTAATCTCATTGGTCAGCATAGAAGTAGGTATCATCAATAATAATTATACTTAACTGGTCAAGGTTCTCTCACACTATCTGGGATATGGGGTTCTAGATGAGAAAAAAAAGGATTTGTGTTGTAGGCTCCCACCCCCTTATTTGGGAACATTCAACCTTTTGTTCTGAATGAGATAACAATCCTTAGACCACGGGTCCTCAAACTTTTTAAATAGAGGGCCAATTCATGGTCCCTCAAGACTGTTGGGGGGGCAGGACTGGCTGGGTGGGTGTGGCTAGATGGTCATGTGATTGGGTGGGCATGTCTAGGCATCATGATTGGGTGGGTGTGGCCAATTTTGCAGTCGATTTTGCCAATTTAGCAGTCCATTAAACAATGCACACAAATTAAACTTTCATTTGTTTTGGTCCTGAGGATGTTGCTCTTTTGGTTGACTTTTCTTTTTACTAAATAGTTTAAGTTGTTCGGTGGTCCACTTCAGGATACTTAGTTTTGCAGCAATTCTTACAATGAACAAGTCTCTCTCCCTCCCTCCCTCCCTTTCTCTCTGTCTCTCTCTCTGTCTCTGTCTGACTCTTTCTGTCTCTTTTTCCATATCTCACTCTCCTGGGGCATCTTCTGCAGGATGCCCTTCAATCCTGGCAGTGCCCTGGGATACCTTGTTGAATTCCATTCCATTCCCATTCCATTCCATCCTGTTCCCACTTCCATTCCCACTCCATGTTACTGCTATTGCTATTTCATCCCATCTCATCCTATTCCCATTCCCATTCCATTCTCTCCTATTTCCATTCCATTCACATTGTGGTGGTCTCAATCAGCTTTTGGAATCTTGCTGACTGTCCTGGAGCTTCCTCTGCATGTGCCAAATGCACGCAACAGGCTTGATCCAGGGCTCCACGTGTCTGGCAGGCAGGATCCGACCGGGCAGGCATCACCTGGATCAGATCAGACGAGGAAGCGCCAAGGCGGGGGCTCAGCGGCTGTTGAGATGTGAGTGAGCTAGGGAGTGGGCACCGCAACAGCCGCCCTGCTGTCTTCCCCACTGTTGCCGCTTGGATGCCCTTCCTGTCTCCTTCTCCAGGAGCAGAGACACGTTCTCCTTCAGGGGCAGGCAGCCTCACCAGCCACCATTCTGGAACTGCTGAGTGCTGAGTGGGAGAAGGACGGCCAGCTAAGCGGCAGCGGGGGGTCGCTTCTCCATTGGCCGCCAAGCTCTCCTCGTGAGTGAAGGGCTGCGCCTTTTGCCAGCCAAGGAAAGAACTCAAAGATTTGCCACCGTTGCTCTGCTGGGTGGGGCATCCCAATAGGGGAGGCTGCGCTTGCTGCATAATTAAGCATTGCTTCCAAGAGTTGTGCTTAGTGCCAGGGTGGTGCTCTCCACTGAGGGCCATCCGCTTGCCCTCCTTGGACCCCGCATCCAGCCTGTGAGTGGGGGATCTGCTGCTTCTGGGCTAATCCAGCCGATATGGGATAGCTCTGCGCTGGGGCACAACATGCTCTCGGGCTTCCTACCCCTCTCTGCTTATGTTCTGCTTCACCCAGGATAAATGGAAAGCATGCAGGCACCTGATACTTAGCATGACTCTTGGAAGTGATGTGTAATTATACGGCAAGTGCAGTCTCTCCTGTTGGGACCCTTCATTTTTCCCCCACAGAGGAATGACAGTGGACTGAAGTCTCTGGAAAATCTTCCAAGTTCTTTCCACAGCTGGCAAAAGGTGCGGCCTGTTTTTGGCCTCTCCTGTCCCTAGAAGCATTCTGCCAGCCAAAAATAGGGTATGCAGATGCTTCCCTAGGCCCTGCCCACACCTTTTTTGGCCTCCCCCATCCCCAGAAGCACTCTGCTGGCCAAAAACAGAGAGCACGGATGCCTCCCGGGGCCTCTACCCCTTTTTTAGCCTCACCCATCCCTAGAAGCACTCTGCCGGCCAAAAACAGGGCATGCAGATACCTCCCAAGGCCTCTGCCCGCCCCTTTTTTGGCCTCCTCCACCCCCCAGAAGCACTCTACCAGCAAAAGCATTGGTCTTACCTTCCAGTTCTAGCCCATGGGACTTGCAAAGGGAAGTCCTGCGTTTGGCCAAAGGGTGGGGGCTGGCAGGCGGGTGGGGCGATGTGGACGGGGCAGCCTCATAGTCCCACACAGGCTGGATTAATGGCTTCAGTGGGCCGTATCCGGTCCATGGGCCGTAGTTTGAGAAAGCCTACCCTTGACAACAAGTGCACAACCTGGGGTCCTTTTGGACTTTTTGGTTCCCCTTGTAGAACAGATAGCAGCTGTGATCAGGAGGTCCATTGCATAAATCCATTTTGTGCACCAGTTGTGCTGCCCAGAATCATCAGACGCCTGGCATATAAAGTAAATAAATGTGTTTGGATTAATATCCATGGTCACTCGTGCCTTGGTGACCTTTCATTTGAATTCTTGCAATGTGCTGTTCATGGGTCTGTCTTTGAATACTATTTAGAAGCTACCACTGTTCCAGAATGTGGTGATGTAGACAGAGGCACATCATGGTAAACTCATGTATTGTAACTTCGCTTCTTTGCAAGCTGCACTGGCTTCCAGTAGGCTCCTGGGTACAATTTAGGGTTCTGGTTATAAAGCCCTTTTAGGCAAAGCAAAGGACCAGCTTTTCCCCTTATCTTTGATTGTTTCTACTGTCACATAAAATCTAGATGTCAGCCCCAGATCCATCTTGATTCAGATTTGGGGCTACCACAAGGGAGCTTGAGTAACTGTGGGAATGAGAGGGAAGTGAGAAGGGAGGATAGCCACAACAACATTCTTTCGCCAGAGCTCAAGGTTAAGTCACTGGAGTTTGGAGGGGAGTGGTTGGACTTGGCGGGAGTTCAGAATGGAGGTAGATTGGAGAGTGTGACTTGAGGGTCATCAGTAAGGGGCTAGGTGTGAGTTTTACTGTAGCAGGGGAAAACACAGGAATTCAGATTTGGGTTTTCCCCAGATGTACCAATATGTCTTCTCTAATAAATTCTTAACTTGAATGTACTTTGTCTCTGAGTGCTGAATTTGGGGTGGAGAGTTTGGTTGGAATGCTGACACAAGAGATACATTGTATGCTCCATGAATCAGTGCCATCTTATAGGAACCAAGAGATATACCTTTTCCTTCGCAACTCCTACGTTATAGAACACAACACACACACCCCCGATTTGAATTCCTTGACCATTTTGGCCTATTGTTTGGCTTTGAAAACTTCCCTCTTCTTCAGGCATTGGACCAGGTCCAATAAGTCCATTCTGTAAGATATTGGCAAATATTGGAATATAGGTTTTAAAATTATTTTTGTTTTGATCATTTGCCCTGATTCTACCCTAAATTAAGGGATTACAGGGTCGCAAAAAGAGACTTTGTTTTTTTAGTGTTTAGGTCTTTTCAAACTTGATGTTAACTGCCCAGAATCACGATCTCTGGATTGAATGACCATAGAAATATATTAAATAAAAAACTAAAAGCTTGTATTTTGAACTGCGTAGGACTGGACTGTCCCAGAGCATTATATTATTCATGCAGCCCAGGAAAATGCACATTTTAGTTAAGGGGGCATGTCTAGAATAGAACAGAACAGAACAGAGCAGAATAGAATAGAATTCTTTGTTGGCCAAGTGTGATTGGACACACAAGGAATTTGTCTTGGTGCAAATGTTCTCAGTGTACATAAAATGAAAGATACATTCATCAAGAGTCAAGATTCATTAGGTAAAACACTTAATAATAATAGTGATAGGGTACAATCAAATCGTACAAGGAAACAGTCCATATAAATTGTAAGGATATAAGCAACAAAGTTACAGTCATACAGTCACAAGTGGGAAGGGAGTGGTGATAAGGAGTGATGTGAAGATTAATAGTAATAGTAGTGCAGACTTTGTAAATAGTTGGACAGTGTTGAGGGAATTATTTCTTTAGCAGAGTGGTGATGTTTGGGAAAAAACTGTCCTTGTGTCTAGTTGTTCTGGTGTGCAGTGCTCTAATAGCATTGTTTTGAGGGTAGGAGTTGTGGGTAGGAGTTAAGTCCGGGATGTGAGGGGTCTGTAAATATTTTCACAGGCCTCTTTTTGACTCGTGCAGTATACAGGTCCTTGAGTGAAGGCAGGTTGGTAGAAACTATTTTTTTCTGCAGTCCTAATTATCCTCTGAAGTTTGTGTCTGTCCTGTTGGGTTGCAGAACCAAACCAGACAGTTACAGAGGTGCAGATGATAGACTCAGTAATTCCTCTGTAGAACTGGATCAGTAGCTCCTTGGGCAGTTTGAGCTTTCTGAATTGGTGCAGATCTGTCTCAGAGCATCTCGTCATATCATGTGACTAGCTCTATAATTTAAATGTGTTATTTCTATGGGATCATACAGTTACTCTGTAGGCACAGGAATAGATGCAGTTTTTTTTAAGGAGGCATTGACAAAACATTCGGTATATTCTAAATTGTCTTTCCGAATCTAAATTATGCCATATTCCTATTAATGTATTTTTTTAAGAGGTTGAAATGTGTTACATATACTTAATATATTTGTAATGTATAATTCTATAAATTGTGTAGCAAGTACGTGTGCTGTATTCAATTAGTTGCTATGGTCAAAGAGGCTGTAGACCTCTTTCCTCTGATAGTAAAAAACAAAATTGGATTCAGGTATCTTAAGATAAAATATCATTTGGTTTAAAATAAATACTCCTTCATTATTAGATGCAGATCTGTTTTTTCTAATGAAATTGGAGTGGAGAAACTAGAACAAACTTTTATAATAAAAGATTTTACTTTGCAAACTAACAAATCATTTGTAAATCTCAGGGAACAGATGGAGTTCTTTCGGAGACCAGCATGGAAAAAATATAATACTGTAAATGTGGTATTTATGGTTCATAACACTATCAAACCAAAAATGCATTATGGTTCATAACACTATCTATATCTATCTATCCCTATCTATCTATCTATCTATCTATCTATCTATCTATCTATCTATCTA
>BLBF01000022.1:36838773-36872922 GCA_015471245.1 Laticauda colubrina | reverse complement strand
CTATCTATCTATCTATCTATCTATCTATCTATCTATCTATCTATCTATCTATCTATCTATCTGTATATACACTATTAAATAAATAAGGAGTTTAAGCAGTTTTATTTTGTTTAGCAAAATAAGTTTCTATGTTTTCTTAAAATATATCAGAAAACTTATAAATATCAGCAAATGGAAACTATAAATTTAAATGAATTTTAAACTCTTATTAATTATTTTCAAATATATCTGTTTTTCAATAGATATGAAAGTACATAAGAAATTTGATGACAAACTGATGCCTGATTTGTCAAGGAAACTAAATTTCTTGTTTTATGAAGCAGTTTTTATATTTAGCCATGCATGTTAAAATAGTTTTCTTAGTCCTGTATTAGAAGGTGGTTCTGATTATTTCTTCTGTTAATCAGGAGAGTAAGAGCAAGACAACCTCACGAGTGTTTTTCAATTTCACGTGTGTTAGAAAACTCACTTCCAAAATAACAATGGATAGTGTGCAAGCAATCATGTTATTAATTCCAAGGCTTTCAGGTTTCAGTGAGTCACTGGTCTCATGCTCCCAGATGAACCCAGAGCAAAAGCTGCAAGGTTACATAGATCTTATATAGAAAGTTGATCAAGGACTATTTGTGCAGGTGTTCACTGCAGCAGAAATTCTCAAACATAGAAAAAATTGTTGTTCAGTGTATAAGAAAAAAAGTTGACCCAAAGAAAGACAATAGCATTAATAAAAGCTTTGATAGATGAGTTGAGCCAAGACTTTAGTAGTTATTCTGACAGACTACCCTGCATTTACAATGGAAGAGGGAAGAGATAAGGAAATAGCAGCATTTATTCTTGAATTGTGTCATTTCAAGGCATGAACTCTTACCAACAACTGCTGTGTTGTTTTTTTCTCTTTCAGGAAACCCAGCGCTTGCTGGCAGAACCTGTTCCTGGCATAAAGGCAGAACCAGATGAAAGCAATGCACGTTATTTTCATGTGGTCATTGCAGGGCCACAGGATTCTCCCTTTGAGGGTGGGACTTTTAAACTTGAACTATTCCTTCCAGAAGAATATCCAATGGCAGCTCCGAAAGTACGTTTCATGACCAAAATTTATCATCCTAATGTAGACAAATTGGGAAGAATATGTTTAGATATTTTGAAAGGTAAGCATTTTGGAATCATTATTACAATGAGTATTATAATCTTTTAGCAGATTGTGAAGATATTCAGACATTATTCCAGTGATTTCCCAAGTTGGGAGGTGTGGGAGAAAGAGTGTCTTTATTAGAAATGCTGCTGTAGTACCTTCTCACTTGCTTTCTCAGATAAATGGTCTCCAGCTTTGCAGATCCGTACAGTTCTGCTATCAATCCAGGCTTTGTTAAGCGCACCCAACCCAGATGATCCATTAGCAAATGATGTAGCTGAGCAGTGGAAGACCAATGAAGTCCAAGCCATAGAAACAGGTGTTGTATCTTCATTCTAGGACTGGTTCCTCTCTTCAAGATACCTACTTACCCCTCCTCTCTTTGTCTGTTTCTCTTTCTCTCATGTGGGTGATTTGGAAAGAGTAGGGCCCTTTCTTACATTTCATGTTGTTTTTCCTTTGCTTTCATTTTATAAACATATTTAGACAGATTATAGATATGCATGCAAGCAGTTAACTTTATAAAATGAAGAATTAATATATGGTTCAGCATAATTTCTGCCTAACCTCCCTTGCTGAAGTTTACTTCCCGGCGAGTTTGTTAAGGTTAATTGAATGAGCATATTGTATATGCCAGGAAAAAAAAATTAGTTAGATAAATTACTCTTCCAAATGGTACTGCTTTAGTGTCACAAATGAGACGTGCTGATCACAACTAATTATGATAAATGTTGCATAACAGATCGAAGTTATCACGTGCGTAATGTGAATATGGAAAAGTAACTATTCATAAAAAAGGAAACTTATAGCACAAATATAGATAGAAAATCTGTAACAGCAAAATCAAATAAGTGACATACTGTTTGGACTAATACATCTTTTTTCCTTTCTTTTTACAGCCAGAGCATGGACTAGGCTATATGCCATGAATAATATTTAAAATGTGCTCTAAATTAGTGTGCATCACTTTTTCCTGTTCTGCCAAGACCTCTTCCTTTTTTTGTTTTCACATAATGGACAGAGTCTTAGAAAACTTTACAGAATAAAAACCCAGACATCAGTTCTTTGGTGATTTAAATGCACATTAGCAAATCTGTGTCTTGTCCTAATTCACTCCTGTTCTGCATGAGCAGAGGCTAGAAGTATCATCAGGATTGTTTATGAAATTGTTTAAAAGCAGTAGCACACCTCTGCTTTTAATGATTTTTTCCCATCATGAGTTAAGTGTAAGCACTGTGAATGAAAGTAGTCAGGGTTAGCTGCAGGGGTTTTTGTTCTAATTATGTGGGCTCTTCCTCTCTTTTTTTATGGTGATGCTAATTGCATTGGTTAAAGCAGCTAACCAGTTATATTCTAGCCAAGTCTAACTTAGCTGTAGCTGGACAAGCTTTGTTGTTTGAAAAAATGGGAACATTAAACATCCATTCACTAATAATATTGTGATTCTGCTGTCAAGTGTAAAAATCTTCCTTTCAAGAAAAAAGGCTTGTGACCATTTTGTATGGCTTGTCTGGAAAATCTGTAAATCTTATGTTTTAGTAAAATATTTTGTTATTCTACTTTGCCTTTGTACAGTTTGTTTTGATGTGTTCTTTTTTCCTTTTTCAATTGTGACAATCGCTTTTTAAAAAAACAAAGCTGGATTGAAACTGTTTTTCATCAACCTAAAAGTTGTAGTATAATCTTGGAATTTTTTTTGACTTGTATTAATGCCTTACTAGTGTTCATAATATTTTTTGGTTTTGTGTTTTTGAAAGCCTTTGATAATGTAGTAGCCTATCAGAGACTTAAATAAGTTAGATGCATCATTGATGTTATGTACATGCAGTATTAAGTACCACTAAAGCAGGAAGCTAGCAAAACAAACAGCAATTTTGGGTGTGTATGTAACTTGTCTGTCTTGTGTTAAGTATTATTGGGTATCAGACTACACATTTAAAGATAATTTGCATTTTTTTAAATGATCCTGTGCATAGAATTAAAACCTACATTATGGTAAATTAAGATCTTTACAGCTAGCTTTGTTAAATCTAGTTTTATCAGCAATACTTACACTATCATGGTTTTGCTCCATTTCTTAATTTGAAAAAAAAAAAAAAGCCATCATGTTAAGATGTAAAAAAACCCTATGGGGCATATTTTGACGACATTTCTCACCCCCACGCTTTCTGGAAACTTCTTTTTCTTACCCTATGTCTTTGCCTTGACTATCTTTTAATCTTTGTGCTTTCAATGTGGCCAGTGTAATGCCAGTTGCCATGGATAATATCTGTCTTTTAGTTCAGGGGACAATATTTAGATCCATAATTTTCCCATCATACCTGTGCTAGTATCGTCTGGGATTTCTATATAGAATATGGTGTATGTATTGTGCTCTTATGTAAGATAAATATCTATTAAAATCACATTTTCAACAGACAAATGCTTTTAGTGATGGTATTGTCCCCCGAGTTGATTGCATTATAGCATAATAAAAGCTTCATATATTTTAGCAAGAGAGATTATCTTAAAATGGTTTCTCTGAAAACTGGCATTAAAACCATCTTAAAGTTATTTGAGATTCTGTTTTAGATTATATCTGGTGTTTTAGTTGGTTCTTTCTGTATTATCAATGAATAGTACCATTGTTGTAAGAGAGTGATAAACACACACACACACACAAAAATAGGGAGGAATTTACAACTGTAAAGGTTGTAAGATATCTTTCAACCTTTAAAGATGTAAATTCTTCCAAATTTTGTTGATAAACATAAACAATACTTATTTGTAATATAGTATAATTCTAAAACTATTAGTGAAAAACTTATCTGATTTTGACAATGGCTACTATCTAATATATTTTTTTAGCTTGTAGTTGGATGATAAATATATAATACCTTTGTTTAGTTGGATGTTCACATCTCATATGTCTTTGTATTGTGTATTTTGACATCCCTTTTGGCATTTTTCTGATATTCAAAATACTCATGTGGATTTACACTGCTTTTTATTTATTTTAAGAACTCTTAATGGCTGAATGTTTGGTTGTTAAATTACTTACATTCCAAGATATAACCACTAAACTATATTTATTGAAAAACAAAATGCTATAAATAAAATTTGTCTTAAAATCCCAGAAGCATTTTGACCTTAAATTAATTGTGAGAAGTGGTTAATCAGAATCCTTATTTTTCAAATGTATTGAATAATCCAGGCAGATTTAATTATGGGTTTCATTTGAAACATTTATTGACTGATATCAAACATTTGATTGCAGAAAGTGCCACTGAGCTCTTCTATAAATTCATAGGCTCAATGATTTAAGTATATTCCATTGAACTAAATGGGACTTAAAATACTTTGAATCCACACCCCCTACCCCGCTTTCTTGCATATAATGAAATGCTACATGGGTATTCAGGTAAGTGAATATATTTATATATATACTGCTCAAAAAAATAAAGGGAACAGAAAAATAAGACATCCTAGATCTAAATGAATGAAATATTCTCATTAAATACTTTGTTCATTACATAGTTGAAGGTGCTGACAACAAAATCACACAAAAATTATCAATGGAAATCAAATTTAGCAACCCATGGAGGTCTGGATTTGGAATTACACTCAAAATTAAAGTGGAAAAAAACACAGGCTCATCCAACTTTGATGTAATGTTCTTAAAACAAGTCAGAATGAGGCTCAGTGGTATGTGTGGCCTCCACATGCCTGTATGATCTCCCTATAATGCCTGGGCATGCTCCTGATAAGGTGATGGATGGTCTCCTTCCACACCTGGTGCAACGTGGCGTTGGTGGATGGAGCGAGACATGATGTCCCACATGTGCTCAATTGGATTCAGGTCTGGGGAATGGGCGGGCCAGTCCATAGCATAAATGCCTTCATCTTGCAGGAACTGCTGACACACTCCAGCCACATGAGGTCTAGCATTGTTGTGCATTAGGAGGAAACTAGGGCCAACTGCACCAGCATATGGTCTCACAAGGGGTCTGAGGATCACATCTCGGTACCTAATGGCAGTCAGGCTACCTCTGGCGAGCACATGAAGGGCTGTGTGGCCCTCTAAAGAAATGCCACCCCACACCATTACTGACCCACTGCCAAATCGGTCATGCTGGAGGATGTTGCAGGCAGCAGAAAGTTCTCCACAGCGTCTCCAGATCCTGTCACGTCTGTTACGTGCTCAGTGGCGAATTTGCCAATCTTGGTGTTCTCTGGCAAATGCCAAACGTCCTGCACAGTGTTGGGCTGTAAGCCCAACCCCCACCTGTGGATGTCGGGCCCTCATACCACCTTCATGGAGTCTGTTTCTGACTGAGCAGCTACATGCACATCTGTAGCCCGCTGGAGGTCATTTTGCAGGGCTCTGGCAGTGCTCCTCCGGTCCCTCCTTGCATAAAGGCAGAGGTAGCGGTCCTGATGCTGGGTTGTCGCCCTCCTATGGCCTCCTCCACGACTCCTGATGTACTAGCTATCTCCTGGTAGCACCTCCATGCTCTGGACACTACATTGTCAGACACAGCAAACCTTGCCGCAGCTTGCATTGATGAGCTGCACTACCTGAGCCACTTGTGTGGGTTGTAGACTCCGTCTCATGCTACCACTAGAGTGAAAGCACCGCCTGCATTCAAAAGTGACCAAACCATCAGCCAGAAAGCATAGGAACTGAGAAGTGGTCTGTGGTCACCGC
The DNA here is from genome assembly GCA_015471245.1 of Laticauda colubrina. NCBI lineage: Eukaryota > Metazoa > Chordata > Lepidosauria > Squamata > Elapidae > Laticauda > Laticauda colubrina. The sequence continues at coordinate 36,867,103 of BLBF01000022.1, read as the reverse complement.
CTGCAGAACCACTCCTTTATTGGGGATGTCTTGCTAACTGCCTCTGCTTTCCACCTGTTGTCTATTCCATTTGCACAACAGCATGTGAAATTGATTGTCAATCAGTGTGGCTACCTAAGTGGACAATTTGATTTCACAGAAGTGTGATTGACTTGAACTTACATTGTGTTATTTAAGTGTTCCCTTTATTTTTTTGAGCAACGTATATATATGTATATGTAAAAGCTTTAAAAGCATTACAATGACGTGGGATAATACCCGAAGGAAGCTGAACTGCATTCATGTATATGTAAGTATATATATGTTTGTGTGTGTGTGTGTGTGTGTGTGTATGAATATTATGCAGAGATATATACATTGCCGTTAAAATACAATGTAGAAATGTATATACACACATCTCTTTAAAGTAGACGGTAAGACAGCTGCTTCAAAGTTTGTGACTTGTAAGTTATATATTGAATTCAAGCGTTCTATAGGGACAACAGATACATTTTTCCCAAAAGTCTCGTGAATTCTACCTCTAAATGTTGACAAGTGAGGATTCAAAAAGCACAGATTTTTTTAAATTTGAAATCTGCATCTCATTTTATATCATCAAAAATTGCCAAGCATGAAAGACCAGGTCTACGTATGAAGGTTCAAATGAACTGATTTATGGCTAAAAACCTGTGCACATGTTTGTTTGTTTGTTTGTTTGTTTGGTTGGTTGGTTTGAGTTAAATAAGGGTCAACAGTACTCAAGGTGCGGGTGGATTTAATTTGTTTGTGGCTAAGTAGGAATTTTAGGCTGATCCTCCTTTTTGAATAATTTATTTGGCCAAGTGTGGTTAGACACACATGGAATTTGTGTCCTGTACAGAAGCATTCAGTGTACACTTGCAAAGCAACAGAGAGAACAATAACAGTAAGAACTTAGACTCAGAATAACTTTATTGTCAGTTTGAATTTATACTAATTGTCAGACATTAAAATGAAATTTCGTTGCATACAACTCTCAAAGGGTCTCCACCTCCAATATATAAACATAAATAAATAAATACAACATTATGCATATACCCATATATATTTTATGACACAGAGAAATAAATTAACAACAAACAAACAAAATCAAGAATATATAGGAAGTGCCTATATGTTCAGATGCTACCTTAACGGATCTTAGGTCTTGATTAGGACTTAAACTGTTAAGTTTTAGTAGTCCCAAACTATGAATCGAATTGAAGATTAAATCTATAATAATTAACTAACAATATTAGTAATAATAGTAATAGTAATTGATTGTACTCAGCTAGAATCTGATAACCTGCAATGAAAGACAAGAAAACTAATGAGAGTTTACCATGCTGTGCACCCAAAAAGTGATATTGATAGATTGTACTTGTACAGATCTCAGAGTGGCAGAGAACTCTTACAGGTGAAACAAATGATGGAAGAGGAAAAACATGGCTGAAATGACTACATAAAAAAGCAAAAAGAGACTTTGCTGAAGGAGGCAAACAAGGAAAACAGCAAGATTGAAAGTAGAATTTCAAAGAGTAACAACTGAGCATCGAGTTTCTTACTGGAAAAAGAAGTCTACAGACAGTCAATATCTGAAGGCCATTGAAGGAAAGGTAGATACAAAACTAACATGGAGAAAATTGAGATCAATGGTGCTGAAGAAAGAGACTGAAAGCTTCATTTTGGCTGCCCTGCTCTGCAGACCAATTCCATGAAAGCAAAAATTCAACATGTCAGTAACAACAGCAAATGCCACTTATGCAACAAGAAAGATGAAACACCTTATCAGTGGGTGCAGCAAAATCTAACAAAGTGATTATCTACAATGTCATGGCTGAATTGCCAAAATCATACACTAGGAGCTTTGCCAGAAAGAAGTTTGGGTTTGAATGCAGCAAAACAAAAAAATGAAATAATATGATTTGCAAATTGAAGTTGAGCAATTATGGAAGAAGAAAGCAATAGTTGTATCAATAGTAATAGCAATACCCAAAGGGTTGCCTAGATACATGGAAATTTTGAACTTATCGGGCCTGTATATTCTAACTTTGCAAAAGACCACCTTAGTTGGAACTGCCTATACTCACATATTACCTTAACAGCTCTTAAGTTCTTGTTTAGAACTTGAACTGTTAAAGTGTTTACCAGTCCTAGACTGTAAATCAAATTGAAGATTAAATCTTAAATAATAATAGTAATAGTAGCAATGATGATGATGATGGTGGTGAAAGTAAAAAAAATAATTTTCACCATGCCCAGGTTCTACCATTCCTTTTTTTTAACAAAAATCAAATCTAATTTAAAAAATTAAAAATTAAATCCAGAAATATACTGAAGTTAAAAGTATTTTAAATTTATCTCTGTACGTTAATTAAATGAATGATATAATATCTCTTATCAAATTGTATTGTTTTTTTCCTTTTTTAATCCAAATTTATGGAATTAACCTTCTCCAGTCTAAATAGTCCCTGTAAATATGCAAAGTTCAGTTATTTAGTTATTAATCTGGATATATCTGATCTGAGTTGTCTATTAGTGTTATGCTGATGAGAATGGTTTGATGATTCCATCCTCTATAAATAGGTCTTTGAAAAACTTAATGTTTGTTTTAAGATGGAATTTTAAGCAGAAAGTTTGGACCCTTCACTGAATTGAAGTAGATGTGTTCCATATTATTGTGGTTCTAAAAACAATATTTCTATTTAATCCAATAAATGAGTTTTTAATTATCAGATTAAATTAAAATTATTACCTTCTCTACTAAGACAGTTTCCGTATTTGCAACACTTGAGAAATGGAAATCCCTGGAGGCAGGGACACACATACACATACAGTAGCATAAATAAACTTTTTAGCTGACAAACTATTTTGACTATAAAGTGTAATTATGCCCTAAGGAAAATGAGGACTGGATGCTTTTAAAAGAAACTGATTTCCAGTCCATTGTGGTTATAAATGATCTGATTTAGTTAAATCATGGTTTGTATGAATAATAGTTCATATACATTCCTACCATTTTATGATTATTTTTAAATGCCTGATAGGATCTGTTTGACATTTTTGCCTGTAATGTTATAACACTGAAATAAAAGGAAGAGTAATTATTCATTATACAGTGAGCTTTTCATTGGAGAATCCCCCTCTGAAAAATAAGCCTGGCATTATCCCATTGATTTTTGTTTGCTTGGCACAGATATTTAAAAATGTAGATTTCCCCTAACCAAGACAGCATTACTTCTTTAGGTAGACAGGCGGGAGCAAACAGTTGCAAATATGACAAATGCTGGACATGCCAAAGGAGGAGATATTAATTTATTCACAACAGCCTCTTTTAAACTGTCAAAAGCAGGTCTTTAAAATGAGTGTAACTTCTGATGCTTCTGTCACAGTACACTAAATAAAAGTGCTACTGCCAACATAGCTTCTCTTTTTCATCTGGACAGTACACTGTCCAGCTAAAGAGAGAAGCTATGTTGGCAGTAGCAACTTACCATATGCCCTTTCCTCGTGCCCTTCCAAATAGGCAAATGTAGAATGCCAGCCCAGCCCCAAGTTTAAGCAGCAGGTTTTGATAGAAGCTGGCTCCTATGCTTTCTACTTGGCATTTCTATTGGAAGAGATGGCTCAGTTCATAAGGAAAAATAGCTGTTTTAAGGTATTTTCTTTATGAACAGTTGATAGAGTTTAATAGTTTTTATGTAGCACTTCTTTTTGTGTTGCTTTCACCCTGTTATTGGCTTGCTTTCACTTTTTCCCATGCCCTTCCTTGCTTTTCCCTGTTGAAACCTTTATGCTCATCCAGGTTAGTCTGAAAATATTCTCTGGTGAGGCTTACTCCCAAGAAGGCTGGGGTTTTCCATTCACATACCGTATATGTGGAAGAAATATCAATCACCTTTTTAATCAGTTCAGTCATCTGTTTACAGTATAATTCACTGGGATTCATGTTTAATGATTATATTTACTTCTTTTTGGGCAACATAAAATCCACTTGATTTGTTTGAAGCCACAATTTGACGCTGAAACACCAGTATGATTTGTCATTATCACTCAGACCAGTTATATTTGAAATTGAAGTTTGTACCGTATATACTCGCATATAAGCCGACTTTAGAACGCTTTTTTTTTCCCCAAAAATTTGGGGGTCGGCTTATACGCGCATAAATCTGATTTGCTGGAGCAAGTCGCCACGCTAAGTCGCTGCTGCATCCCTCGCCTGGCCCTTTGCAGCCCTCGCCTGGCCCTTTGCAGCCCTCGCCTGGACCTTTGCAGCCTTTCTCCCTGGATGGACGATGAGCCGCAACTTTTGCCCTGCCGACTTTTCCCTCTGTATTTTTCCCTCTATATGCGAGTTTTTGCAAAATGCCTCATTTTGGGGCAGTTTTTTAAGGGTTGGCTTATATGCGAGATCGGCTTATATGCGAGTATATACGGTACATAGATCACTTTAAATCAAGGGTCTTCAAACTCGGCAAGTTTAAGACTTGTGGACTTCAACTCCTAGAATTCTTGAGCTAACATGACAAGAGGAATTCTTGGAGTTGAAGTCCTCAAGCTTTAAAGCTGTCAAGTTTGAAGACCCCTGCTTTAAATGATGATAAAGAATAGTAACGTGTGTTACTGTGATTGGATTTTCTACTGGATTCTGAAGCATTTAAGGTTTTGAAGACACTTTTGTGTAAATTCAGATACAGTGATCCCTCTTATCTTATTTGGTTTCAGTTTGAAAAAGAATTAAGGTTCAGCATGTTCTGTTACCATAGGATATGGGTGTCAAACTTGATCGTGTAACGTGATGTATCGCAATGTATTTTGCCTTTGTGGAACCAGGGCGGGAGTGGCCTATGCATGACACACCCGGCCCATCATAGGGAAAGAGGACTCAGCAAAGAATGCTTAGGGGATTTGTGTGTTGTGTGAAATCCACTGGGGTTATTTGTAAAATGAAGTTACTTTTGAGTTCTCAAATAAGTTTATATTCTGAAGTTGAATATGAATATGACAAAGGGAGTACATGGCTTGATGTAATTACCATTTTCTTACCTTATTTTACTGCTTCATAAAGAAAAATAGAATGGACAATCATTAATCTTGATCCTAAAAATTAGAACAAGGAAGTTTATATCACATATCGACCTATGTGTAGTAGTAATGGCCTCTATAGCATTCCTTGGTATCTTTATACCTAAATGCTACAAATATTTTTGTTTTCTCTGGTATTCTAGGGGCCAGTTTGTCGCCTGCATCCATCAATCAGTGGAGATGCTCTGTCACGTGGATCAAAATTGCTTTTTAAAGTTTGCATTGTTAAGGTTGCCTTGGGGGTTGTTGTTTGGAGATCAGTAAGTTAATTGTTAATTCCCTGGAGAAAACAAAAGGCGCTAAAAGCTGGATAAAGATTTCTTCCTTGATCTTGATTTATATTTCTTTTGGATTCTGCAATGATTTTTGATCCCTAAATTTGATCACCTTTAGTATCAGGGAATCACATCTTTTTTACATTAATTATTTGCATATAAGTTTTTGTGAAGTTGACCACTTCCCAGTATTTGAGTCATAACCTCCAGTCTGTTTCTACATCTGAAGCCGTGTTGGCTTTGGCAAGAAAATGAAAGCTGGCTGCGGGTGAGGTTAAAGAATTTTGAGATGCTGGCTAGTTTGTTTTAGTCCCCTTTCAAGTGACTTGCCCCTACTGGTACCTCTTTGAATAAGGCTGAAGTCCAAAGGACTGAGATTTTATCATACTTGAGTTTGCTGTTGCCCTGCTGCCTGTGTTAAATCGAATTCTGAGTACCACTTGACTTGGTGACTACCTGAATCTGAGGAAGACCACTTCCAATACTTAGCTAACACCAATCTAGGTTTGTCTATCGTCAGCAGAACTTTTTTTTTTTTTTTTTGCAAGGAGATTCAGCTCACTGAAGAGAGCAAGTTCTTGGTTTGGCAGGATACTGCTATTCTTTAATGACCAGATTAGTGAAGAATTTGGAAAAGGTTATCAATTCAGAAGCAAATACTTTGAAGTTACTTAAGAGGTAACATAGTAATCATTGTGGCTGCCTTTTCAGCTTGACAACTAATGTCTCTTTGCCAGTGGTATCGCTACGTTAAGAGACTATTCTGTGAGAAGTTGAAGATGCTTCTGATCTTCTGAGACACCCCCATCCTTGCTTAGATCCTATTAGTTTCTAAATGTCAGTTTCCAGAGAAAAGCTAAAAAAATCAGGGGAAATCCAACTTCACCAAAATAGCTTGTTCTGAAATAACTTGACTCTTTTCCTTACAAGCCCAGAGGTTGAGGGAAACTTTCCTAATCACTAACCGGAGCAAATTAAATCTGTTGCTGAGGTTTTGCCCAATCCAGTTGTTATTGTAGAGATAGTTGCATATGGTCTTTGTTATTGCCTATTGTCCTGTCCCTTTTTGCATAGCGATTTTGATTTTTATACTTCCTCCTGCCATTTTGTGATGAGAGTGAATGAATATACTGGAAGTCCACAATGAGAGAAATCAGCAACATGAGGCAGATCTGAATGGGTCTCTCCCTTAGTGCTGATATGAGGGCAAGTTTTTTTTTTTTTTTTAGACTCTTATGTCCTTTTGTCTTAAGTGCAGATTGTCAAATGCTTCTTTTGAATCAAATTCCAAACATTGCCTCATTACCCCTGTAGATTATTAATCAGCATAGCTCTCCAGATCAATCTCTCTCTATATTTGATCAAATTGCAAGTGCTGTAGAGATTGAGCCTTGGACATTCTGCAAGCAATACAGAATATTAATGTGCTTTGGTACATAATTACAGTAGAAGCATAGGACTTTTTTTTAAAGCTAAAATGGCAATAACAAGGTTTTGGTATCTGGTTTGGTAATACATTTTCTAACTCTGAACTAGAAAATGGCAGAGATGGACATTTTCAAAGGACAGAAAATGAAGAATGTTTTCTACATAACTCTTCTGTTTCCACACAACTACAAAGATTGTTATACTTTTCAGGGCATTTGGCGAGGTGAAGTGCAGCTCATGAAAACTTATGCTTTTCATAAAACATGCCACAATCATTGAATAAATGGTTACCAGGCATCTGATACTTTCTATGCAGAGACCATCTTGGCTCTCCCCCTACAAAGTACAATGAGAAGCACTTCCAGTACATGAGAATTTGATTAGAACTTAATATGAATACATAGAGCCAGCTAACTTAATTGATTCTGCCTGTTGTGGCAGTATATTTGTGGATTTTAGATCTGGTGAAGCACTGCTTAATCATGACACTAAACTTTGTAAAAAGGAACAGCAGTTTTCGGTGTTTATTTTTTATTTGAGGTTTCTTTCAGATATAAAAAGTCAAAATTATTACATCAAGTTTTTAAAAGAAAGCCATGCTCAGCTCAAAACGTTTACATCTTGAATTGTGTTTTCTCTGTGTGTATGTGTACACTTTCAGGAGCACATTGGACAATTGCTTCAAACATTTTAATAGCTTTGATAGCTTGCAGTAAACATGAGATTTTAATTTTTTGTTTCTTGTTGCCTCTTACTTACACTGCTTGTAAGACATTTTCCCAACTATTTGTTCTCTATAACAAACTTTTGTACATGAATATCCAAATCAATTTTCATTCTTCTCTGTGGGAGACCAAATGCATGTCACCAAAGAGCAAGTTTTGATCTACATCTCAATTCTACAAGAATATTCCAATACTTTGACAATTTACAGAAAACCATGTTCTTTATTAATTATAAAAGGTTTTATTTTGATAAGAGGTCTTTCCTGTTATATCTGACATATCTGTTGCCCTGCCTATACCTGCAAATTAGTACAGTACAGCTAAGGGTTTCTTTGGATTCAGTTTAGAAGAGGTGCTTTGGAACACAACTGAACGCTTGTCTGGCAGCCATATATTTTTCCTAAACCAATTTCAAAGCACTGCACAGTCTGCAAATTATAGAATTAAAGAATGTTAGCTTTACTCAATGAACTTATATATTAAAAGAAACTGAACAATGGATATTTCTTATCCTGTGTATCATATTGCAAGAGAAATATTAGAAATCTGAGGAAGGTGTAATTATTTTAAATTGCATAGGCTAAAGAGATCTGTACATCAGTGTAAATATATGGCACGGCAGCCTGAAGTATTTATAAACAATCACCTTTCATTTAGTTAGCATAAACTGTACATTTTTACACAGTATATATTGATAAAAAGCAAAATAACCATGCATTACTAATGTGCGGTTTCTATTATCTTAGATTATATTCCAAAAATGTTGAGATGAAGTTGTTAAGAACTACAGACTTGGTTTGCTGTTCATCACTATAACGGAGGCATTTTCTCGCTTTTACAACCATATGGCGAACAAACTACTGAATGAATAAATAGAAATATGGGCTGAACAGTGAACATATTTATAACTAATCCCCATCCCAGTTAATACAAGGTTTTTGTATTAAGTCTGCATTCTCATTTTGACTTGACATAAGGCTCTTTGAAACTGATTAAGCTATTAAAGTTTCAAGGTTCTTACCTATGGCAGAACTTAGTATCAATTCTCTTATTAATACTATTTAGGATCTTTTTAAATGAAAACTCACAACTTTTTTTTTATAGATGTTCCTTATTTAAATTCATCCATATGGCACATTATTATTTCCATCTTTCTAGAGGAAAAATTATGACACTTTTTAAAAAAGTTGCAATAGCAAGTGATCATTTCATAGCAGCTCTAGTGTATAGTTCCCACCTGTTTTTAGGCATAACTGTTGTCCCTTTAACAGCTGTGTAATAAAAAAACAAAATTCTGAAGATATATTAAAGAAATTGAACTACTGAAATTCCTGTTTGTTATATCACTATTAAGACATGAAAGTCATAGGTGGCAACCCAAATGGCTGAACAATAGTATTTACATTACATTTAACTTTCCACTTTCCACTTTACATCTGTTGAATTATTTACAGTGAATTTATGTTACATAGAAAGAATGAGAAAAGAGAAATTTTTACAACAGAAGTGGTTGTTTACCTCAACCAATACTCTGTCTTTACAGAAAAATGGAAATTTAGTGTAGATGTTTTTGAAAAATTGTGAAATTACAACTCGTTACTGTTTAGAGAAAAAAACATGCATGTTTTAGTAGCAGATATGAAAAAATTTCAATGTTTTGATATGACCTGCTTGCCCCCTTTAGCTCCCCGAACAGTTATCTTCCAAATAATATGATTCACATAATCTATAAAACAACTGAAAAAGTTGGAATGGTCTCCAGTAATTAATTAAACCTGCTGGAACAGCAAATAAAGTAAATACTAATTTTGGCAATAAGTAAGAAAAGTGGGGAAAAATGGCATTTTGAGATATCTACCTATTTGGTTGAAATGTTTAACAAGAGCAATATGAAGAACTGATAAAAGTTTTTTAAAAAGCATTGATATGCTGATTTTTAAATAAACATTTTAAAGGAGGAAGCTTAACACTGAAGGCACTTTGTTGGTTTCATTGCCTTAACTCCTCCAACTAATTTAATTTTGACCATGGGAAACAACAATGAATGGGATAAAGCAATATAATTGAGGAAGCTTAAGAAATTGAATTAATTCAAATGTCAAGTTTCAAATTCACTTTTTAAATTAAGTACTATGTTTAAAAATGAAAAAGGACCATTTAAGGCATCTTTAAAAATCCCTGTATGGCTTTGATTTGCCAAAATACATTGCTAAAAAGAGGAAAAAAATAAGACTGAACATAAAGTATTCATGGACTCAAGATTCTGATTACAATACACGCAGATCAGGATCACTAATACATCCCCACTTGTGATGGAAGAACATGAAAAAGTAACTCAGAATTTATCTTATAGTAGATGGTAGCCCAGAGGTTTGTGCTGAAGTAACATAGAGAGAACTATTATCAGGGTGGGAAGAAACTACAGGATTTCCGTTGGTAGATGGACACCCAAGTTTCAGTTTTTCCAAATACTCTGCATGTACAGGCTTGTGACACTGAAGGACCTTGATCGCATCCTCAACTTTAAACCATTCTCTCTTCCTTCCTGTGAGGATGGAAAGGTAATATTTTAAAGTTCAACTTGTTTGAAACGTAACATCACTAATATTTTAACTTGAGTCATTTAGGTGAGATGGGTGGTGTACAAATTCATTAAGTAAACAAATTTCTGAAAGTTCCTTAATTTCATTATTTAACAATGTTGTGTATAAAAATATGACTTAAAACACCATTCATTTAGTGAACAGTTATGACAACCAATTTTCACATTTAAGACTGTTGCAACTCCCTATGGTCACATGTTCAAAACTAATACGCTTGGCAACTGACTCATGTTTATGATCAAAGCAGTGTGTCAGGGTTATGTGATCACCTTTTGCAACTCCTAATAAGCAAAGTCAATGGGAAAGATTCACTTAACTGTTACTAACTTGAGAACTGCAATAATTCACTTAACTTTGCAAAGATTGTAAAATGGGACAAAATTCACTTAAATGTCTTACACAGCAACAGAAATTTTGGGCTCAACTGTGGTCATAAGATGAGGACTACCTGTATTCTACAGAACATGATGGCCAAAAAGAAAAAGAAAGCCTTCAAAAAGTTAACAAACTTGCTTGTGCTTTCTCTTTCCATAATGGATTTATATTCTGTGTGACTTAGACTTTAAGATCTGTAGCCACTGATCAGCCAATCTTATTTAGTCTCTTTTAAAACTTGCTGATAGTTATCAAATGACTGAATTCTATATTTTAATAGTATGTTGTATAAATGTTTATTATAATTAATTTTCTGCATTTAGGTTTACCAGATAATTAGTACCACCAATATTAAGAGAAAAACCTTTCATGATTTTTTTCTATCTTTTGCCTTTTTATTCCCAAGTGATTTTTCTGAATGGCTAATGTACTTTAATAAAGAAATTACCTAAGACAATAGTGAAAGACAGAGCTGTTTGCTGAATGACCTGCCAGTATAGGTAGTCTTCAAATTACAGCCATAATGGAGCCTGCTCATTTGGCAAGTTATATTAGGTTTGGCCAATGTTAAATGAACTGCCTCAAATAATGACCGGCTCTTCCTCTCTCTGCAGTGCCTTTGTTAAGTGTTAAACAAATGCACAGATCTTTAAGTGGAGTTCAGGGCTGGGGGAGATCCTGGGAGGCCTAGTAAAACACAGGCCCACATGCCTCAGACGTCCCCATGAAATAATCCATGCTCCACTTCCCAACTCTTGGGTGCCTTATATGTTGGCCTACTGCATAGCTGTTTTACCAAGGAGAAATGATGGCAAACAATGCTAGGCATACTTGACTTTCCTAATTCTACCCCTGCTCTTCCTCTTCTCAAGTTGCCCTGCCTTTCTGGGGCAAAAAAAGAACCAGCTCCCTAGCCTTTTGCAGCTTTCTGTCCCATCAGCTAGTTACTGAAAAATTCATCTCCAAAAGTGTAGTTGATTAGACTTGTGCAACAAAATGGAGGATGCTGGGTCTTTGCAAGCTTTAGTTGTTTGCCTGACTACCTGACTACCTGACTACCATAGGTGTCAAACTTGATTTCACTGAGGGTCGCATAGGGTTGTGTTTGACCTTGTGGGACTGAGGTGGGTATGGCCAAGATGGGCATGGCCAGTTTGATGTCACTTGTGTCAGAGGCGTCTGTGGTGGGCACTCTACCGGTGAAAACAGGCTCCCAAGCTCAGTTTTCATCCACAACGGCCTCCTGCCAGCAAAAATGTGGGATGTTTCCAGGAGAGCCCCACGGGCCAGATCCAAGTACCTTGCAGCCTGGATCCAGTCCCCGGGCCTTGAGTTTGACACTCCTGGTCTACAATATAGCCTTTAAGTCCTAGCTGGGTTCTATAGGTGAACAGCTAAAGCTTGCAAAGGCCGCATCCTCCATTTTGTTGCCAGTCACCAGTTGGCTAAACTTTTGCAGATTTTTCAGTTCAAGGGAAAAAGTTGCAGAAATATTTTTTTCTTGTTTCTGTTCCCCTACTCTTCACCCTTGAATCAAGGTAAGGTTTTTAAAAGGGTTAGAGATTGGAGAGCAGAGGCAGGGAGTTTAGTTTTGCATCTAATTTGGGGGGGGGGGAGGAGAAGGAAGATCAACAAGTGCTCCCTCCCAGCTTTTGTTTTCTTTATTGAAGAACTGTGGCTTCCTGGGAAGGGAGGGAGTTAAAATAAGGAAAAAGTTTTGAGAAGGTCATCCTAAAGTTGCAGCCTGGGTACACAGAAGTTGCTTTCCTGGGACTTCCAGTTTGAGCTTCTTCGGCAACAGACTGAAACATCATCTCTCCAAGGCTTTGATCTGTGCTCATTGCTGGAGCACCCTGAGCCGTCTGGTTTCGGGGCTAAGCCACCCCGTATGGTGGTGAAGAGGGGGGAGACTGCCTGCAGGGTTGAGGAGAGCCACATTTCTCCTCCCCAGCTGGCCATTACTCCCTTTCCCGAAGGCGGTTACAGCAGTGGTCAGAAATGGCCACCACAAAGAAGAACTCGACCAGAAAAGAATGTGCAGGAGGAAGATAAGAAGAGAAAGTTTTGGTTGACTGGGTCAAACAGCAAAAGCAACAAATAAGGTACCCTGGAATTTAAACTTAAAAACATTGTTCCCAAATAAGATTTTGAATCTGCGATGGAGAGAGAGAAGGGAAAGGATTAGGTTTTTTTTCTTCCTTTCCTTATACTGACAGCTAAGAGACTTAAGCAAGAAATTGAAAAAAAAAAACCACTTTGACATTAATAGGCATCTAAGCTGAAAATCAAAGTCAAAGGAATAATAAAGATTTTTGGACATTTAAATGTTTTTAAAAGCTGGAGGAGAAAAAAGGAAAAGAAGGGCAGGATCTGGAAAAATGGAGGAGACTGCCTGAAATTAAGGAAAGCAACTGTAATTAAAAGGAACTCACAGTGAAATTTTAACAAGATTCCTCAAATCTTCTTTTAATAGAAACTTGGGAACAAAATAATAGAATCCCAGGAAGAGAAAATGGAAAAAAGAAGCAAATAGAAACAGCCTTGGATTATTTGGATTACTTGGCGACTTGGTTTTTGCATCTGGATGACTAAAATTAACTGGGTGGTTGTTTAAAAGTTTTTAAAATGGTATCACTCTTAGAAGAACTTATCTGTGAGATCAATTCACTACATTTGAGAAATCCTTTAGAATATTACCTAATGCCTCCATTACACAACATAGTACCATCAGCAAATTTGGTCAATTTATTGTTTGCCTATAAACCTAGATAACTTGTAAACAAGTTTTTCAAAAAAGTAAAAAAAAACCTTTTTCATACTATTTTGATATACTTTGAAAATACAGTATAATCTTTAAGCATTTTTAATTTTAAAATTTAAAATGTTCATATATTTAACAAAAGCTTATTGTGAAAAACAAGATTATTGCTTGCAAGCTGGTAAAATCTTCATCTCTGTATATGAAATATTTATGTATATTAGCATCTTAATAAATAAGGATCTTTATACATTTGGAGTTATAAACAGACATACTGTGAAAACCTAACCATTTGGGCTGTGTATGATTTAAGTTGCTGATTTGCTCCTTTGTAACAAACTTGTATACTACACACACACACACACACACACACACACACACACACAGATTAAATGACATGGTATCGCAACTTTGAACATTTCCTAAAAATAACATTCCTAAATATAACATTCTAAAAACACTCATTTTGTTTTAAAAAGTTAGCATACATAAGGTAGAAAAAGTCTTGCCTATATTTACTGAATCTTCCCAGTCTTCCAGGATTTCAGTCACTGTAAGAACATAAACGTATGTCCTATGCTTCCTGTCTTGATTCTGCTTTAGTATGAAAAAAGATAAATGTTATTTCATTTGTATAAATGAAATAATATAAATGTTTAATTTACATCTGCAATATCAGAGATATATTAACATTACTTACATCCTATTTCTCATGGTAAAACAATACTCAAAGTGATTGACATTCATGAATTAGCATAATTCCAAAAAAAGCAAGATTATTCTGAATATGTAGCTTTTAGTTGGTAGGATGCAGGTTTTGATATGATTAGGAATCCAAGCTTTCATAGAAGAGGATGAGCATGCTTGAAGTACAACTGAATTGGGGCTGAACGTGTTGCATATTACCAAAATGTGTGTGATTAAAGACAGGCCGAATCCATATGTACTACAAAATGTATGGGCCTCTTTGATGAAAGCCGTAGAAGACTGTAAATTTGAATGGTCACTCAAGGGACTGTTGTAAGTCGAGGACTACCTGTAGTTTGGTCATACAGATGGAATGATCGAGAAGTTGAAGGCCAAAGAAATCTATAACCATGGATGAAGGAATTGAGAAGAAGGGGACTGAGAATGTCATGGTTTTATGGAGTTAATGAGATCTTCAAAAAGAGAACTGAGATGTTTAAAGAACAAAAAATAAATATATAAAACATTGTAGGGGTATAATAGAAACAAAGATAATTTGTAAAGACAGAAAACTCTGTTGAGGTGAATGATATAAGTGCAAGATGGATTTAACTATTTTGTGTTCTTTTAAATCTTGATTTTCAATTTATTTGGCTTACTATTTCTTCCTCCACTTCTCTTGCATAATACTGCTCACCCTAATCTCAAAGGAATCAAAGTGATGAGAATGTACATAATGTACAACAAAATATGGTCAATAAGATTGATATTAATGGTTAACAATCATTATTTGAATAAGGTAACCAATTAGAAAAAAGCAAAATGTATTATAGAAGTCTAGAATGAATCTGCAGTATTGGAAGTTATATTAGTTTTCCTTGTATGCTTGGCAACAGCAATATAAATCTATGGTTTATGGTTCTGTTCTATCTACTGGCTTTTATTGAATTTGCCAGTGGTTTATGGGATTTAACAGAACATACTAGGTCCAGGAATTAGACAAAAGTTAATTATCTCTGTCCTATAAGCTTTTCATAGCAAAGCTCTTCACAAATGTGAAAAAATCTTTCCATGAAGATTTAAAGCAACTTTATTCTGCTTTGAAATCTGTCCTCTTTTGTGGACATGTGTCTATACCAGATACGTCCACTGAGTCTGCCAGCAAAGCAACGTAGCCATAGATGCATACAAGCATGGACAACCTTGGACTGCTGTGCAAGTCTTCTAATAGCTGTGTCTATTTCATCCACATATTTAGAAAAGTGCTTCCTTTAAATATTCTCATTGCTTTTCAGTAGAGATAGTAATGATTTCAGATTGAATAAATTTCAAAAATAACACCTTTAAAAACTGGTAAAAGTAATATCCCATAGAATAAATATCTTCTCATTTTTGTATTGTAATATTGTTCCATTGCTAAATCTGATTAAGAAGTACAACAACTTACATTATCAATTCTTCACCCAAATAATTTTAGATGTTTCTTCCTGCCCTTAATAAGTACAACTACACACTAATTTGTAGAATATATTCCCAATAAAATTTTAAAAGACTCACCTCAAATATTCCCAACAATCTGCCAAGTTTTCCTTTTACTCCAGCCTGCAAGAAATAAGACAGACTGTTTTTTGAAAAGAAAAATATTTATAGCTAATCCTTGTATTCCTACAACATAATTTCTGGGACAGATGTAATTGTGAGGAGGAAAAACACCTCCATTTGCAATTCTAGCAGTTAGGTTCCATTTAGGTACAGAACTGTCCAACAAGATTCCTATTTAATTATTTTCATTGGACTTACATGCAGGAAAATGTAACTAATAAGGCAGTTGAAAGTTTGAGAAATGTAGCACACTTAAATAGCAAACCAGTTTTGTTCTTCAATAAAATACTTGAGAAGAATTATATTCTTAAGAACATTTTGATTTCAACATCTTGCAAAATCCACTGGCACTATCAAAGGAATATTATATCTCTAGTAGCAGTATAGTATTTTCATTCTGATGAATCTAGCATGCAATCCATTTTAGCACACCTATGGCCTGGAAAAGGAATGTAAGAATGATTCTTTTAATATGTGTGTGAAGCATGAGTCCCGTCTACCTTATATACCAGAAGGAATGAATTAATACTAAAGATCCTGAAAAAAAGAGCCACACATTATTTCAAATTGGGAACACTGAATCATGTTACCTCTTCATAGACTTCTCTAACAGCAGCACCACCTGGTTCTTCTTCAGGTTCCATTCCTCCACCTGGAACAATCCACTGATCTGGGTACCGGCTACTGCTTACTAATAGCACCTATGAAAAAAAATCACTGTAATTAATATATTTTACCTTTTCATAAAGAGACCAAAGTAGCATGCAACAAATAATATCAGAAATAATTAAGTAATTTAAAGGACAAGCTAAAGAGACATTTTGATACTTCTTGAAAAAAAACACCCAGTAAAAACCGATTGTAGCTGCATATATTGCAACTTTAGAAACAATGATGAAGAAATTCCCCACTTTGCAATAAGTAGGCCTTGCAATGACAGCCTCCCCAAACAGACTATAGTGTATCTTAATAATGAAATAGGCAGTCCCTTTGGTAGCCAGGTATAATTTTCAACTGAACGCTTTAATGGTTATAACCAACAATTTGAATTAAGTCTAACATTCTCATTGTCAAATTAGAACATTTTTATTAGAACATATTAGAAAATGAGACAGTCTATGAACTTCTGCTGCTTTGAGATTTAAATACTAGAATGGAGTTTGGATAGTTTTTAATCTCTTGCTGCTCTTCCATTCCAATTTCTGATCCTAAAGCAAGCCCATGAATGTGCCAAAAAAAAAAAAAAAAAGATACAGAATGTCTAATTATAAATAGCTTTTTCCTTGAGAGCTAGAAATTTGAAGGAACATTACAGCTCAGTTGTCCAGAGCAAAAGCAATCATGCTAGAAATTAGCCAATTTATTGAAAATTACACCAGATTAATTTAGTACGTGATATCTTGAACAGGTTTGCCGAGACTCCTTTACTGTACACTCTGATCTCCTATTTCGCACGACCTTGTTAGACTCAGGTCTTCAATCGATAGGGTGGACCTGACTATTTTTTGTGGATTGAATATCATCCTCGTCGTGAACATTCTTGTCACTGACCACCTAAACAAATTATTTGGTTCATTCTGAACCTATGGAACTAGACAGAAAATCAGTACAAATATTCAGTTCGGGATATGCTGTGTTATGTAATGAAGCTTTAAAACATACTTCAATTTGGACATAGGTCTGTACAACCTAATGAAGACTTCTTTTAAAAGCCTGCATTTTTTCCTGGACTTGCATGGTAGAGCATCTCCTTCTCATACAATTTCAGTTAAGGAAGTGCCAACAAGGTATGATGAAGTGCCTTGGAATAGGCGGAAGTATCTGTTAACACTCCTTAACTCATATATTCATACACTGTTCAAAAAAATAAAGGGAACACAAAAATAAGACATCCTAGGTCTGAATGAAATATTCTTATGAAATACTTTGTCCATTACATAGTTGAATGTGCTGACAACAAAATCACACAAAAATTATCAATGGAAATCAAATTTAGCAACCCATGGAGGTCTGGATTTGGAGTTACACTCAAAATTAAAGTGGAAAAAAACACTACAGGCTGATCCAATTTTGATGTAATGTCCTTAAAACAAGTCAAAATGAGGCTCAGTGGTGAGTGTGGCCTCCCTACAATGCCTGGGCATGCTCCTGATGAGGTGGTGGATGGTCTCCTGAGGTATCTCCTTCCACACCTGGTGCAACGTGGCGTTGGTGGATGGAGCGAGACATGTGTCCCAGATGTGCTCAATTGAATTCAGGTCTGGGGAATGGGCGGGCCAGTCCATAGCATCAATGCCTTCGTCTTGCAGGAACTGCTGACACACTCCAGCCATATGAGGTCTAGCATTGTTGTGCATTAGGAGGAAACTAATGTTGTGCATTAGGAGGCCAACCGCACCAGCATATGGTCTCATAAGGAGTCTGACGATCACATCTCGGTACCTAATGGCAGTCAGGCTACCTCTGGCGAGCACATGGAGGGCTGTGTGGCCCTCTAAAGAAATGCCACCCCACACCATTACTGACCCACTGCCAAATCGGTCATGCTGGAGGATGTTGCAGGCAGCAGAACGTTCTCCACAGCGTCTCCAGACCCTGTCACGTCTGTCACATATGCTCAGTGTGAACCTGCTTTCATCTGTGAAGAACACAGGATGCCAGTGGAGAATTTGCCAATCTTGGTGTTCTCTGGCAAATGCCAAACGTCCTGCACGGTGTTGGGCTGTAAGCACCACCCCCACCTGTGGACGTTGGGCCCTCATACCACCCTCATGGAGTCTGTTTCTGACCATTTGAGCAGCCACATGCACATTTGTAGCCCACTGGAGGTCATTTTGCAGGGCTCTGGCAGTGCTCCTCCTGTCCCTCCTTGCACAAAGGCAGTGGTAGCAGTCCTGATGTTGGGTTGTTGCCCTCCTATGGCCTCCTTCACGTCTCCTGACGTACTGGCTATCTCCTGGTAGCACCTCCATGCTCTGGACACTACACTGACAGGCTCAGCAAACCTTCTTGACGCAGCTTGCATTGATGAGCTGCACTACCTGAGCCACTTGTGTGGGTTGTAGACTCCATCTCATGCTACCACTAGAGTGAAAGCACCGCCTGCATTCAAAAGTGACCAAACCATCAGCCAGAAAGCATAGGAACTGAGAAGTGGTCTGTGGTCACCGCCTGCAGAACCACTCCTTTATTGGGGATGTCTTGCTAACTGCCTCTGCTTTCCACCTGTTGTCTATTCCATTTGCACAACAGCATGTGAAATTGATTGTCATTCAGTGTGGCTACCTAAGTGGACAGTTTGATTTCACAGAAGTGTGATTGACTTGGAGTTACATTGTGTTGTTTAAGTGTTCCCTTTATTTTTTTGAGCAGTGTATTTTTATAAGCTTAACTACAGAGTGTGTGAGTTACGAAAAAAGGGTATTTTCTTTAAAGAGATAATTGACAGGTATATGTGGATACTTATGCATTTCTTGATTTTAATACAAAGAAGACTCCTATTTTCACTACTAGATAAGATTTGGATACCAGTCAATGTTTGTCTCTGACATTATACAATTATGTAAAGTTTGGATCTTTAAAAGTAGCACTTCATATAAGTGCACTGCAATACGCACACTATACGCTTGCATACTTGTTTCCAACTCTAATGTATTAAATATAACTAAGCAGATACATTTCTTGGTATTATTCCCACCTAAAATATTAGGGAACAATATCATCGTTCCTAAACATGAATTCAGATTTTTTAAAAGTCAAATATGTTTTCCAAAACAAAACAAAATCCTATCCTCAAGCAAGAGTTAGAATGATATATCCTAGTATTTGGGGGCTACTTCACTCTATATACTTCTGCTTTCCAATATTTTCATTATTCACACTACTTTGTCTTATCTGAAAAGCAAAGAAATGGTCAGTTCTTACAGAAAAAAAATCTATGGAGCACTATTGACCAGGGTCAGTTGCCCCCTAACTCCACTTTGTAAGAAGTAAAACTATTGTTAGTACAGCATTCCAAGCTTATATTGTATAGTCTGCAAGGACATCAAAACTAGTGAATCAAATGCTAATAGGTCTAAATCAGGGGTGTTAAACTCATGTCATCACAATAATGGTACATGACATATTGGGACTTTTCTCCTCTTCGCTAAACCAGGCATGGGCAAGGCCAGCATGTGACATATCCGGCCCATGGGCTGGGAGTTTGACAGCCATGGTCTAAATAAACTACTAAGTCCCACTCATCCAATTCCCAAGAACCAGATCTGTGTTAATTTCAAGTACTGGAGGAAATCCTCCTGAGCAATGGGTTCCCCATCACTAGAGATTTTCAAACAAAGGGAATATGTGTTGAAGATCTCTACCTTGGGCAGAAAGCTGGATTAGAATGTACCTTGTAATTCCATGATTCTAATTTTGTATTTTTTATGCAATTAAAACAAGTCACCAACTGCTCCAGCTTCTCTTTAACATTAGGGTCATGGGGTTGCTACATAGTATAGGAAAGCATAAGCAATCCATCCAAAGAACTGTAAGAAGGGCCAAGGGTAAATTTTCTTCATTGCACTTGCAACCATGAGGATGGTTGTGGTCAGATTATCATAATCCATCAAATCAGAAAAATGTTTCTAAACCTGTTTTAAATTTAAAATCTGATGGTGAGTTTTTGTAAGATCAAAATAGCATAAAATAACATTTATCTAGAAAAGAAAACAGATAATTTTAATTTAACAGAGCTATAAAGATGAAATATAAAGAGCTATAAAGAATTAAATTATGTACATGTTTACATAGCTGTCAAGCCACAGAAAATTCATTGTTTCAACTATACTCTCTTGTTTATATCAATTTGGCTGTTTCATACCAGGACAGTAGGTCAAAATTTTCTAGTCACAATAAGGAATTCTACGAATTGCCACTTCAACAATTTCATACTAGGCTGTAGAAAACTGGTTTGTACCATTAATAATCTATTTTCTGCCAAATAGCAAGTTTCTTCTTTTCACTACTTACTACCGGTATTTTTACATTATATTCGGCATATATACGGTATTTTTATATTATATTACACACCTAATCTTTAACCACCTTAACAACAAATTATATCCACGCAAAATATTTTAACTATTGTTAGATATATCTGGCATTAAGTCCAATGGGAAATAAAGATATCAACTATCAACTAATGTAAATGAATTGAGCCATGTACATGGTTTGTATTGGATTTTTTAAAAAATAATGTATGATTTATTTTCTATTTCTTCTCAAGTAACAGTACAAATTAAACATTTTTGTTAGTAAAATGAAATAACTTTTAGATATATAGCTAAGCATGGTTTTAGAATAAACTGGTTCATCTGTCAAAAATACTTTATAGTTTATAGTACATTTTCTTCATGATTATAAATTTTAGTGCTTCTGAAGGATATTCATCACATTTACATGTGGTCACAGTGAGATACTTTATTGTTTTTAGACTTCTACTACCTTATTTCTTCAATTATTTTAAGTTCATTTTTCTCCCATCCAACAGAATTTTATAATTATATCCCAAAACATGTGTTTTCATCAGATGAAACTTTTTTTTCCAAATGAAGGAAAACGTGTTTCTATATACGTATGTGTGACCACCAATAATAATGAATCTGATTTTTCCGGATGAAATAATCCAGTTTAATGAAAATGTTTCATTCAGCATTTATATTATTCAGCCTGTGATCAGAGATCCCAAATACAAGGAAGGAGTCATTGTTTGGTTTGCTTGAAGCTTGAAAATATAAATTTGTACTATTATGTAAGATTCAAATCCATGAACTATCAAAACATGGCAGTGTTTTCAATAACAGCACCTAGCTTAATGGAAAAAATGTAAGCAATGGAAGAAATTATTTGTATTAAGATTTTTATATAAACTTAATTTGCATTCCTTTAGTCAAAATCAGTTTTCAAAGCATAAGCACCCTTAAAAATGAAAGTATTAATTTATCATGAAATTCTTATAAAATAACTGAATCTTTTAACCACTGAGGCTTTTTTTGCTCAGTGCAGAAACCCAGTTTAAAGCATGGCTAACTAACTTCTCTTCAACTTATACAGGAGAATCCCCCACTTTCTTTGGGAACTGGTTTTATTTTTGACCTGCTTTTATTGTGAAGAAAAAGCATCAATATGGTGCACTTTACATACCTTGGATTGTATATACTTGAATATACTGTTGAAGTTTTCAAGAAAAAAATGTACTCCATTTTCTTAGTCTCTCCTCATAAAATAGAATTGCCAGCATTTATTATTCATATTGTTCTTCCCTGAACTTATTCCAGTTTTAAAAATCTTAAAATGAATATTCAGAACATCTGAGGTAGGATTTGGCTAATGCAAATGTTACAATAATAATTACCTGTAATTTGGAATATAATTATCTTGTTATGCCAAATAGACATCAGTTTTTTTGTTTAGAACTATACTTTTAATCAAAATAGTTTGAATACAGTATGTTATATATCTTTCAAAAGATGCTTTGGCTATCTAAGAACTATATAAAAGTGGATATGTTAAAACTACAAGCAAAAAAGGCGCTTGAATTGATTGTATATAGATTTAATCCTCTTTGGATAAATGTCTTAGAACACATTTAGGCAAATTGCTGGTTACTTATAACCTTTTGGTATATTCATGTTTAAATGTCTGATTCGGAATAAAGCACAGGGTGCACATGTAATATTAAAAAGTTACTCACAGTCCCACTGGAGTCAAGTCTAATGAAAACTTTTGTCAAAATTTTACTCCTCAGCAAACTAAAGATTCTTCTAAGAGCGAATAATCACCACAACCCTGGATTCAAGTCACTCATTTGTTGCTCTTCCACAGCAAATTATTTGCACACTACTTTTCAAAGTTTGAGGGAGAAATCACAGCACTGTAAAACACAAAAGAAGCTATGTTCAGTCCATAGTACTGGACATGCCTATCTCTGTGGGAAAGGGAAATGTCTAAGCATTCAACTTTTTTGTTCTCAAACATCTTTTTCATTTAAAACATTATTTGTTCTAATGACATCCCCATGTTATTTCATAACAGAATAGATACATGAAGCAAATATTACAGACTAGAATCCCTTGCTATGAATTAAGTCATAATGTGGTATCTTTTGTGCAATGCATCAACCCCTATGGGAACATACACTATCTACAGATTCTGAAATGAATGCAATATTAAACATGGTTATTTCAATGAACTCTAGAAATCCAGAACAAAGTTTTATCATTCCACAGAATCTGATAAAAATGGTTCCTTTGGCTATGAGGATTATACAGTATAATCTCCAAACATAATGTTCTCATTGTATTTATATTATAATTATAGATTATCTAAATCCTTTATAGGATTCATACATATCAAAGTAAGGATGAAAAAAAAATAATCTACACATTTGCAGCCTAGACAAAATAACCATAGTCACCCTGTGTTTTTAAGCCCACAACTATTGCAACTATTTCCAGTTCCATGCATCAACAACTAAAGTGTTTCCATATTTCAATCCAAGCAAAAAAGGCACAGAAAAACAATGCGGCTTAGCATAGTATTATGTTATTACTTGGCAAAATCACATTCTAACATAATGATGCCCATGTATCAGGAGAAAAATGACAACATTCCAGAAAGGTCAAAGCTCAGGTGCATTAATTAATTAATCCAGAATTTTCACAGATAAGAGGCAAGGCTTTTTCTACTGCTACAGAAATTCATACCATTTCATGAAAATAATTCTAATTTAATCTAAATGATGCACAAAGAGTCATAAAATAAGCTGTTTTGTCATACTACGGTTTCAGCCACAAAAGTTAAATTTAAAATGTTAAGAAGTGCATCTTTATACAAAGATAACCTATGAGCCCCCTAGAGCCGGAAATGACTATAGCATGTATGTGTGAGGGGAACCTTACCTTTACCTATTTACCTATGTACAATACATACATACATACATTAATTAAAAAAATAAATAAAAAAATTCAATCCTGTTGGACATTCAGAAATAATCCTTTACATTACTGGGAACAGTAAGTTTTAGCACTTCTGCAAAAGTCAAATGAAAATCACAAAGAGTTTCTTACAAGGAATAGGCATGATACAACTGTCTTTAATTTATCTTTAAAGCAATTTGGTTCAAACATTTTTCTTAGCGCCTACAATTTTTTTTGCTTCCATCATTACTATTTAGAATGATTTCGCTGAAATGAAAAAGAACACAGGATTTGGCATGGAAATAAACAGTCTCTTTTGAAGTTTTCTGAAATAGAACATCTTTTTAAAAAAGGAAGTGAACTGCTTAAGAATTACTAAGCTTCTTCTAGAAGACATAAGATTAGATGTTTTTGCTACATTCCCGAAAACATAACATATTTCTTTATCTTTATTAAATACTTGGTCCCTTGTTTTTTGTCTAAATTTTATGAAGCGGATCTGCCAAAATACTCAGAAAAGTAAAACTAATTAGTGGTAAGGTTATGGTGTTTTTTTCCCCTTGAAAGTAAATTATTGAAGTTTATACACAAAACTTGCAGAGTAGTTTACTTTTAGTACAACAGGTCCTTTACAGTTTTAAGATTGTCTGTGGAAGATCATATTGTCAAGACAACAGATATGCCAGATTCTAGCAGTATTTTTACTCCTATTTTCAATGGTTCCACAGATGAACTCTTATCCTCAACTTTTTGTGGGTTTCATGGACATACTTAAAAATGAATACAAGTAGCTGTAGCCATGCTTAATTTTTAGGTTTTATGAATACTTTTGATGTAATACTACTCATTCTGAAGGGGGGGGGGATGATGCTGGCATTTTGTGATGTAGCATGTTCACTTGAATAGGTAGGAGTGGTACATGGATCACTGATCCATGTAGTCACTCTGCAGTGTACACAATATTTTAATTAACAACATATTGAGCTCCTTAGGCAACCTAATAAAATGTTTTTGTAAGAAGGCTATTCTTTTTAGATGGCAGAGTTCTAAATATTCAAAGTATAAAATGATAGGCTTTCATGATCATCCTCAGTAGATGGTTTGGTAAAATATCAAAAAATCTAATGTACTCAAGTCCTTTTTAGATTCAAGACTCCTGCAATAATTGTTTATGTAAATATATCTCTAAATAAGCTATCCCCACAGCCATTTCTCAAATACTGTAACTGAATTTCTTCCATGTATTGTAAATGTAAATTTTAAAATCCACTTTGTAATAAAATCTATCAGTATGCTAGGAAAGGTGTTCAAATGGTCAGATACATTATAATTACCATCACTAACAATTACATGCTATAACATTGGTGGAGGAAAAAGAGGAAATACATACAAGAAAACCAAAACCCTAAAACAGTTATATAACTATCATCATAATCAACTTTAAATTCTTGCTATTTTGTACAACTAGAATCTAGCAATATCAGGTTTTTTGCCAGTAAAATATAATAATACTGGAGGGCTAAGAAAGTGCATTATATGCTGACTTTGTAAACCACTTAGAGAGAGCTGTAAAGCAATGTGAAGCAGTATATAAGTCTAAGTGCTGTTGCTATTATAAAATTATAGCAAGTTCATACACTTAGGCCTACTTTTGTAGATTTGCTTATAGCTTATATGACAAGAATACTATATGACTGCTATATTATATAGAAATATTATATCTTTTCTTCCCTTATCAATTTCAAATTTCCACTAACACTTGCTACACATTAAAGATGTAGAGAAATATTTATTCATATGCTGTACCTTAATAGCAGAGAATCAAAATGTTGTTAGAAAATTATCTGAAATTGTTTCTTACACAAAACTTAGATAAAATAAGGGACACACAGAATACCAGCTTGTATTTAAATGTATCCTCAGTCGACCTTTATAACACTTTGAACCTGAGAAGTGACAGCTAAAAGTTATAATGGAAGGAGCAGAATTTTTAAGATATATATTAGCTTCAAAAAACAAGGATTAATTCAACAGCAATTAATCAAATATTGAGATTTTAGGGATTTTTAAAACATTCCTTCAGGTATCAATACCAACAATACCTATTTTTTGTCAATGATGGTAGTTCTTTGGAACTGCTAAAACCTTTCTAGTGGTTTGATATATTATCAAGAATGGTTACCTCTGGAATACAAAGAATCCTGACATTCAGTAGATGACATCAAGGTAACATGGAAAAGCCTGACTCTTTGGTCACCCATATATCTGTAACCAGTTCTATCTAAACTAGACTAGTCAAAGGAATTTTGCACGTTTTTGTACTTTTGAGGCAAAATACTGCTTTTCAAAGTGCAGTAAAATTACACTGCATTATGCATCATTCAGTTTCAACTAGTACTTACGATATATATGAAAATAGATCCATAGATTTTAACCCAGATATTTATTTAAGCAATATATATATGTATATCTCTGTGTGTGCGTGTGCGCGCATATGTGTATGTATCATGCTTCGAGTCCATTTCTTATCTTTGAACTACCTGGTTTAATTTAACAGGAAATGGTGGGATGTTTAGTGCTCTTGGAGCTTCGGTCGTTTGCATGTGGATGTGTCATCACCCACCAGTACATTGATGTTACCCAATTGGGTTATGGCAAGTGTGGGAGCAAACGACTCAGAGATCACCAAAATCTCCCCAGGGTTACAGTTATTTTCTTCTGTTAGGAATAGAAAATCGTTGCTCAGGTATGACAGGTTTTATAGGGCCATTCGGAACACATCCGACAGCGACAAAAATGGGGCAGGAGCAAGTTTCATAGATCACGGTTGCATAAATAGGAACCACCGCCGCCTACCTGTCTGTTGGAGAAGCCAGGGGAGGAGGGAAGGGGCCCTTTTCTGTGAAAACGGCGGCGGTCGATCTCGAAAGCAACTTGATCGCCCGACTCCGAAGAGGTCGTTGAACTCGGCCCTTGCTGTTTTCAGAGACAGCCAGATCAGGCCGGCTAGCAAGAGTGCTTGAAAGCACATTGATTCTGACCTCACACACGGGGTGGGGTGGGGGTGGGGGGAGAGAGTTGACCTGCAGCAATCTCTCACCCACGTGGACCCGTCGTCTCGCTCTCCCCTTCTTCCCAGCCCTCGCTGCAGCTGCCCAGGTCCCCGAGCGAGCGCTGCCCGCGGAGAGCCGCGCCTGCCTAACCCCCGCCGGCCACCCGCAGCCCCTGCGCTCCAAAAGCCGCAGGTTGGGCTGGCCTCGGAAAGGATCGTTTCGCAGGCAGCCCAGCTAGCTCTTGGCTCCCCCGTCAGCCGCGCCGGCCAAGGAGCCGCGCAGGGACCGACGGGGCTCGCAAGGGGGCGACAAGGCAAATCCTTCCGGCAGACACCCGCACACAAAAGAGCCGAACGGACCGACGGCTGGCGGGGAAGGAAGGAAGGAAGGAAGGGGCAAGCGGGTCTGGGCACGGCAGCCCCGACTCCGAAAGGGAGCCGCGAGCGGGCGGGCGGGCGTAGGGCTAAACCCCGACTTCTTTCGTTCTCCTCCAGGCCACCCGCCATACGCCGCAGCCCACCAGAACCCGGCTCTCCTCACCTCGTCCTCCCTCTCGCTGCGGAAGCACAAGCATGCCGCCCGCTTCTTGAAACCCTCCCGGTCGTAGGTCCGCGTCTGGTTTGGCTTGAATTTCATCATAGAGGCAGGAACAACGCCGCCGCCGCCGCCGCCGCCTATTCCAGCCCCCGGCACGCCCGCCCGTCCGTGTGGGAAGGGAGCGAACGACGAGGGAGGCCCCGGTGGCTCCCCTTCTCTCTCCGGTCCAACCCGAAGACTTCGATGGGGCGAGAGAAGCCTTTTTCCTCCTCAGGAGGGAGCAAAGGGAGCGCCCCTCAGGGGGACACAGCGCCGCGCACAGCTGTGGCAGTGGAGCTGGCGACACCGCGGCCACTCAGGAACCCACGCCGCGCCATGGAGCCCCGCCGCCTGTTGTCTCGACTGGTCGCCTCGGTCTCTCCAGAAGCACTGCAGTTGCGACTCGGGCCGAGCGCTCCCCTCCGGCCGCAGCTCCTCCCGCTTCACTCAGTCCCTGTCCTTCATCCGGTCCCCAGAAAGCGCCGCTTCTGCAGCGCTCTATCCACTATTTAACCGTAACTCACATTCCTCCACCCGCCCGCAACCTCCCGGCCTCTCGGGCTCAATGCGCAGGCGCCGGATCCGCCTCTGAAGGGCGACACGAGGGAGGAAAGGGGCTGGGTCGAGGTTGAACTAATTCAGGGAAGCTGAGGGAGGCGGGGAGGGGGCCGGGAAAAGGGCGTGGCTAACAGCCATCGCCCACCCGCTCTTCCTCAGACTTCTCCCCGTCGTTTGGCTGCGAAAGAGCGAGAACGTTGCGAGTGAATAGAGGGCGTGGCTTTGTGGAAGTGGGGGGTGGTGGGGGTGGTGGTGCCCCCACCGCTCCTTTCTCTCCGATTCCGGCTTTTCCTCAGAAAAAGCTCTCCGGGACCCGTCGCACTGTAGGATCCATTATCCGCATCCAGCAGGGCTGCTGTTCTTCAGGGTGGTTTAAAAGATCGATACGGACAGCGCTACTGCGCCCAATGCCATTTCGTAATCTTACGCACGCTGTGGTTTCATCGCACCTCATTCTCTGCCGCGTGAAAAGGTGAATGAATTGGAAGAAGTTACCCTCTGCCAAAGCTTTTTTTTTTTTTTACCAATTCCTGGGCTCATCTTTCGTTGGTTATATTTGCACAGCGTGCGAACCCCTGATTGTTTACCGAATAGAATAGAATAGAATAGAATAGAATAGAATAGAATAGAATAGAATAGAATAGAAT
>BLBF01000022.1:36827009-36838763 GCA_015471245.1 Laticauda colubrina | reverse complement strand
ATAGAATAGAATAGAATAGAATAGAATAGAATAGAATAGAATAGAATTCTTTCTTGGCCAAGCGTGATTGGACACACCAGGAATTGGTCTTGGTGCAAATGCTCTCAGTACACATAAAAGATGCATTCGTCAAGAGTCCAGAATCGTAAGGTAAAACTTAACGATAGTCATAGGGTACAATAAGCAATCAAATTATGCTAGGAAACAGTCAATATAGATCGTAAGGATACAAGGGACAAAGTTAGTCATACAGTCGCAAGTGGGAGGGGATGGGTGATAAGGAGTGATGAGAAGATGAACAGTAATAGTAGTGCACACTTTGTAAATAGTTGGACAGGGCTGAGGGAATTATTTGTTTAGCAGAGTGATGGCGTTTTGAGAAAAAACTCCTTGTGTCTCAATTGTTCTGGTGTGCGTCGATTCGAGGGAAGGAGTTGAAACAGTTTATGTCCAGGATGTGAGGGGTCTGTAAATATTTTCACAGCCCCCTTTTTGAAATAAACCCATTGCCTGGGTTTGCACCACACACTAACCAATCACATTTAAACCAACCTTGAGAGAAACTGATTTATGCCAGCCTAACTCCGCTTATGCTCAATGCTGCAAATGCTGCAAATTATCCACAAGTTGTGAAACAATTTTTAGACATCCTTTTGAGATTATCAATTTTATAACTTGAATCTGGGCGCGTGGGTTTTCAGTTTCTGGATTCTCAGATCTTCTGTAACTTGCGACAAGTTGCACCTGCAAGCAGAATAGACTGAAGAGAGGTGTAAGGTATCATGACTCAATATTTAACATGCAAGGTTAAAAAAGAATGACTCTATACATTTATTTCCTCCTTTAGGGAGAAAATGACTCTAAATTAGATAAATTGTATGCAGCATATTCTTACACTGTTAGTAGATACATTGAAGTAATTATTAAACAAGAATTATTACTGATTACAAAAGTTTTTATTACATATAATTACTTGCTTATTACAAAATAAAATGAAATCACATGACGATAAACAAAATACTGTGTTGGGATTAGGTGGCTTTAAGGTAATATGGCCCTTGATCAAGATCTATTTATAGCTATTGATTCCACCATGACCTTTTCCCAACTTGGAACAATGAAAAGTTTTTGTATTCAAAATGCTGCAGTGAATGCTGTATTCACTTTTGCTTTTGTTTTTTTTTTGTTTTATTAATGTACTGCAAAGGATCTTACGCAGCAGGTATTTGGAAAGGAAGTCAGTTCTAAGCTGAGCAGAATCATTGGTATGCTGTGTTCACAGTCACACAAGCTGCCTTATGCGGGTTTTTTGAGGGTTAACATATGGACTTAGACATTGTTAAATTATACTATAACACACATGCAAACCCAGCCAATGGTTTGTCAGTAAACCCTTGGTAACAAATCATGTTAATGGGTTCACTTAGCACAATAAATAAAATTATAGTTGGTTACCTTGTAGACCACTTTGTGCTATGAATTCAAACATTGGGGTTAATTCAGCTATCAACTACCAGTATGTAGTCAGTGTGAACTACTTCAAAAAACAAACTCTAAAGCAGTGTGACGTATTGGGACTTTTATCCCCCTTGCTAAACTGGTCGTGGGTGTAGCCAGAGTATGTCCCATCTGGTCCATGGGCCGGGAGTTTGACAGCCCTGTCCTAAAGGGTATCTAGTTTTGGAAATAATTTCTTATTCATTTAACTTAAGCTTATGTGTGAAAACATATTTGGTTAAAATACAGTGCAGAAAGCATCAAAGATAGAATCCACCTATATGATTAGTTACCTAATGTATATTTGTAGTTTAGAAATTGTCTTTTGGCCTACCTTTTCTTTGAGCAATAGATGTCCCATGTAGAGTTTCTCCTCATTTGTTTAACAAAAACAAGTTGCAGTGTAGCTGCTTAAGCTGCTAAGTAGGATCTTATGGACACATATTTTTAAGCAACAATATGGTGTTTACTTTTGCTTTGGTTACTGTGTGAACTCAACCTAATCCCGTATATCATGTTTTATACTATGCACGAACCAATTTGTTATCTCATACAAAATCAACCATTGAATTCCAAGGTTCAGTAGGGACTTAAATCTGTATCTCTTCAGTCATAGTCCAAACTCTTAACTACTTCCTATTGAGTTCATTCTGTGACAAAGAAATTAGTCTCTTACTAGAAGAATAATTGACAAGAAGATACCCTGACTACCTTCATTGCTGCAACAAATACCTTTCATAAATGTGTAATAAAAATCTAACTACATTACATTCTTGTTAAGTTTGAGATATTTACATGACTATAGGAATCTAATTTAAATCAAAATCAATGTATTTTAATGCATGATAGGCCACCCCATAGCATGACAAAATCTTTAATGTGTAGTTTATAATTTAGCACAAACATAATTAAAAAAAAACCACAGTAAAAAATTGTATGGGGTAAACTATACAATGCAAATTCTTAAGATATATTATTACTAATTACTTGCATCATTATTCTATACTTGGAATACTTAATCAGTAAAACTATTATTGTATTTTATAAAATATTTCTACAATAGCTTTGGAAGATAAGTAATATTCTCTTCAAATCTATGTTTAAGTCTAGCAATATTTTAGAACCTCTTTGCTGGAACATCTGTTTGGTTCAACATTCTGTTCCTTCTGAGGCTAATCCAAGGCCCACAAGTAGAATATGTATGTCATCACGTCTTTGTGCCTTTTGTACCATAGTTTGACAATTCATAGCCATCATGCATGTGTCAAGTATATTAGTAGTTGCATTTGGATACTCATCTATGAATTGCACTTTCTCCTAACTGAAGCAAGCCTTAAGCAGCTACAGTATTTTTGTGGCAATTAGTCTGTGTGTAAACAACACGGGGTGAAGTAATGTCCAGTAAAGTCTAGTGATAGCATTCATTATGTTTCTTGAACTTCCTGTTGTGGCTTATAACAAATCCCTGTACATCACCCATATGAATAATGTCAATGAATGTAATGTAATTTGATGGTTGTGGAAAGCATTCCATTCTTAAGCACCTGATTTAAATAAACAAAACAAAATTAGATATCATGCCCTGTAAATATTCTTTTAGATCCTGGTACTGCATCCAAGTTGCCAAATTTTTTCCCTAAGCTGACAGCGTGATATGACATGGCTGGAAATTGTATGATTGAACAGTAATTTGGAATCAGGATATAATTTGTGCAAAAGGTTTACCCAAAGTTCATATGCAAAAGAGGAATACATGAACAAGAATGTTTACTTTGTGAATTCTAGTACAATTCCCAAAAATTACTGGGTGCAGGCCCAATATTTAAAAGTATAAAAGCTAGTATGAATTAATGATATAATGGAGGTTCAAAAGCCTTCTAATCAAACAAAAGTTTAAACCTTTCAAGCTTTAGTTAAGATTGCAGGTGAAGCAACATTTATTCAAGGATTACTATGGGGCTGTTGTCTCTATCCTGTGTCTGAAGATACATAGTTTAAATATTTATGGATGAATGTTTGTTTTTAAAACAGTTCATTACAGTAATACAATCATGTAAAGAAATCTAGCATTTGACTTCAAAAAAAATTAATTGCTGCATCACAGTTAAGTGGGACATTAAATATGTGTACTATACTATACATTTATTGTTCACTTGCTGTGGCAGAGGTTATCTATCGGGGGATTCAGCCAGTTCACCCCAGTTCGGGAGAATGGGTTGTTAACTTTCTGAGCAGTGTGGTGAACTGGTAGTTGGAAGAAATCATTAGGGCACAGAACTGGTTGTTAAATTATTTGAATCCCACCACTGTTTCTTGTGCTTTAATATTTCCATGATCTATTCTGGTTAAAAGTAGAACATGGAGCAGTCGAGATGAAATATTTGTTTGGTATAATTGTTTGTTTGCTATGATTTATCATATTTGTTTGTATATTTCATTAAAAGCTGTTAATCAACTTACATTTCATAAAAACAATAAAATAATAAAAAGAATGTGTATTGGCATGAAATTTGGTGAACAATTTCTGAGACTTAACAAGACAATCTATAGGACACAAACTGCAAAAATAATAATAAATGGAGCAACTACGGATAGCATAAGGATAAGTAAGGGGGTAAGGCAAGGATGCCCCCTGGCCCCACTGTTGTACATACTAGCAAAGAGATACATACCATTAGCACAAATATGACAGAATCGAGAGATCACATGGCTAAATATTAAAAAAAGAGTATAAACTCCAAGCCTTTGTCAATCATATTAGAAGACCCGAAAGAAACAAATCCCATTTTAATGAATGAAATAGAAGAATTTGAAAAGGTAGCAGGACTGATAATTAATAAAGAAAAAACTAAATTAATAACTGCCTTTTAGATTAAAAAACCCACATTGATCTCATGAATAAATTATTGCAAAAATAATTTACAATCAACTTGAATTGTTGAACAACTTGTAGTCATTGTAGTCTGGAGAGAGTGGGATTAGGTAGTTTATCCATCTTTGCCCTTCTTGATGGCTTTCAATATCATTCAGCATGATGTCCTTTGGGGCCAGCTCAGGGGACTGGGTGGAGTAGTAGGATGCTGATTCAGCTCCTTTCTTCAAGGCTGGTCCCAATCTTCCTCCTGTTATAAGTCTTTAAAACTCCCTCCACACACACTTGTATTCCATTAAAAATGGTGGCTCAACAAGTGGATTTTTCTCATTTTGCCACTCAGAAAAACTCTTTTTAACTGTAAATTATCTCCAAGTATTTAAGAAATGAGGCTCTTGCAAACAGTATCTCGATGCAGCCTATATTGTAGCTGTATGCTTGATTGAAATTCCTTGACTCTCAAGATAGTCAACTGACCATAAAAACATCAGTGTCTGCAATTTAGTTACAAGGAACAGCTCTCTTAAGTGCAGTCTTTTCTTTTTTTGGAAATACTGTACTGGTCAAAATTAATCATCTGACCTCCAGTCTCTGCCTACTGCCCCCACTCCTTCAGGAATATCTATTCAACATTTCTGTACAAGATTTCTGTAAGGCTTATGTTCTGATTTGGAAGTAGCCACCAAAGGCATTACATGTAGCTAAGGCAGCATTGGTCACTGAGTACTTTTGTTAGGACCTGGATGAAGTTAGCATATCCCTCCTTTTGTATCTCTTTCACGGTTCCCAAAAATATCAATAGTGTAACCTTCTGAACTGCTTCAGGAATTAGGAGTTCGTGTCTGCAGTGTTTTATAGTGTTTGTGTTCCTCAGTGGGTAATATGATGTATTAAAGCAGGGTTCCCCAAACTTCGGCAACTTTAAGACTTAGCTATGCTGGCTGGAGAATTCTGGGAGTTGAAGTCCACAAGACTTAAAGTTGCGAAGTTTGAAGACCTCTGTATTAAAGGGATTGATCCTCTCCCCTCTCCTCTCCTCTTTAACATTTGCACAAAGCCATGGGAGAGATCATCTAGGGCAGGGGTGTAAAACTCGAGGCCCATGGGCTGAATCTGGCCCATGGGGTGCTTAGATCTGGCGCATGGGGCCACCGTGGAAACAGCGAATGACCAGCCCGTGGTGTCTCTGCCAGCAAAAATGGATGTGGCCCTCCCAAGCTCCGATTTTGCTGGGAGAGTTGCAGGAGGCCACTGCAGCAGAAAATGGAGCTCGGGAGCCTGTTTTTACTGGCAGAGTGCTCCGGCCACCACAGGCACTCCTGACATGAGTGATGTCAAACTGGCTATGCCCTACTGGCCATGCCCCCCCACAAGGTCATATATAACCCTGATGTGGTCTCCAGTGAAATCGAGTTTAATACCCCTGATCCAGGGCAATGTTTGCAACCTCAGCGAACATTTACATTTGTCATTGAACATTTTCCAATTTTAAGATGTGTGGACTTCAACTTCAAGAGTCCCCCAGCCATCATGAGAACCTGAAAAATAATATGAACCATTAGTCCCAACTGGTCTTTCTCAGAAATTTAGTGATGCTGTTAACACTTATGGTGAATAGAAATGTATTTATTTATCATATTAATTTTTGTAGCCATCCATTTCATAATGCCTACATTGTGATGTGACTGACAAAAGGACTGAAGGTGATGTCCTCCGCTTTCATATTTGCTCCAAAGTAAATGGAGATCAAGAATGTGGCTGATGACTTAGAACAGTGATAGTTAAGATTATGACCTATAAGGGGCCATACAAAAGTGGAAACAGATGTTCCCAGATGTTCAAGAGCAGCCAACTTCCATCTGTGTTTATTTCCAGGCTCTTAACAGTATTCTCTAATTGATAAAAATAGTTGTTTTTTAAAAAAATATCAGAGTTACTATTTGCATGGGTTTAACCTATTAAAAATTATTTTAGAAGTTATCTAATAAGAAATAAATCATAAATCATACCCTAGGACCAAAAGTCTGAATGCCAGAAAATAAATGCTCTAAGAACATCATGCACAGGATTTATTACAAAATGTATATATCCATCCAGTTTACAACACATGAAAGCATAATCCAACCATCAATTAAAATGTTACAAAAAACAATCATCAATTAAACTTAAGCTAAATGTTGAACTAATATTAATAACCAAAACAAATTTTGACAGCAGGACAGTGAAATAACATATTTTGTCCCAAATTTTTGGTAATT
Source organism: Laticauda colubrina (assembly GCA_015471245.1). Lineage (NCBI taxonomy): Eukaryota > Metazoa > Chordata > Lepidosauria > Squamata > Elapidae > Laticauda > Laticauda colubrina. The sequence continues at coordinate 36,832,136 of BLBF01000022.1, read as the reverse complement.
CTGCAACCTTCTCAGAATTTATCCATGTAGGTGTAGCAACCATCCGAACCTTGTGGGACGAATTGTTCCCTTAATCCAGGGCTATCGTCAGGAAGAATTGCTTTCAAGCTCCCATCCTGAACAAGTGGGATCTGAACTGTCTCATCTTGGGCTGGATACATATGCCTGGCAGGTTGTCTTCAGAGAACATAGTCCTAGTTATAACAAGAACATGAATCAAGAGAAATTTATACATGTAGTCCTTGACTTACAACTGATCTTTTAGTAACCATTCCATTTCGTAATCCAGTGGATTACCTAAGGAGTGCTTGTCACCCAAATTCAAAGTTCTAATGATTGGATTCCCTCACAATCACATGATTGCACTATGGGTGCTCAGGAACCATTTTTCATTTACAACTGTTTCAGTGGTGGGATTCAATTTTTTTTACTACTGGTTCTGTGGGCGTGGCCTAGTGGCAGGGGAAGGTTATTGCAAAATCTCATTCTCTCCCCACCCCACTAACCTGCTTTCCAGCTTTGTTCTCCTGTACAGGGCAACAAAAAAAGACCCAGCCAATCAGCTGGGACTCAAGAGGCAGTGAATAGAAGGGGGCAGGACCAGTCAGAGGTGGTATTTGCTGGTTCTCTGAACTACTCAAAATTTCTGCTACCGGTTCTCCAGAACTGGTCAGAACCTGTTGAATTCCACCTCTGAACTATTTGCAGCATTTTGTGGTCATTTGATCACATTTATCTGTAGTTTTGCCAAAAATCAGCATTTACATCTGTTTTTGACAAAATAGTGCCCATAGTGAATCATTGCTTCCCTTAAGGACCATGGCAGTTGTTTAAAGACTGTGGATTTGCTTAACTATTATGATGATTTGTTTATAATCACAACAAAAAGGGTCATAAAATCAGGTCAGTCCCATGACTGATCTGTCTTATGATCAACATGAGTTACAGCTATGATGGGCCATTATGACCTTAATTTGATGTCTACTTTAGGTCATACTTACAATGTTGAGCTGGCCTTAGAAATTCATTGGCAACCATTTCAGTATGTATTATACTGAATTTCACTGCAAATGTTGCAACCTTAATAAGTAATTACTATAAATAGTGGGAAGACCTATAGTTATTATAGATAGTGTTTTCCAGGAATATTTCCTTTTGGGAAAGTAATCAGATAATCAGAGTTGGAAGAGACCTTGTAGGTCATCTAGTCCAATCCCTTTCCCAAACAGGAGACTCTACACCATTTCTGATAGATGGGAGTCCAATCTCGTCTTGAAAGTCTGAAGTGATGGTGCTCCCACAACTCCCGAGGACAAGCTGTTCCATTGGTTGATTGTTCTCACTGTCAGAAAGTTTCTCCTTGTTTCCAGGTTAAATCTCTCCTTGTTCAATTTCCATCCATTATTCCTTGTCTGGCCTACACGAGCTTTAGAAAATAGCTTGACCCCTTCCTCCCTGTGGCAGCCTCTCAAATATTAGAAGACCGCTATCATGTCTCTCATGGTCCTTCTCTTCACTAGACTAGCCAAGCCCATTTCCTGGAAGTGTTCTACATATGTTTTAGTCTCCAGTCCCCTTATCATCCTTGTTGCTCTTCTCTGTACTTTTTCTAGAGTCTCAACATCTTTTTTATTGTGCCGTAACCAAAACTGAATGCAGTACTCTTGGTTTGGTCTTACTAAGGCTTTATAGAGTGGTATTAGTACCTTACTTGATCTTGATTGTATCTCTCTGCTAATGCAATTTAGGATTGCATTAATGCTCATATTTAGCTGGTTGTCCAGTAAGACTCCAAAATCCCTCTCACAGTTACTGCTATTAAGCCTGGTTTCACCCAGTCTATATGTGTACTTTGGGTTTTTCTTGCGTAAGTGTAGGACTTTACTTTTCTCTACATTCAATTTCATTTTGTTAAATCAGGTCCAGTGTTGTAGTCTGTCAAGATCCATCTGGATCTTGAGCATATCTTATTGGGTTTAGCTATTCCTGCCAGCTTAGTATCATCTGCAAATTTGGTAAATTCCCCTTCTATTCCCTCATCTAACAGATAACCAGAGTTGGAAGGGACCTTGTAGATCATCTAGTCCAACCTTCCACCCAAGTGGGAGATTCCACACCATTTCTGACAAATGGCAGTCCAATCTCATCTTGAAAGTCTGAAGTGACGGTGCTCCCACAACTTCCGAGGGCAAGCTGTTCCATTGGTTGATTGTTCTCACTGTCAGAAAGTTTCTCTTTATTTCCAGATTAAATCTCTCTTTGTTCAGTTTCCATCCATTATTCCTTGTTTGGCCTAAAGTAACTTTCCCTATCTTTGATTCCTCAGTTTCATTGGATTTCAACTGTCATCTTCCCTTGCTACTATGCTAGTAGGTTGCATGGATAAAGATGATGGGATTGTAGCCCAAACCATCTGGAGGGGCTTGAATTGGGAAGGAATCTCGTGTAACTATTCAAAATTGAAAGTTTAAGTAAACTGAAAGTGGTACACACAACTCTTTTTGTCTAATTCTTCATTACTTTATATTCTACCATTTTTAACGTACTAAGACCAGCTTTGTTATGGTAATTTTGATCTTATGTAATATACTGAGAACTGGTCATAGCTAGATTGAAGAAAAAAAGGTGGATATAATTCTGTGTTTTGTCAGACACTGTGAAGCAAAAGGCGTTTTCCAGCCAATGCCCCCTTGTCACCCAAAATATTGCCAGATATGTTCTAAAGCAGCTATTTATAAGCTCCAGAGTTTTCTGTCAAAGCTAGGTTACCAAGTTACCTATTTTTCTGAACAAATATTTTTCAAGGATAAACTTGGTAGGAATACATTCCACAGACAATATGCTTTTAAAAGCAAGACTCAGCTTGCGATGAATGTGTTCGGTATACCCTGAGGTTGATTTCCATTGCTTTAAATCATTCTAATTTTAGAGTATGTGACAGTATTCTAAAAAAAATACCCTTTTTTTTCTACAGTTCATTTAAATCAAATTTACTGTCATCACAAGAGCTGCTCTGTAGAACAACTTCAATATGTTCCAGAATTATCTGGTTACAGAACTGTTGCATTGGAGCGGATGAATAGGACAGATATACTGCATGGAGTAAGTTAAAAGGCAGGAGTTTTTTGTTATTCTGAAAAGGGGCTAGCAGATGACTCCTGAGTTTTGTCTACTGTTAAAAATAATATTTTGAACAATAAGGGACACTATTTTCAAATTGTTTTTAACTTTACCCACATTTGCAAATCCTCACAGAAACTCAGTAGGGATAGTGCTTTATGGACATAAGAGCTTATTTTCTTTCAATACAGAGTACATCATAAAAGTAAGCAAGGAAAGGATGAATATAAAGGCAATCCTTGACTTACAACCAGCAGTGGGACCATAAGGTCTATGACTAGGCATTGTGGTTGTTAAGTTTGTTGCACCTGATTTTGTGACTTTTTTTTTGCAGAAGTTATTAAATAAATCACCACGGTCATTAAGCAGATCTGGCTTCCCTTGTTAACTTTGCTTGTCCCCTGGGAAGGTTGTAAGTGACAATCACATTACATGGGGATACTGCAAGGACAACTCATTCACATTCTTCAGTGCCATAATAACTTTAAATGGTCATTAAATGAATGGTCATAAGTTGAGTACTTGAATAAAGGGCATAAGAAAACTGCATGGGACAGCCATGTAAAAATGTATCTGTCTAATGTGGACATCATAATAATCTAGATTTTATTTTGTGAAAAAACCCCTTAGATCTTCAATACTGCAAAAAAAAAAAAAAAAATTCCATTGGCCTTGGGGAAAAATATGGAAATTTGGAGATAAAAATCAGCAACAGGTTTTTTTGGAGTAGGAATTAGCTTATTGCTATGATATCAGAAAACTTAACATAAAAGTCACAGGGTGACAATAGCTACATTTCCTCTTAAACAGCTTCACTTACTATGCTGCTGTTTCTGTGTTGAAAAAGTCGTGGCTTGGTGGAACAAGACCTTATCTGCCAGAGACAACATTTGTACTCCCTTTGAGCCATTCCTGTTGCAATGACAACTATGTTCAAACTTCTGACTGTAGAACAGATACTATTTGGGCCAATATTCTCTTTAAAACAGGAGTTGCCAACCTCAGGGGCCACCAAACTCATAATTTTAAATCTTGTGGACCAGAGACCCTGGGAAAATCCTCAAAAAAGTCTGCAGAACAATTCCCCACCCCATTTTCCTATTGACTGATCATTCTTTATTTAGGATTGTCTCCAGCTTCGTTCTTGGTGGGGGAGAGAGAGACTTTTGGCTTCATGCAAGGAAAGCAGCAGAAGCAGCAGAAGTCTTTCTTTCTCTCCCCCAAACTCCACCAGAAATGAGTCTTTGCCAGCGCAGCCTCTTGGAGCAGGATGTCTTGCAGGGTCCCAAATATTCATTTGAGGCAGAGATTGGGGGAGAGAAAGAGACTTGTGCTGCTTTCCTTGTGTGCAGCCAAAAGCAGAAGAAGAAGTGGAAAGAAGCAGCCCAGTGGCCAGGCAAGGCACATGAGTGAGTGGGGCAAGTTTCCCCCCCTTTTCCCTTTCCCTCCTCCCCTCACTATCTCGTTTGCAATGCAAGCAATGAAAGTCTTGTGTTCTCAAGGGCCATGTGGGCAGCGCAGCCTTGTGTTCCTGCACAGCCTGAATTAAGTGCTTTGAGGGGGGTGCTTTGGGGGTGACATTTCTCTGCGCACCACCAAAATTTTCTCGCAGACCACCAGTAGTCCCCAGACCACTGGTTGGTGACCACTGCTCTATAAATGGCATGCTATTGCAGGAAACTCATGTAGAAAACTCATGGGGCATCTGAAACAGAAATTTGCCTGCAAATGGCTGACTATTGTATCTGTTGCACATTTTAATTCATTGCTTTTGGGATAAATTTTTGTGTTGGTTGACACTTGCTGAAGCAAATTATCTTCTCTGAATGGAAACGAACAACTCTTCTAAAGCAGGGCTGCCAAACTCACAGCCTGCGGGCTGGATGTGCCATGCCCATACCCGGTTTAGTGAAGGGGAAAAAAGTCATGATACTTCATGTGACATTGCTGTGATGACGTCTGTTTTGTTCGGAAAACACACGAGGTAGACCGGGTTCCAACAACAAA
>BLBF01000022.1:36772755-36817009 GCA_015471245.1 Laticauda colubrina | reverse complement strand
GCCCCGGCTTCAGCCGGCGTTCCGTTACTAACTGTTAACAATAAAAGTACTTGTTGTTGGAACCCGGTCTACCTCGTGTGTTTTCCGAACAAAACAGCCAGGACATCTGTCTTCAAGAAAATCCTACAATACTCTTAAAGAGTAAATCCAAACCTTATTGAAATATTGATGTTGGCTTTTGAAATCATATATTTTCCAAATGTATAAATAATTATAACACAGAAGAGCGATATACTATTTTTTCAAATGAACCCTTGTGAGAATATGTAATTTATGTATTATACATCCAGTTGCTGATATTTCCAGTGATCTCAAATAGGAAAAGTGCAAAAGGCTATATAATCATAATAAATCAAGCTGTAAATTATATATAGACACCGGTGTTCTGATTTCATCTGAGTCTCTTTCCTACAGTTAGCTAAAGTTAAATTATGTAAACAAGCAGATTTAAAATATGTGGATAATGAATTTGGAGCCCAGATTTTCTTACGCAGAACATTGAATGGAACAGATGCAGCTGCTTGGCCTTTTAAACAAATCGAAACAGATCAGTGGAGAAGCCACACAAACTGATGTTCAAATGATATACTTCAGAGTCTTATATATTTGATAATCTGATTTTAATACAATGTCCTGTGCCAAAAATGCTCCAAATAATATTTTTAATATTTAGAGATTAGTATTTGAAAACTGCAGCCTGCATTATTTGATATCAAATGCACAAATGGTTTAAGAGCGATAGTCATTGATATGAAATGTAGATGTCTCAGATTTCAAAAGAAATGCTGCCAGCTCTTCAGATGTCAAGTTTATTATCAAAGAAAATTCATTATTTTATTTGAAAAGTGGGGCATACGGTAAACATGTGACTATGCAGGTAGATTTTAACAGTCAGGCTTAAATTTAATTCTGTGCAGTCAGTTTCAAGTGCAAAACTGTGGTGTGAGATAAACAAGTGTTAACAATTCTGTTCTTCCTTGGCACAACGTAAAAAGTACAAAAGAACATAGCAGGTCTTACTAAAATTATCAAGCTTCTTTACTAATGGACCAGAGCTTCCAAACTTTGCCAGTTTTCTATACTACCTTATTCATTTAATATGAGATAATGCTAGAAAGATAAGGTGTGGGAAATTTATACGGAGCTTCTTAAAGCCAGAAAAGTAAACTTTTTTCACATATTCTGAGCAATATATAGTTCCCATATTTAACATTTAAACATCACAACTTAAAATAAGATGCTGAGAAAATGTGTCAGTGGTGAGGGATGGGGAAAAGAAGAAAGCCACGGGGGAATTAAGTTGAACATGCAACTTCCTATATAAATGCATGGGGAATACTACAAATATAGATACAAAATTTTCATAGTTCATAAATTTGGGCTGCAAATGTTCCATGGCACTTATGAATAAGATCTTTTAAATTGTATGGACATCTTATTGATCCAAGATGAAAAAAAAGTTTTCTAAGCAATCCAGAAAATATCAATGTATTGCTGTTCTATGGTAAAAATATTTGATAAATTGGGGCATCAAGATGGCACATTTTTAATATCCCATTCCCCTACTTATGATTAACAGTATAATTGCCAATTTTTTTTTACATGACATATTCTTGCCTTTAACAAATATTGATGTTACCTTCAGGCAATAAATTTCATTGATTTCAAGAGCAATTAGGATGCAATAATTGTTGGAGTTATTCCTGTGCAGCAAAGAGGAGGAATCATCTGGTGTCCTGCTTTCCATTGATCAACAACCACAATTGATACCACAACTTCTGTTGCTAAGGGATGCGTCTAATTTTATGACCTTTTCTGCTGCACTCATTAAGCAGAATTTCACAGTTGTTAAATGAGCACCCATTGATTTTACTTGTCAGAAGATGTGCTGCTGAGAATGTTGCAATGATTCTGGGATGCTGCAACAATTGTAAATATATGCCAGTTATGAAGCATCTGAATCATGATCATGTGACTGAACTTTTTTGAGTGCTGTTGTAACTTCCAATGTTCGCTAAATGAATGTCATAAGTTGAGGACTATCTGTATAGTCTTTTGTATGTAAAAGGGTTTTATGTTAGTTATCCACAGTACTGCTTTCAATGGCTTTGGAAAGCCATGATCTGCCCCTGTTAATATATAGTACTAGACATATCAATAATGTTGCTAATAATTCCTCTACCTTTTTATCTCTTGCTTCTTATTCATGTAGATCTTTCCTTGCTTTTGCTTGTTTTTGTCTTCTTTTACCTATTAAAAATATTCCATAAATATTGAATAAACATCAAACCATATTTTTTGCAAGTTGAACATGTGCTTGCTCAGATCTGGCTAGAGGAACTGACTGTGAACCTGCTGGGTGTGAATCAAACTGGACATAGCAGCATTTTTCCAACAGCTCAGTAACAGGATCCCTACAAGGACCTAATAGCATCTTCTAGGACTTTCCCTGACTGCTGAGTTATGATATATAGTATTTACTCATCCTTAAATCAGCAGAACTTATACTGCATGAAATTTGTATCCTATGAGCCAAACTATCCTGCCTCAATTGTCTTTGTTTGCAAACATTGTCATTCCGCTGACTTTCTGCAAGACAGTGTTTTTAGCCTCAGCTACTTTAAGCTGTGTGGACTTCTATTCTTGCTAGCTGAGGAATTCTGGGAGTTGAATTCCACACAGCTTCAAGTTGAGAAACATTGCTCTAAGATGATAGAATACAATGCTTAAAGTAGATACATTGAGGCTGACCATAGATGGTGTCAGAATAGGAGGCAATATATTCTTTTAACATCTGTACAGATAAGGAAAAATTGAACCTGCCTCATTCCTGGGTTAGGACCAAATAAAATCGCCAGCAAATTATTTGTATCAACAATAACAACAGCAACAAAATATGTTGCCAAGTCATATTTGTAACAAATCATCCAATTATTATTGTGTCTATATAAAATAATGACAATAGGTTTTATAGTAACTCAATAATGGCTGATGCTTGGGTAACTTGAAATTGTGCAGACACTGCTGGACTGAATGGAGGAATGGTTGCTACAAAATAATATTACTTCCTATGTTTATAACAGAGATGCACCGGCCTTATGTTTAACCCATTCGAAAGCAAATGCCATTCATAATCCAGTCAGCAAATAACTGGTTCAGTGCTGAGCAGATTTATGTCATTTTTTCTGAAATTAGAGGCAGCAAGAAAGAACATTGATTAGAGCAATATTTTTAGAAACTGATCCATAAACGAGATAAGTAACTGCTGTTTCAAAAACTGAAGCTGTATTTAAGTGCTTTTCTAGAAATCATCATCATCATCATTGTAAAAAACTGTGCTACTTGGAACATCGTACATTTTGGTTGGACTTGGTGGAGACCTAAGACTCTGGCAGCAACCCGTATATACCATTGCACCAGTCAATGGTATTTGTGATTCATTTTTGAATGTTTAGTTTACTGAGTTTCATGTTTAATGAATAAAGTAAATAACAACAACAACAATAATAAAAAGCCACTAACAATCCAAGCTGCCAACTTTGCAATGACAAAGTTGAAATTGTTTCAAATTTAATATATGAGTGCAGCAAAATCACACAAACTGATTATAGATGCTAGACATGACCGAGTTGCTAAATTAATCCACTGGTCAGTATGTAAAAAATATGACTTACCTATATCTGAAAAGTCATGGGAACATTGAAAAAGTTCTTGAAAATGAGGTGAAGATCTTTTGAACACAGACAGATTGTCATTTGGAACACAGCACGCCAGATATCACAGTTGTTGAAAACCGAATTGTTTTTTAATTGATATCGCTGTACCAGAGGACAACAGAGTCGAAGAAAAAGAACTGGAAAAAATCATGAAATATCATGACCTGGCCATCAAAACTATGCGATTATGGATGAAACATCGAACAGCGATACCCATTGTCATCAGGACAGTTGGTACCATGTCAAAGAATTTTATAAAATACATCAAGAAATTGAAGTTTCCTGCAATAACACCAGCAGAAATGCAAAAAATTGCGCTATTCGGAACATTGTACATCTTAAGAAAATGCTTGGTTGATTATATTTGTGATACATTTTTAAATATTCAGTTGATTGAGTTTCATGTTTAATGAATAAAAGAGATAATACTAATACTAATAATTCTTCAAGGACTTGTCCCAGCATAAGGGATAGTCAGCTTTCCACATATTGTGAACTTCATTTCCTATTATTCCCAGCAAGCACATATGGAAATTGGGGATTCTACAATGCCTTGCTTTAGATATATATCTAAAAGTCTTGCCTATTCTTGGCATGTAAGTAACAGCCATAAACACAAAAGTGCTCAACTGCCATTGTTTGTGTGTAATAATAATGTAATGGCTGGAATACTAAGAAATAATCGTGGAAAAAATGAATAACTGTCTTTGCAGGATAAACAGAAGGAGATGTTAATTATACAATTTGATAGAGAATGGTTATTTGCTGTCTTTGATGTCTAAATCGTTATTCAAATCTAACCATTCTTATGTCCTAATCATCAGAGGATGAAGCTTGAAAATAAATACGTTTTTGTAGGTTATGACCTCATGATGCTGATTTCATCTTCCTAGATTGGCTAAAAGCTACCTGGATAATGTAAATATGACTGCATCTGAAGTTCCAGAACTTCCCTAATCTGGTTTTAAAATACTGTAGTGTTTTGCTTCTTTCTCCAACATACCTTGCTATATAGCTCATTTGTGACGATTTGATGAATATGGGGATTATGACAGATAGGGCCTGATATCTGCCTTGTTCCTATTGGTTACTTTAGACTGCTGTGGTCACGTTCTTAGTTTCCATTCATTAATCACTGTTTCACTTTTTTTTTGGTTGATGATTATAGAAAATTTGGTTCTTTCAAACTGGCCAATATTCCTGTACCTTCCAGTTCTCCCATTCCACCATCATTTTCATGGGATTTCAGAATTGACAGGTACAGTGTGAATGGTCAATTTGAAAGAACTGGAGGGCTGGCCTAAATAAGAGCTTTCAAGCCTGGTGGGATGGGTGCTTGCATAGTAAAACAGGACAGATTTTGTATCATTATATCAACTGCCAATGGGAGGAAGGGTGATCTTAAAGATATAGTAAGTTACCATTTCTGGAAGAATGCTAGATCCACACACCAGAAAAACAAGTGGAGAGAGTGGCAGTTGCAAAGAATGTGTGTGTGGGTTTTGCACGATGCTCTTTGTTTGAAAGCTTCCACCCACCCTGGGGGAGAATCAAGGTTTTGACATATAGCTAAACTCATGATTCTGTCTATCCAATTTTCTGGAACAAATCCACCAATTGCTTTCCTGAACTTATCCTGCTGCATTAAAACTGAGAAGACAGCAGCACTCATATGCTTCATTACTGATACAAATTAGATCAGCTGTGAGGATAGTGCAATTTATAGCATTGTACTTTTTTGCTGACTCAAAGAATGCAGAAATGCACAGGGACACAGTCATAAATTTTAGGCATCTAAAAAGATTTCCCAGTGGACAATCCCACCATCTTCATTTTATGATGGAGTTCAAATACTGATGGTATTATACATACCAATGCTTATTCAGTAGAATGGCAGTCTTTTATAAATGGTTGAGAGCATAAGACAGTCAGATTTCCTCAAGCTGGCATCATCCTATTAAACAGCAGCAGTTTTTGATTTATATCTTCCTCAATATTGCTAAAAGAGAAATAGGACCATGTTTTGGCCTAGTTCTAAATTCTCAGCATTCTTGCTTTCAAGGAATTTTATTATATCTATAAGCACACTTTTCTGTGTCTGTGGCAGATATTGTAGTTTCCCTTTCTCTGTTGCCAGAAGAGAGAAAAAAAAAAACTTGTTGGAACATCTCACTCAAGCAAAAGGAAAAGGATACCTTGCCTCCAGGCAGAAATTATCTCTGCACTTCTTATGGTGTGACGCACCAGATATTTTTATTTGCTAAATAAGTACAAATAGTCCTCAATTTACAACAGTTCACTTACCCTTTTAAATTATGTTGGCAACAGAATAGCTTTGATGTTGTCCTTTGGTCAAATGATCCTTCCCAGTCCTTATCTTATATACTTATTGGAGGGCTTTCCATTCTGGAAAGTAAACAGTTGTTCTTACTTCCATCCCATCTCCAACCTTGCTTTCTAGGGAAGGTTGTGAAGAAGGTAGAGGTTCATCAATTGCTGAGCATCCTAGATAAAGCAGATGAGACCAGTTTCACTGGGCATACATGACTAGGTCTGGGACAGAAACTACAATGGTTGCTATGAGAGAACGCCTGTATTAATACTTTGAGGGGGGATTGCAGCTTGAATTCAGTCTGAAGAAGGGAACACAACACTGAGGAGAAGAACCAAGCTTTATTGTTTATTGGGTGCCCGCTTTACAAGAAAGAGGGACATCAAAAAAAGCAAAGAATTGTATTGAAATTGAGGGTGGGAAATCCAAGGAAGGTGATTTGTTTGGGGAAACTAGGCAGATCCTTATCAGGGTGCCTGTTGGGTTAGTCATGTTGTTAGGCAAAGATAGGCCTCTCAGGAGGCCAGCAAAGTCAAGGAAGTCCATTGTTAAGGAGATGGAATCTTCATGGAATCAGGTTTATTGAGGGTGGAATGTTGGGATTTCCCTGAATTGCAATTACATCCTAAGGGCTGCTCTTGGGCTGTACTGTGGGCTGATAAAGAGAGGCTTCTATTCTTTTGTCTAGAAGGGCTTTCAGGGAGCAGAGAGGATCAGTTTGGGTTTGATAGGCAAAGGGAGAACTGGATTTGACCTGGTTATGTCTAAAAGCTGGGAAGGAAAAGGGTGCAGCCTCCATTTCTTTTGCAAGGTTGATTTTCTCCACTCTATGGTCATTTTAGACTTCATCGCATTTTGAGTTAATCAATCGCCATGTCTCTTGTCTGCTGTATAAGAATAGCAGAAAATTAGATCATGGGGAGAGAGGCCATCTGTTGGTACTATGGTTTTGAAGGAGGGTTGTGTCTTTGAGTCACTTTTGACTCCTGGCGACTGGACAGATCCCTGCAGTTTTCTTGGCAAGATTTCAGAAGTGATTGGCCACTACTTGTTTCCTAAGGCTAAGAGAGGACCGACCGGCCCAAGGTCAAGCAGCTGGCTTTGTGCCTAAGGCAGGACGACTGTGGAATTCATGTTCTCCCAGTTTCTAGCATAAGGCTTTATCTACTATACATCCTGGCTGATGTTACCCAGTTATATATTGCCACAATGAGCCAAGCTGGAGATGCAGAGGATGCTTTGATCCACATCTGGAAGGACAAAAAACGGAGTCAGAATCCTTTCAAGACCAAGGTTCTGTTCATTCATTACCTGTCTCTATCAATTCTTATTTTGACTCTGGATAGGTGTACACTACATGAAGGAACAGGTGAATATTCTTAGGTAGCTCATTTTTTTTTTTATCCTAATTCAGAAGATTCGTCAGTTAATTAAATATAAAAATGAAACCAGAGGCTTTCTTCTTTAGTTTGATGGGAAAGTTTTAGTTTGAAAGAAAAGCTGGAACTTTATTACCATGTATATGAAGAGACTCTTATATGCACAAAGATGGACAGATACACAAATTCCCACAATGTAAGAATGAACAATAAAGGTGATGGTGTTGGCAGAGATGGCAGAATTGACTGTTTTAGTTAACAAGAAGAACTTATCTAGTTTTCTTTCTATTTGGAAACCATTTCTGGATTTTGTATTAAAAATGGGGAAAATGAACTTTAATTTTATATTTTGATGATTAGAACAATTTTGTTGTTATAGAAATGGCTTGAAATATCTAGAAATGTAAAGCAAAAGATTGAGGCTATTATTGTTTGCTATTCTGTACCCCAAAAAAGTTGAAAGTCACAACTTTTCTTTTTAAAACCTTTGTATTTCTCTTTCCCTCCTTGTAACTTTCTTAATTTGTATTTGTATTTATCTTATCATAAACTTTAACAATAATTAATATTATTATTAATAATATATGTTAGTATGATTCTCATGGACTCATGGATTCTGCTACAATTGGAGACTATTCTGGATGAAATTTTTCTCAATTTTTACAGTTTAGAGTTCTGTCTGAGCATCTAAAGATTATGAAGGTCTGAATGGGGAAGAACAGACTTCAGCCTAACCCTGTTAGGATTAAGTGGCTATGGTTTTAGATCCTCCAGATCTTCAAACTTTCTAGTTTTGCTTCTTCAAGGGGTGGTACTGTGCCATTGAGAGCCAGGCAATCTTGGGTTCCCCCTAGACACACAATTGTAACCAAGGGGTCCTTTGCAAAACTTCATGTTATGCACCACTTATGGGTCATTCCTGTACTTGCTCACAGTCTTATTAGTCACTTTCCAAATGGACTTTTGCAATGTGCTCTCCCAGAGGCTGCACTATTGCAGGTAATTTTGGGCGCTGTTAATTATATCTACCTGATATTTCTACTCTGTGAATTGCACTGGCTCCCAATTGGCTTGCAGATGCAATTCAAGATACAAATTAACAGCTTTAAAGCCTTAGATGGGATAGAGCTGGACTGTTTGTGAAATCACTTGGTCCAAAGAATACCAGCCTGACCTAGGCATTCCCAAAGAAGTGGGGCATCCTCCAGGTCACTTCATTTAATCCTTGCCAGCTTTTAAAATTGAGAATGTGTCCTTTTTGAAAGATATCCCTATTCTATAGTACTATCTTCCCACCCTGATATTTGATGGACCCCAATCCTATTTGCCTTTAGAAGGTGGTGAATACTTACTTGGCTTTCCCCCCAGGCATTTGGCTCTAGAGACCTTTGTTGGTTATGTGCATTCTGTTCAGTTTGCCAATTTTTTACATTTTCTTAAATGATAATGTCCTATTCGATATTGTTGATTTGGCTGACTATAGATATACTGAAAACTAAGAAACTATCATGAATATCTCTCTTTATAGTAATATCCTTTCGGTGAAATCCTATCTGTTAAAAAGAACACCTTATCTTATGTGACATGCTCAATTTCCCAAGCTATTTCATTTCAGAATTAGCACTAATAGGTATGGTTTTACTTCTGGCTTTTAAGTCAATAAAATGATTGATAAGGTAAGAGTTTTAAAATGCAAACATATCAATTTATTAATTTATGCTGCTTTTCAGACATACAAATACAAAGTATTAGATATGTTTTCCCACTGCATCAATTCTAGGTGTCAGAGAACTTGGTTTATTCCCCAGGATGATTGGTGTCAGATTAATTTTTTAGATAAAATTTTAAAGGATTCTGAATTTTGTCTTCAGATAACCCTTAACAAACAAACAAAACCCCTACAAACTGTCAAGCTTTGACAGTTTGCATCCTAGTCAAGTTGGAAAATTAATTTGCCATATGGACTCTTTTTAATGATTGAACATAATTGTTTTTCCAAATGTGATTATATGACAGAATCTAATAAACTACAAAAGCCTTAATGAGTAGTAACTATCTTTCTCAGTTTATAAGAAAAGATTAGATCTGATAGTCAACTATTAGAAATATTATTAAATAAATAACTCAGGGCAAATACATGGAGCTGAGTCATATGAAGTTTGCCATGTAATCGCATAACTATTAGGCTTATTAAAATTCTTGTCAAAACTTTATGTTATTCCTGGATGTCACCCCAAACACATAATTGTTTTTAGTCTTATTAAAAATGTCTCCAATGACTTGTAAAAAAATTATACCTCTGTTCATCACCCACAGTCTACTTTTTGTTAGTTATTCTTTTTCATTTTACTGTAAGCAATTCTTCATCAGTTATTGATCTTATTTTTACATGTGGAAAAACCAATAGAAAATTTAAAAGTGAGAATTTGCATAATAAGGTAAAACAACTTGAAAGATTATTTAGTTAAACAAGTTGCAACAAGAAAATGCATTGCCAGACTTCTTTTTGCTTATCAATTTACATAGAGAGGGCTCTGTGTGAAGAACTACGTGGATATAAAGACTACAGAGCCTCTCTTGAAAATATATTAATTAACATCCTTTACTGAATTCATTACTCTATTTCAGTGTTTCTCAATCTTAGCATCTTTCAGATATATGGACTTCAACTTGCAGAATTTCCCAGCCAGCATGTGGGGAAATTTGAAATCATCAGTAAAAAACATAATACTCTGTTGGATTTTTTTTTTCAGTGATCAAAAAGAAACCATACATTCATTTGTACAGGAACTGGAAGAATACATATTTTCCCTTCATTGCTCCAGCTATTCTAAAATTATAAAGATAAGAGCAATACAAATTATGAACCCCCAAAAGCAGAGACTACCAAGGATATGTAGAAAGAAAGGTAGAAGAGCAGAATAAATCAGGATTATTTTGGTCAATGGGAAGTAGAATGAATAGGAGCAACAGGAATTGTTAAAATTGTAATGGTAGAACGTATGAGCTGTTGGAATTACTTGAAGGAAGCCTTCTTTGTGGAACTCTTAGGAAGACAATTTCTGATGTTAGTGTTTTGGATCACAGCCATTCAGCATGTTCTTCTCAAATGTCTTAGGCAAATCTCTATTCAGAAGGCAGTTCAAATTTGCTGAGTACATATGTTTGGGTCATTTGGTATGTGATTAAGAAAACAGCTGTAATAGAGGGCATGCTGATGTCAAGGATCTGTGTCCTTGAACTGCATCAACCTCTAATCATCATGCTAGAAAAATAACAAATAGATTCATAAGTGAACTGGATTGATTCCTTAGTCACAGTGTAAAAGATTTTGATCGATAATCAATGGAGGAATCAAAGCTTTATGCTCAAATTGAATATGTTTTTAATAGTGTTCAGCTTTATCATCTCACCTAATTTGGAGAAATGAAATGGGGCCTATCTTTACTGAGACAAGGATATATTATCTGCTGGGTAAAAACAGTTCTGGAACCTTTGGGACTACATAAGGTTTATGAGTTGCTGTTGTAATCTAGAAGCTCTTCACAAATAGATTGCCTAACAGACTCACAGGGACTTTGCATTTGATAACAATATTTGAGTTCAGTTAGTTACATCACTCGTTAATAAATTTAACTTGGGCTCCTAATTTGGGAAATTTATCTTTGGCTTCGAGACACTGATATTATCGCTGTATACTAACTTACTAAAGCCCATGTCACACTGCCCAACGGATGCAAAAAGGACACAACGGACGAGCAAAATGTTCCTTCCGTTGTTATCTGCTCTCAAAAGGGGCAAAAATTTGCATAACTGGAGCGGATAACACGGACGCGGGGAGGACGCAGGGCGGATGCAAAGCGGATGCGGAATGGAAGCCAAGTGGATGGAAGCGGATGGGAGCAGATGGCATGTCCGCTAGGCTTCCGGGGGACCTCAGCAAAGCGAACACGGAATGGATACAGCGGATGCACAGCGGATGCACAGCGGATGCACAGCGGATGAAGCGGATGCACAGCGGATGCACAGCAGAAGCCTAATGGATGCCTGGCATTAATTGCGCGTGCGGGGAGGATGTATTGTGTGAGCCCCGTTGATATAACGGAAGCAGCTCGGAAGCAGGTCGCCATTCAGAGGAAAGACCTGCTGCCGGACGGACTGGCTGCCTTGCCTGCCCTACCTGCATGTCTGCCTGCCAGCCTTGCTGCCAGCCTTGCTGCCAGCCTTGCTGCCAGCCTTCCTGCCAGTCTTTCTGCCAGCCTTGGTGCCAGCCTGCCTGCAAGCCTTGCTGCCAGCTGGTCTGCCTGCCAGCCTTGCTGCCTGCCTTCCTGCCAGCCTTGGTTCATGTCTGCCTGCCAGCCTTGGTGCCTACCTGCCTGCCAGCCTTCCTGCCAGCCTTGGTGCCAGCCTCCCTGCCAGCCTTGCTGCCAGCCTTGGTTCCTGCCAGCCTCCCTGCCAGCCAGCAACCCCACAGCCATGCGGAAGCACAGCAAGCCTTAGCCATCTGCTGCCAGCCCTTGCAAGAGGGACAGGGCTACCATCCCGCCCCCTGGCCCTCACTCTGGTTCTGCTGGGGCTTCTGCAGCACGGGCTCGCTCTTCTGGGGCTGGGGCTTCTGCTGCTTCTGCTTCTGGAGGAGCTGATGACAAGCACTCCAGCACCAGCCACCTCCACAGCACCTGCACCCTTCACCCCTGAGACTGAGAGACCAAGAGGAGTGCCAGAGACTCATTTTTGTCTTATAGCTTGTTGTTAATAAAGTCTGTTTATGGTTCACACACTTGCTTCATTTCTTTTTTTTAATAAAGTCTTGGTGGAAACTTAGAAATGGTTTAAGCCTTTGCATGCTTGTGGGATGGGTAAGGATAGGAGTGGGATGGGTTAGGATACCTGTGGGATGGGTAATAGCTGTGGGATGGGTTAGGATAGCAGTGGGATAGATAAACCTCCAGTGCAAGCATAGTGGGACTGTATGGTCCACCCTCCCAGGTGCCACACCTACGGCCCTTTATTATCAATAATAATGTAATAATTATCCACACATGTCAACATAAACACAACTCTTTATTAAACGCCCTGTTCATTGTAGGCCAATCAAACATACATGGCCCAATCTCATCCATGTGATGAGACAGGCTGAAGGAAGCATCCATTAAGCATCTACCATCCTGTCTTGCCACTCCACTGTTCCAGCTGGGGAGTTGCACCAGTGTCTAGGAGGTTGCCCTGCTTCTTCGCTTCACGTGAGGCTCTGTTGGAGTCTTGCACATCCTCAGTGTCGATCTGGTTTTGCCCTTGCCTCCATGTCCCCAGGCTCCATGTCCCCATTGCCTTGTTGGAGGTCCACAAGCCTGTTCTGCAAGACTGGGTAGCGGGTACGCATGAGATTGTGCAAGATGCAGCAAGCTTCCACGATGCTCCTCACGGTCCATGGATGATGCTGCATGGTGGTGAGAAGTACCTGGAACCTGTTGGCCAGGATGCCAAAGGCGTTCTCCACCACCCGCCTTTCCCTGGACAGCCTGTAGTTGAAGATCCTCTCTTCACGGGTGAGGAGTCTGGAGGTGTAGGGCTTCATGAGGTAGGTTGTGAGGGAGAAGGCGTCATCCCCCACGATGAAGTAGGGCACATCTTGTGTGTCGTTGGGCAGGGGTTCTGGATCTGGGAAGCCCACGATGAGGTTGCGTTCCAGCTCCTCCTTGAGGTGACTGGCGTTGTATATCTGGGCATCTGAAGATGAGCCGTTGCCTGAAGCATCGATGTACATGAACTTGTAGTCAGCATCGACCATGGTGAAGAGGATGATGCTGAAGAAGCCCTTGGAGTTGAAATAAGTGGACCCCGACTTGGCTGGAGCTTTGCAGGCCATGTGCTTGCCATCTATGGCTCCAACGGTGGGTGGTAAGTTCCACTTGTGATACCACTGCTCTGCAACTTTCTTCCATCCTTCTTCAGTGGAGGGGTAACTGGAGGAGCTCCTCCTTGTATTCTTCGAGGATGGCCTGCACCACTTCTCTGACCACAATGCTGATGGTGTTGGATGGCACCCTCCAGCTGTACTGCATGCTCCTGTAGGTGGTCCCTGAGGCCAGGTGGTGCAGAGTGAGTACCACCTTGAGCCCAGATTCCAGGCTGGGGCGGAAGCTGGTGCTCTGCTTGGTCAACCTGGGTGTCAGCCGCTGCACAACTTCGTCAAACATGGCTGGAGGCATCCTCATGAAGTTCTGGAACACCCGAGTGTCTTCGTTCCTGAGCTCCACCATCAGCTTGTTGTACAGTCCATCCTCTGCTCTTCTGGTGAACCATCTTCAGACCCAGACTCTTTTTGGATGCCTCTTTTTCTTCTCGCAGTAGAGTTCACAGAGCCTGCAGATGGCTTCGCACTGTTGCAGAACGATGGTGGCTGCCGAAAGGACTTTGTTACAATCCACGGTGGACATGACTGGATGCTGTGGAAGAGGAAGAGCCAGATGAAGGCTGCAGAGGTCTGCACCGCTGGGCTGCTGTTCTGAAAGTGAGATGCAGATGAGTTGCTCCCCCTTTTTATGGGAAATATAGGTTTTCCGCTAGGCATCCTCTAGGCATCCTCTAGGCATCCTCTAGACATCCTTAATATCCGAGACAGGTCCCCTCTGCGAACGTTTTTTCTGTTTTAAACGCTTTGTTTCCGTGCTGCATCCGTTCTGCATCCATTCCGCATCTGTTCTGCTTTCTCCCTGCATCCGAGCGGATGCGAGTTGCGCGGATGCACAGTGGATGCCTAGCGGATATAGCGGATGCGTAACAGATGCGTAACAGATGCGTAACGGATGCGTAACGGATGCCTAATGGATGCCTAGCGGATGCGTAGCAGATGCAGAACGGACGAACTGGATACATTTTCCGCGCAAAAGTTTTGGGCAGCCCAAAACTTTTGGAGCGGATGAAACATCAATAAACGGATGCTGGATGGATAGAGAGGAAGCAAAACGGAGGCAGTGAGTACATCACGTTTTCCAACGGATGGCAAGCTTTTTTCTCCGTTTTACATCCTCTTTGCATCCGTTGGTTCAGTGTGACATGGGCTTAAGGCTTAAATATGATATTTTTTTGACACCAGATTAGCATTCTCATCTCTTTCACCTCTCAACTTTCAGATGGCTCTGATAATATTTTTGTCTTTCATGTGTTTGATTCACGAAATGTGAACCATCACCTATCATACTATTTATTCGTAAAATTTGAATATTTTTCTCTTTCTTAAATGTTTTTATAATGGTATTTTAAAGGCAATTATGGCTCTGCATGGTACCAAAGACCATGTGGCATAATAAAATGATCTTTCTTGATGATATTTCTTTTATGCCTTTCAGATAATTTTTATGGAGTCAAATACCAATGGTATATTGCTCTATAAAATAATTTTTAAATTGTAATTATATAAATTGCAGTCCTTTCAGCCACATATTTTCTCATTGTTACATCAATATATTTTATCCAAAATTCTTAGCTCATTTTCTCACACATCCTTGTATTTGTTCTTCTATTTCAATAAAAGTTTAATTGGAGAGAGAGGGGGGGGGGGGAGAGAAAACACCCTAATACTTTTTTCTATCAAATGATTAGCTGGCAGAAAAGATATATGCATACCTTTATTGTCTGTATCTGGTTATGTAAGCATTTATAACAAGTGTGTGCAGGATTAAAGAAATTGTAGGTTGAATTTGTCTATACTTACAGACAGAAAAATGGAGCTGTCCCCAAACATCTGGAATAGTAATAAGAGCCTGCCTCTGTGGTGCTAGTGGGTGCCCCATATAAGTGGCTTTTCCAATACTTCCAGTTTTCCTGTGCTCCTTGTGCTCATATTAAACATGCTGAAGGTATTCTACTTACCACTTCTCTTATGCCTAAGAAACAGTGACCATGTTTTTTAAAAAAACATTTACCACCCTGGTGCCTCACACCCACAGAGCTTATTTAAAATCTTTAAACATTGCAGGAACATCTCTATCCTGTTCCACTTGCCAACTCCTGGCATTTTGCCCTCCCTGCAACAGTCATGGCATCTTGGAAACTCTTTCCCCTGATAGTTTCTGGCCAATTTCAGTGACAGCTTTTCTGTACTTCCTCTTGGAAATAGCAAGGATAAGGTGGATTGCTTGCTTCCTGTTGCTCTTGTACTCCTTACTGAGCAAACTGGAGAAACCCCGAGTTAGTTCAAGGAGAAATTATGAAGATCATGTATGTAACAGAGCAAAAAATAAAAAGTGAGATGAGTTTCAGTGGAGCTGAGAAAGAGTTTCATAGCTCAAACCCTACCTGTAGAATAAAATGACCTACTGCAAGTAGAGAGCAGGAGCAGAAAGCACGTATAGGCTTCTGAATGGTGCAGCCACTCTGTATGAGGGACATACAGGTAGCAAACTGTTTTGTTGGCACGGTTCCCATTTTTAAGAAATATTTTCATATACACCTTGTGCAGCAAGATCATATTGGACTGTTTTACTTGGCCAGTGCAAAGCTACATTGCATCATATGCTTTTTGTGTAATTATGAAACAGGAATGTTGTTCCAAAGGAATGTATTTCTTCAGGACTCTAAAACAGGAAAATAAACCTCAGAATAATCTTAGCAGGCTGTTTGACTTTGTTGTGGTGACCTTCAAACATTCAAAGTTTAAGAATCAGCTGTTCACATTTATCAATGTCCAGTTAATAAATCAACTCATCATGGCAGGAGTACATTTTAATTATCACATAATTTGTCATAATACTGAATAATATATCATTTGGATGTAGGTAACTATAATTTAAAAAGTGTAGATCTATTCATAAACTATGCCTAAGAAATGAATTTTTAGTCACAATGTTACTTTTTAAAATAAAAATGATAAAATGGTTTTAAAGGATGTATATCTTTTATTGCAATGATTTTTCTATTCTGTGCATATTTATTTTTCTTGGAAAAATGTACAATAAAAGATTAGAAGTTATTTATATAGTGGAATTAAATAATTTAGCAGCAAGTGAGATGTATAAACAATAAACAATGCAAGACTGATTGTATATATCAAATGAAACAACACAAAGTTCTCTTTGGGATCTGGGAATTAATATTGAAGTTCAAGACTTTAATGGAGGGCACAATGTTAGGAAGGGCAGTTAAATTAATTTGATTTCCACATAGAAATCTCAATCTAGTAACAGAACATTCATATAGGATCCTCATCCCATTCTTGAATCATCTTTGGTACAGAGGAATATACATGAATTTAATAAAGGGTAATAAGGGGTAATTACTGCCAAATAAATATATCTTTGTCATATTTTTGGCTAGAATATGAAAGAGACGGAGGGTTTTAGTCACTGATGGAAGTCTTCAGTCCCTAGTTTAATAGGGGTTTACTCTAGATTTTTCACAGCTATGAATTTTCAGATTGTGTTCAAGAATACATTATACCATCTGCACCTGGTTAGACAACTAGAAACTCCTGAAGCAAGATTAATGTTTGTCTCCCATCCTTTCCATTTTCTTTTAAATGTGATACAGGTATAAGTTATCATTGTTTTTGAACCATAGCAATGGCTTATAAATGCAACTATTGCTGCCCTCAGATCTAATTGGAAAACAATATAAAAGGCCTATCCCAGTAATTAGGACATTTCACTCTGTTAAGCAAATGATAAAAATAAAACTACAATGAAAAGCTGCTTTTATTGCCAGAAGGGAGCTGGCTTAATATTGAATCCATCCTCAAATTGGTTTTCTACAGGCTCTGTGTTCTGGTGAACTTAATTAAGGTTGAACTTAATAGTATTTATTTCACATTAGATGCAGCAGATCTTCTTGGGACCTTTTGCTTTCTGTTTTCCCCAATAGATTTTGAGTGCCCAAAAGCAGGTATGGCAATTGGGCTGCTTAATCCTTTTTTTTTTTTTTCCTGTTTCAAAGTAAGTACTTGCTGAATGTATTTCTAGGCTATCAGGCAATGAATTCTTATGAATTTATAGGGAAATAACTTTGGTTTGTATCATAGCTCAGCCAACGTTCCATTTTGTTCTATCTTGAGGCATCCTTTGATCAGAATATGGTGGTCTTGGCTTTGTTGAATTATGATTGTCTATACCTTTTCTATTTATAGACATCTGAAGTTTCTTACTGGGTCAAAACTTTGATTTCTCCAGCCTCTAGAACACTCTGGTCCTTTGAACTTTAGCGTCTTCATCAGACATTTCCCATTTATTTTCAAAACCTTATTCAAAACTGCAATATTGGTTCTTGTCTTAAAAAGACAAGAATTACATGATGCATGTTCCATGCCACAAGCCAGATTCTGAATTTCCTTGTGCACTAACTGCCTAGCTATGCAAACCATGTATTTTGAAAAAAAAGTCAGCATTCAGAAGATATGAGCAAAAGACGTAAATAATAGGAGTAACTTATGTTTTATTTTAAACTTGAATATCCCCCCCCCCCAAGTAAAACTGCATTTCTGGCCCTTATTACAATGCAGTAGTTGAAGATTTCAACAGCATTCTAAATTCTATTCTCAGGCTATAAATTTTAGAAGTGACAGCTTAACTTGTAATCTTGCCAACCTAACATGGATCCTAACCTGCCATAGTGTTTAAGATAATAATTAACTCATAAGCTTGTATGGTTTTCTTCATAAATTAATCCTGCAGGCATTACAAGAGTAAGGGCAGTCTTGGCACATATTTGAGTCATGTGTACATATGTTTGTTATGTCCAGCAACATTATACACTCCACAACTGACCATTTCAGCTTGCTCCATTAGAATTCTCGGCATTCCGAGCTGGCTTAGAAAGGTTCACAGTAAAACCTCTCTTTAGTCAAAGAATATATCTTGTGATCTTGAGTTTAAAAACTTATTAGAGAATAAGAAACAAGTTTTAGCAGTAGGTTAACTAACCTTTGTGGGCTTTAAGAGAAAGAAAAGAAATAACTTTGGAATTTTAGCTAAAAGTGCCTGATTTTCATGCCAAAGATCTTGGGTTCAATCTTTTTTCCAGACAATATTGGAAAAGGCCCAATTTATAGCAGAATATCTTATTGCAGTCAGTGTCTATGGCTATTGTTCTATGTGGCTAATTTCTTATATTCATAGGAACTTTCTAGCTGAGAAAATAACAACTGACTTTGGAGTGATGCTTTGTGAGCTGCATGCCAACAACAAAGCACAAAACCCAAGTTTGTTTTATTTCAAACTTAATTGAATTAAACATGCAAAATGATTGTAAGCCACATTTTTGTCAGATAAAAATGTCAACTTCATGGCAATTTTTAGAAAGATGTTGAGGGTAGATCTATGACTTGGAAGATTGAGGGACCTTCTGTCTTCTTCAAAGTAGAATTGCATTGTTTCTATAACAATAGCCAGCCATGAAGAAATTAAATAGGGTTCTTTTTTCAGATATGTAGATATACTAATATGAAACACACGACCAGTTTAATTTCTTAAAATTGGGCAATCCTACTAAAGTACCCCAATTCCAGAGCTAGGGGAGTGAAGCAATCACTGTATTTGGTGGCTACTAGTAGACAGAGGCTGGAAACTATAGCCACACACTAATCAGACTGCATTGGGTACATAAATTGTCCAGATTTTAATCCTTAGGTGCAATGGAGATTACTATATCCAGGATGGAAAGAGGATTCTATTACTGATCCCACTGGGTTTTGCACATGGAATGGAAATCTTAAGGAGGAGAATCATTTTGTTATTTATCTGAATGGCATAATATCTAGGACAGGCCCACTGTTTCATACTTATTAATATTTTCAGATTTGAAATAAGCAAGTCATTGCCCCCTCCAAAAAAAAAAACTGAAATAGTTTCTTTCACTTATTTTGAAATGATTGCAAATTTGTTCAGCTTCTAATGATAGAAGTGTAGATGGTAGATTGTTGGAGTGTAGCCAACAAATATTGTAATACTCCCACAGTCTTAAGTTACAGCTCTCATAACCATAATGAGATCACTACCAATAGGATAAAATTATATTTACCCAAGTGCAGAAATACATATTTTGAGGGCTTGCTATATCATTTAGATTTAGATCATCCCATGATAGCTGTGCTAAATTTGAGAATACTATTTGAATTCTGCACTACCAATTTATTAGTTAGGAATGCAGCGTTTAGATCATTTGTAGTACTAGAAAATCTTTGGTTGCAATAGAATCAAAGGTCATTTTTTTAGGAGTGAATGTTTCCTTCATATCACATTTTCTGAGCAACTGCAGAGTTAAAAATGGATTGAGCAGTAGTATAGTTGTTGTAAACTGAACTGAACTGTGACCCAGATTGTAATGGTAGTAGAAGCATGTGGCTGCTCCTATCTATGCCAAATCCTGCATCGATCCACCCATCTAAACCAAGAATAGAAAATGAAGGGCAAGTAACTTGATTGTTGTGCCACAGACCTTTTCAGATATTAGTTGATATTACTGAAGAACAATTGACATGCTTGGCAACATTTCCAGGATATAAAATGCTCTTATATGTAAATAACATGATTTTGTTAATCACTAATTCTCATCTCTGTATGGATGGGGAAAAGGCCAATAACAGCACATGAAGATCTTTGTAAAAATTACTGACTGTAGTAGCTGTCACTTAAACAATACTCCATTTTTATTTGGATGAGTAATTGTTTCGATAGAGAAAAAAAGCAGTTACTTAGGCATAAATATACTGCCATGCACTTGACAACCCTTCTGTTTTGCTAGCTGATGCTAATTTGCTTATTATATTTGTTAAAGTTATATTCTGCCATTCATTCAAGATCTGAAGCTGATGTACAGGTCACTCCCTCCTTCAATTTCACCCTGTATCAATGAACCTGTGCAATAGGAAGGGCTGAGAGTGTCTGTTGCAAAGTTACCCAGTTAACTTCCATGTCTGAAGATGGACTCAAACCTGAGTCTTCCTGATCCTAAGGTAGTTTAATAGCTTAACCACAGCACTATTGCATTTGTTATGGCTACTAACTTGAGGAAGATGGGGGAAGTATTCTAATGAATACATACATGGATAAATTCCAGAGCCTTTAAGGAGGAAGAATGAAATGAATGACCTGAGGCAAAAGGCAGAATAATGAGAGGTTACATCAAAGGGAAGATGGACCATTTGCAAGATGTATTAGATAGTAGTGATTACCAAGAAATACTGCCACAATTTAGGTGATTAGCAGTTAGCATTAAAGAGATAATAAACTCTTTAATAAAAAGATAATAAATAAAAAAGACATTTGTTTCCCCCCCCCCCCCAAATCAGGTATGATAATCTTCAACTTTGCTGTGGCTTCAAATAAATCAGATTTTATTAAAAACAGCAATTCAATTCAGCTTCCAAGGGAATTACCTATCGATGAAAATACTAATGTAAACATCCACAGAGAGTCAAACCTAAGGCTTAAACTATTTTAGAGATGAGAAATTTCATTAGTCATAATTACAACTTCTAAATATTCTTAGAAGAATATTTAGTAATATTTAAATATTCTGTTTAGTAATAGAATATTTAGAAGTAGAATTGCATATACTGTTTCACCGAAGATTTGTGTGAGAGCAGTATTGTATGACAGTTTTATTCCAATCCCCATTTTAATGGTTTCAAGTCATCTGCCATTGCTAGCTTAAATCCATTCATGCAGCGGTGAACTCTTTCAGTGGTAACAACATCATCTTACACTTGTTTACAATGTGCTGCATTTGCACATCTTTCTTAATGTGCTTATCTACATTTTACCTAATTCTGCTTAAAGGAACTGAAACATTTTAGTAGTGTTGCAATATACTGCTTGGAAACAGATGTGCAAATTCCACTTTTATTATCTGTTCCAATCTCTCTGTTGGAAATTGGCATATATATACTATTAGGCAAGGAAATATAGTAACCAAAAAGAAGGATTATTGCATCTTTAGCAGTCATGGAGAAGACATAGGAATTTCAGAATTCTATTTTTTTGTTTCCATATGGATTTTATATCTTTGGCATCTTTTGTGTGGGTGTTCTTTTCTTGTTTTAATGTTTTTTACAAACTATAATTAACAAACTTCCCAGAGTTACTGGGAGTAGGGTGGCATATAAATGTAATGAATGAATAAATAAGTAAGTTTAAAGGAAATAAATACAAATACAAGACTCATTTTCCAAAGGTGCAGGTACAAATTAAAAGTATAGGGAGCAATTATTAATATAATTTTACAAAGCAATAAAATAAACCAGAAGTTTAAATTCTTTGACCAAGATTGCTGTGCCACAGTACTAAAAAGAAAGAATCAAGCAAGGTTATGTCACTATGACACAGTTCATATCACTACTAACTGGACCCAGATTTGACACAAGAGTAGAGGAATGAATTAGAGTGAGGACTGTCCAAAGTTTGTAGATTTTTTTTCCCATTTGACATTGCTTCATCCAAATGGCCAAATATCTTATCAACCTGTCTGAATAAACTTTGCCCTTAGTAAAATATTATATCCACCCAAAGCAGGATTATTCCATAAGTAATAAGTAAATAAAACCCTAACAAATTTGTAAACAATTTTTTGGTTCACCGGAACCATTTTTGTTCCCATCTCTCTGAAACTGCTTCAGTGAAAAAAAATGCAGAAATATCATTTTCAGTATTGTGTCATTTCGACTTTTCTGAGTATGCTTAACAGTTCCAAAAATATCTGAATGAGACCTTTGAGTGTCTCAATGAGCAAATATAATAATGATTGCTACTGCAGCCTTTGTGCCTTTTGCTGATCTTCACTAGGAAGCTGTCTATGACAAAACTAACTTAAATAAACTTGTCATTTTGTTCTATAATTGAATAAGCTAAAATCTTATTGTAATTGGAACAGAAACAACATCTGAATTCAGTGCAATTTACCTTTAGGTAAACAAAGTGTAAAGTGTGTAATGTCAATAAAAATCAGTGAACTTAAGTATGCTTAATTCCATTTTCTACAACATCCAGTAATTCACAATTTAGATAAAAATAGATATAACTTGTACAAAAATCAGTGAAAAAGTAGCAGTTGAAGGCTATAGTTTTAGGTTCATTCTTTCATGATCTGGGGATGGGGAATTTTAGTAGTATATAAATATACTAATATTGTACAGGTGGTCCTCGACTTATGACAATAATTAAGCCCAGAATTTATGTTAAGTGAGACATTTAACTGAGTTTTGCCCTTATTATATGACCTTTCTTGCCACAGTTGTTAAGTGAATCACTGCAGTTGGTAAGTTAGTAACCAGGTTATTAAGTAATCTGCCTTCCCCATTAACTCTGCTGGTCAGAAGACTGCAAAAGGTGATCTCTTGACCTTGGGACACAGCAATGTTCATAAGTATGAACCAGTCGCCAAGCATCTGAATTTTGATTACATGCTCATGGAAAGCTTCTAAGGTCGTAACTGAAAAATGGTCATAAGACACTTTTTTCAGTGCCGTTGAAATTTTGAATGGTCACTAAATGTTGTAAGTCAAGGACTACCTGTGTACAGAGAGTTTTGGTAGTATATAGAGCTCATGGCCTTTGTATCTTTTCCTTGTAGTTTCTTCTAAAAAAGTAGTTTTTGTAATCCTTTTAATTTCTGATAAAAAAATAGAAATTCCTTTTTTCTCAATTTGATATTATTTACTATTTCATCACACACACACATATATAAGTATGTTTATGCCCATGTATCAATTGCTACAGGGGGCCAACCAGTTGTAAAGAAATTTGAAGTTTTTATATGAGGAGAGTTGGAAAGGAAGTTTAGAAAATATTACTTGGAGGCTAGAGGGCATAAAAGCCCAAAACATCATGTCTCATGTTTCATTGCCTGAAAAGTAAAAGAAAATATTTCTCCAATGGTAGGATCTTTTTTCTGGATTGCAAAATATGGTGCTTTCTGAAACACAGAAAAGTCAAAGCCAACTGTGTAGCTAAACTGGGTTCTAAACATACTGCTTTTATTCTTTACATGTTGCTCAGTGTCTGGGTAGAACGAAATTTAGAATACAGTGAACTTGCTTATTGTAGCTGTTAGCTGTAGATGATTGCCAGGGGTGTTCTGTTTCTCTATTTCTGAGGTCTGTCTTTTAATAGATCCACTCTGCGAATTGATCTGACTCTACTGATCTGTCTATTGAGTGCTGGGTTGATAATTCATCTCCTGTATGTCTGGTTTCAGTTCATCATTTGAGCATTTCTTTCAAGTGAGTCAGAATAAGTGCCAGGTCAAACTATTTAAACACATTATTAATAAATCACAGCCTCTACTGGATAAGGACATTGCATTTTTCCAAGTTCTGGGTGGCAGGCTAATATAGAAACAGATGCATATAGTCTGCCAACCCAACAGATTTTCACAGGTAATAACAAACATGCCAACATGTGACCAAATCCTGCAAAAGCCCAAATGTCTATTTTGTTCCCACATCTACACTAATAGCACCATCACAGGCTCCAACAAATGCAAACACAAGATTATGCTTTTTCTCCAATGGATATATGCCATTGTCTGCAAGCAACTCCCCTCTGAAGTCTATATAGGACAAATGGGCCAAAACAATTAATGGACACAAATTTGACACCAGGATTTAAAACAAGGATAAAGTAATATCAGAGCACTACAACTTCTCAAGGATACATTATGGCAGGCATTAAAGTGATTGTTTGGGAAAATGGGACCAAATCAACTCTGAAGAAGAAATTGCTGAATTCATATCAAAAGTTCCAGGCAATCTCAGGCATCTCAACTATTATGATGGTTTTGAAAACTTGTTAAAATTGTTAATTGAGAACATATAATACTTGTAATTTCTCTCATAGGTAATTTGCATCTGCATCGCTAATCTGTCTTCGTCTTTTCCCTGTACCCCACTTCTGCCTCACCATAATTTAAATTTAAATATGAATCAGACCAGCACTCTATGCTTCTGATGATGAACTGCAGCTCAGGAAAAAATATGCCTTTTAATAAACTTTGTAAAGTGGAAAAGGTGCTACCAGACCCCAAATCAAGTTTCCTCTGCTCCACAAAATTTAAGACTTGGACTTATTGCTTCTGTTCTAACCAGCAGTCTCTGCTGCTTGCTAGACATATGGGAAAGGAAACACATGGGATTTTCAACTCATCTGTGTGCTTGCTGGACAGGAAAATAAAACCCAGGGAGACCAACATCCTTCATTTGCCCTTCTTCCTGAACCTGCCTATATCTTTGTGCTTCCCTGCAGCCTCTAACAGCTAAAGTCCTTCCTTGTTTTGAAGGTCCGGCAAAGAATAAATGGTGTGGGAAAGTCAGTGGTTTTTGAAGCATGTTGCGGAAAATATATAGCTGGAGATATAAGGGAAAAGCCCTATGTGTAATCACGTTTCAACAAAATCCTCCTTTTAAACTATTCCTTCAATTAATCTGTTGTTCTTCTTAAAGTCTAAAATATGTTCTCTATTTTAAGGCCTGGTCCCACTGGCCGACTGATGCAAAACGTATGCATAAAGGACACAGTGGATGAGCAAAATTTCGGGGGTGGCTCCATCCATTGTCATCTGCTCCAAAAAGTGGCAAAAATTTGCATAAACAGAACGGAAAAGAAAGGAAAAGAACGGACATGGGTAGTATGTAGCGGGGATGTTAAATGGATGTTCATCGGAAGCCTAGTGGATGGAAGCGGATGGAAGCGGATGACACCTCCGAAGGGGTTCCGGGGGAGAATTTCGAAGCGGACGCATAGCGAAAGGGGCGGATGCATAGCGGATGAAGCAGATGCATCACAGTCTCCTATAGGAAACAAAGGGGATGCCACGCAGATGAATATTGGATGCAAAATGTTCACTGTGCATGCGGGGAGTATGAATTGCATCAGCTCCGCGGAAATAAAAGGATGCAGCATGCACGCAGTCAGCATACAGGGGAAAGACGTGCTACCACATATATCTTACAGGAACACCATGGTTCATCAGTTAGGCAAGAAGAGGAAGCCCGTGCCTACTTGTTCAAGCCCTGGCAAGGTGAAGAAGGCCAGAACCAGCATCCCACCCCCTGGCACTGACTTTGAAGCTGCTGCTGCTGCTGCTGTGGTGGACCAGCCCCAAGGCCCTCAAGCCCCTCAAGGCCCTGCTGCTGAAGGCCCTGCTGCTCAAGCCCCTGAAGGCCCTGCTCAAGCCCCTGCCAGAGGGAGGAAGAGGCAAGGGAAGGAGAAGGGAGAGAGGAAACAGTACACCGTTTCTGAGGAGCATGAGGATGAGGTGCTAGAATGGCTGAGGGAGAACGAGTACCTCTGGAGAAAGGGCCACAGACTGTATCGGGACACCAAGAAGAAGCAGACAGCTTGGAGAGACAAGGCAGAGAGCCTGGGATACACTACAGAAATACTCCTTGGATGGTGGAAGCACATGCACACTTGATATGGCAAGCTGCACCTCAAGAAATCCGGGCAGGCCGCTGTCAAGCTCACTGACCGGGAGATGTACGTCATGGCCAAGTGCAGTTTCCTGGAGGGTGAGATCCACCACTGAGGAGCAGCCTCTCTGAGACCCCTCTCCCTCAGATAGCCCACAGACAGCCACTCCTCTTCCAGCCAGGAACCAGCTACCCTGTCCAGGCAGGTGTCTTCAGAGGGTCCCACAGCAGAGACCCCCTCGACAGCTGCACTCCCCATGCCGGCAGACTTGGAGGATCCCATGGAGGATGATGCCCTACTGTCACAAATGGTGGAAGAAGTAGCAGCCACCAGAGGCCAATCCACTCCCATCCCCACCCCCAGCTCCAGAGGATGCAGGCAGAGAGGCAGATTGGAGGGCCAGGACCACAGTGTGCTGTTGGAGATCAGGGACACAATGAAGACCAGCACAGAACTTCTCTCTCAGCTGGTCCACTTGGACAGAGCATCCTCGGGCTGGAACACCTTCATCACCTACATGAGCCAGACCCTGAGGGACCTGCCCAAGGCCCAGTACCAGCTGATGAAGCAGAAGATCACAGCACTTCTGTACAACCCTCAAGGCCCAGCTGAAGCTGCTCCTACCCAGTCCAGGTCTGCTCCTCCACCCCAGGCCATGTCACAGCCCTTCCACGGCTTTCAACAGCCCCTCACCTACCAAGGCTACAACTACCAGGACTTCTGCTTCCCAGTAGAAGCAGAACTTCCCAGTCCAGGTCCAGGTTCATTGGACGCCACAGACGCCAGTCCTCACCCAGTTGCAGACCAGACAGCCCCACTACACTCCTCCCAACCCTTCCTCCACCCCACAGCCAAGCCCGTCAACGGACAATCTGTCATCAGTATTGGGCCTGACATCTCAAGTCCTTGATGAAGGGCCTCTCAACCTCACGGGACTGAGTCAGCTCTCGGATAGCTTCCTGAACACACCACCACCTGTTGTACCCTCGGGGCCAAGCACCCCAATGGTGCCTCAGACCAGCACTCAAGGCACAGCCACCTCCACAGTCCCTGCCCGCTTAACATCTGAGACCATGGACATGACTCAGAGTGACTGAGAATAGTGTCAGACACTGAGTTGTTTACTTGTTAAGTTTATCTTTGCTTAAGACACTTAATACAGTTTACTTGGTTCATTTTGCTTATTTAATAAAGTCATAAAGTTTACCTAAGAAAGTTTATCTTTGCTTAACACACTTAATACAGTTTACTTGGTTCATTTTGCTTATTTAATAAAGTCATAAAGTTTACCTAAGAAAGTTAATAAAGTTTATCTTTGCTTAAGACAGTTTGCTTGGTTCATTTTTTTTATTTAATAAAGTGTTGGTGAAAACTTTGAAAAAATGGTTAAGCCTTTGCATGCTTGTGGGATAGATAAGGATAGTTGTGGGATAGTTTTCAGGTGCAGCGGATGTGAGTTGAGGGGATGGCCAGAGGATGCAGAGAGGATACAGCGGACGTTTTACGGATGATAACAGACATAGAATGTTTGTTGCCCGTATATGTCGCGGATGTACATCATACGTAGCGGAAAGTTCATCCATTCACAAAGTTTTGTGCAGCTCAAAATTTCTTGCGCGGATGAAATTGCAGTGGACGGATGCTCAATGGATAGAGCATATGAAACACGTATGCAGTGAGTGCACAACGGATGCATAGTGTTTTCCAATGGATGGCAAGCTTTTTTTAACGTTTTACATCCTCTTTGCATCCATAAGTGCAGTGGGACTGGGCCTTTATAGAACTACCGGTAATTACACACATTTCTTCTCATATTATCCTATTTATTCATTTATTTGTATAGCTGTCTATCTTAAAGCAAGTGACTCGGGATGGCTTACAGCAAATTAAAGCAATAATTAAATATCTCAAATCATTATAATTATTAGCAATTAAAATATAAAAAATGAGCTAAAGTAAAAAGTTGATAAAGAAATGTTAAAGAATAGTAAAGCCATCTCACTAGATTATCTGACCCCTGGGTTCCCCAGATCTGATAACACAATTAAGTCCTGCGGGATCTTCAGAAACTCAGAATAGGTCAACTTCATCCCAGATTCCATAATGTGGGTGTCACTGCAGAGAAGATCCAGGACCTATTACACGTAGCTCCTTAGACAATGGTATCTGTAACATGCCTTCTCTACTGGATCTGGTGCAGGGGTGGGATTCTAGCAGTTTGCACCTATTCGTTAAAATTGGTTGTTAACATTCTAAACAGTTTGGAGAACTGGTTGTGAGAAGAAATTACTGGCCTAATCCTGTAAGGAAGACAGGAAGGAAACATTCTGGTGTTGTACACAGAAACTGCCTCTCCATTAACCCTTATTACATTCTTGGCAGGACTAGACTTCCTATTTCAGAAACTTCTCTGGAGTTTTTTTCCCCTCCTTTGCTGGTACTTTGCTTGTATGGAGTGACCATTCAAAGTTAGAGTGGCACTGAAAAAAGTGACTTATGACCATTTTTCACACTTACGACTGTTGCAGCATCCCCACAGTCACAAGAGGCCAGGCGAGGAGATGCGTGTCTCTATGTGAGTGATGTTGAGTTGGCCACGCCCAGCCAATATGACCACCAAGCCATGTCCACCCAGTCACATGACCACCAAGCCATGCCCAACTTCTAAGCCATGCCCACAGAACTGGTTGTTAAAAAATTTGAATCCCACCCTTGATCTGGTGGGTTGGGCAGATGAAAACAGAGAGGTAGCTCTCTCCAATAACCCAATAACCCATGAAGAGCTGTAAAGATCAACGCTAACACCTTGAATTGGGCCTGGAAATTGGTAATTAATGCATATTGTGAAGCAAAGATGTAAGTTCTGCAAAACACCACAACCACCACCAAACCATACATAATTGCTCATGCAACTACATTTTGTACCAGCTGAAGTTTCTGGAACTTTTCAAGAGTAGCTCATGTTGAGTGCATTGCCTGAAATTCAGCCAAGAGGTATGTAGCACATGGGACATTTCCATCTTGCTGCTGTTAATATAACTGAGGACTTTTGCAAGAACTACTTTCCTTTGTAATGACAGAACATAAGTCTATAATTTAATACTGCCCTGGCTTGAAAAAAGGGGACATTTGTGTCTTTTTGTTAACTCCAATATTTTTTCCAAAGTCAGGTTATACAAATAGTCCTTGACTTACAGCAGTTCATTTGGTGACCTTTCAAAGTTACAACAGCACTGAAAAAAGTGAATTATGACCATTTGTCACATTTATGACAGTTGCCACATCCATGGTATCAAAATTCAGATGCTCGGCAACTGAATTGCATTTTTTTGATCATTGCTGTTTCCCAAGTCATGGGATCACTTTTTGTGACCTTCTGACAAGCAAAGTCAATGGGGAAGCGAGTTTTACTTACCAACCCCTTGTTATTAACTACAGTGATTCACTTAACAACTATGCCAAGAAAGGTCGCAAAACTCACTTAACAAATGTCTCATGTTTGTTCCAACAACAGAACACATTACTTCTAACAACAGAAATGTTGGGCTCCATTGTGGTCATAAGCTGCTATAAAGAAGAAATAGTTAGGCTTGGAAATAGCGAATCCCAGATTCTAGTCCACTTAAGTTATGGAAGTTTATTCTCCTCAGTTAGGTCAAATACACAAGACCACGACACAGGATGATGGCGAAACAAAATAAAAGAAAAATATGTTGGGACATACTAAATAAAAATGTAAGTACTAATTCTTGGGCTTAAATTAATTCTATCCATTGATCATATAAATTAAAATATATTTTTGATATTCAGGCGCTATTTCAGTCATTTTTCAAAATGGTAATTAAGAGGAGGCTTTGAATATAAGATTAAAAATACAGATAGACTACTTCTGAGTGAGGAATAGCAAACTAGTTCAATTCTTGGCTGAGTGGAGGCAACAACTGTGACAAAAACCTAAAGACTCTATAATAGACTGGTCCCAGAAACTTTTTTTGGACAAGAAATGGATGGAGATCACCTATTAGTGCTCTAAAGAGCATTTTCTTGCAAGGAGACTGCAGGACAGTGGTTTCCTGTGAGTTTGAGTGCTGGAAGTTGAAAGGAATTGTCATGCTCTCAGTTGCAATGCAGTCTTTTAAAGCAGGGGTTGCCAACTTTTTGGACCTCAGGGACCACCAAACTCATAATTTTAAATCCCGCAGACTAGAGACCCTGGGAAAATCCCCAAAAAAGTTGCAGGAAAATTCCCCATCCCGTCTTACTATTGATCCATTTTTTATTTGGGATCACAGGATACTGTCTCTAGCTCCACTCTCAGGAAGAGAGAGAGAGAGAGAGGGAGGGAGGGAGGGAGGGAGGGAGAGAGAGAGAGAGAGAGAGAGAGAGAGAGAGAGAGAGAGAGAGAGAGAGAGAGAGATTGATTTTTGGCTTAATGCAAGGAAAGCAGAAGCAGCAGCAGAAGTCTTTCTTTCTCTCCCCCAAACTCTGCCAGAAATGAGTCTTTGTGAGACTTGTCCCGCCGGTGCAGCCTCTTGGAGCAGGATGCCTTGCAGGGTCCCAAAGACTCAATTTTGGTGGAGTTTGGGGGAGAGAAAGAAAGACCTTTGCTGCTTTCCTTGCATGCAGCCAAAAACAGGAGAAGAAAGAAGCAGAAGGAAGCAACCCAGTGGCCGGGCGAGGAGCATGGGGCATGTGGGGCAAGTTTCCCCCCTCCCCTCACTACTTCATGTTGTTCGCAGTGCAAGCAACACAAGCCTTGTGTTCCCACATAGCCTGGATTAATTGCTTTGGGGGTGCTTTTGGGGGGTGCTTTTGGGGGGTGGCTTTGGGGGTGACATTTCTCTGTGGACCACCAAAATTTTCTTGCGGAACACCAGCGTTCCCTGACCCACTGGTGGACAACTACTGCTTTAAAGGACACTGAATATGATAACCTCACTTTCTAATTACTTCTGGAAACTTCATATTTTACTATATACTAACAGAGGAGGATATTTGTAGCTCAGGGTTGAAATGAAGGGTCCTGGGTGCTCTCTGGGCTTGGTTATTTTCTTGCAGATGTTTCATTATCGAAACTAGGTAACATCCTCAATGCTAGACATGTTCGTTTTATATACAGTACTGATAGATTGCCCTGTCAATGTTGGTGAGAGTTGTCTTGGTAGTTCTTTGGTTGGGCTGATTCCTGTTAGCCTATTTGGCAGTTCCTTTATTGAAACTTCTTGATTGTTTGTTGTTTGATTGTTGGTCTAATGTTAATCTTGGTCTTAATCTCTGCTCATCTGGATGTTTGTTTGCTGGTGAGGGAGGTATTCTAGTGACTGCTGGTGACTGCTCATTTTGGATTACTGCAACACACTCTACAGGAACATACCCTTGAGAAGAATTTGAAATCTTCACCTGGTGCAAAATGTGGTGGCATCGGCAGTCATGGGTACCTATTGTTTAACACAATATTGTTTAACACAATAATGCAGCTCTGTAATCTGCATTGTCTATTGGTATGCTTCTGGGTACAATTCAAGGTGCTGGTATTACTTTTAAAACCATTCATGGATTGAGGCTTGGTTTACAGGACCGTCTTCTCCTGTCAGATCTGGCAGGAGAGACATGTTCTGGGTTCTATGGAAAAGCGAGTGCCAACTGGCAGGACTCAGGAAGAGAACCTTTTCTGCCATGGCATTTGCCTTCTGGAACTTCATTCTCCTAGAGGTCAGAGTCACTCCAGTCTGCTTGGTTTTTGCAAGATCTTAAAGATGGAATTGTGTTGAGCCCAAAGTCCTGTTTGTGAGCACATTTCTTGGCTGTACTGATTGACGACTGTTAGTGTTACTTGTCTATTATTTTTATGTTATTTGTCATTTGATTTTATTTTATCTTTAATTGTTAGTCACCCAGACTCACTAATATGAAAAGGACAGCCATAAAAAATAAATAAACATAGTAAGAATGAGCAGCAAAATGCCAGATACAACATATGAGGAAACAACTAGCATGCTATTTTACAGACTCATTTTCTCTATCCAGTTCTATCTTAATATTCAAAGTAGAGAGAAGAAAATTTATGGAAACCTTTTTTCACATGGGAAATGCCACTAGATGAAGGTAATTCTCTTTTTTTATGTTTATCATGCTTGGGTATTTTACAAGGCATCTAATGTTTTTCTGCTTATTATAAATAGGTTTACCCAAGCAACAGATTTAGACTACTTTAGCAGAGTCCTGTGAGAACCATAACTGATTCTAAATGAATTGATAATTACTATACTTGAAGAAGTCACCCTAACTGAACATCATCTGGAGTAGTAATTTTCCACGTCCATTATGTTTTGCATTTCGATGAAGTCAACAAAGCAAGCTGCTAGTTTAAGAAATATCTAATTTACTTCGTTAATGAGTAAGGGAACAGCTGGAAAAAGAATTATGTATTGTAAAAACAGACTTGTTTGGAGTTTAACACAGAGCATAACCTCTTCTCAATGTTAACAAAATACTCATTTTATGTAATACTGTAATTAAACTTCTTCCCAAAAGAAAACAAAGACAACATAGATTTTTAGTTGAGGACACAAATCATTCTGAATACATGTTTTTATTGAAAGATGTCCATAGCTATATTTAGGGGAAAAAGTTCAAGCATTCAAATGTGAAGAAAGTTTTACTTAAAGAGATCTAACCAGTAGTATGTCAGTAAATATGTAACCTTTCTGATATTTATTTGAATTTGCCTTGTCTGGTCCTCCTATTTTCTGAAAAGAATGGGTTTAATTATAATTACAGAAGTTGTCTTCTCATGAATGAAAGTGTGGAGATAGAAGTATGATATTGGAATTCATCAAAATGGCTTAGCCAACTATCTAATGGTCATCCATTGTGACTGTAAGTGGTACGAGTCCCGAGGCTGCCGTTACTTATGGCATTTATAAGAACTCTTGGGAGTTTACAAAACTCAAATCAATCAAACAATTTAAATCAAATATACATTTTCCGCATATTATTTCTCCATGTCCAATTAAAAAAAAATCACCAATACTTAAAACTGTGGAAAAACTTGTTTCACTGTCTTTTTGAATATCACCAGGGAAGATGCCATCCAGATATCCAAAAGTTCAAACTATTCCATAGAGCAACTACAGAGATGGAGAAACACCAAGGTTTTCCTCCCTTTCCTAATTTCACATGTGGGACTCTTTAACATCTTAATTTATGATGAATGTATCTTATGAGTTAATTCTATCTGGAAGTAAATATCCTGCAAATACTCAAATTCCAAATCATAAATGGCTTTACAGATTAAAATCAATATATTAATTTAAGCTCAGAAACCCATGCGATTAACACAAAATCAGATACCGGTGGCTGTTCTCTGTTGGTAGTTGGGTGCAGAATTCTACATTAACAGCAGCTTTTGGCAGTCTCCAATCATAGGAGATACAGCAAAAGTACTATAAGTTCCAGATACAATATGGGTTGGGTACCCAGGGACTCAGGAAAGGAGGCAAATGATGCATCAGCTGAAGATATGTACAAGCCTCCCTAGCTA
Organism: Laticauda colubrina; assembly: GCA_015471245.1. Lineage (NCBI taxonomy): Eukaryota > Metazoa > Chordata > Lepidosauria > Squamata > Elapidae > Laticauda > Laticauda colubrina. The sequence goes on along the minus strand of BLBF01000022.1, from coordinate 36,783,641 downwards.
TGGCCTACAGTATATCTCAAGACTTTGAGAGCAGGAGGACCCCAAGAAATGTGGTTTCTGTTCCAAGCTCAGTTCTGACCAAAGAAATCCAAACAATCAATTTTCTGTAGGACACAGGGCATCCTAATCCTTAATGCTTTTATTTTTAACCAGAACTACATGGAAAAGAAGTAGGGGTTTTGTTCTGCTGACATGGCATCAGAAATAAGAAAATTTTGTAATAATTGGCTTTATTTCCACCAGTATTTGATAAGGAACCTTTATCAGCTACCCATGGAGCTTGTAGAATTTGCTTCTTCTTTCCAAGCCACTTACATATCAGGCATGTAATAAGATTTTTCAAACATTGAGACTTAAATGCTAAGATCCAAACAATTTTGGAGTTTGTACTTTATTTGTGAATGTGCTTTTGTGTAGTTGCTTACAAGTTAACAGGGGTATCAGATAAGTATTGAAGGTCAAAATATGGAAACTTGTTAGGTTCCAGCCAAAACTGCCTGAAAGCAACTTTGCTGCGCTGACACTCAAATTCAACTCTGAGTTGATCACATTTGAAATTTGTAGGAAATGAATGCAGGACTCTTCAGGGGTGTTTTCATTAACTCTTGTGCCTTAAAGTAAACAGGATATTGCAGAAACCTTTTGGAAAAAGAAGACTGGGTGTGGCAGACCTGGTTGAAATGTTGAGGCTTGCTACTATGAAGGACATCTTGTATTAAACATCTGGGATTTCTGCCTGAGGTTGAAGATACTTGGGTAGAATGGAGTATAATTGAATATTGTATGTAATTTCCTCCAATCTTAATTGGAATTGCATTACTTGCCACCTGTGTAGCCTCAAGAACAGTACTTCTGGGCATGTTCAGCAGCATGTATTTATTTGAACCATTTTTATCTATTCTTAGGACAAACCCCCTCCCCCCAATGATGACCTCATTTAAATCAATAACAAACAAGACTGTACCTGTTTTGGGGCTTAAACACAAAGTACATAACATATTTTGACACTAAAGGAAAAACAAGTTAGAAGGGAAAAAATAGGAACAAGCTTTCAAAATATAAGAGATAATGATAACAGTCAAAGAAAGAGACAGCCGGATGGAACACTCTCAAATTGGGTACAGTTAACATCAATTATATGGTATCAATATAATCTAGATTTATTCAGATATTTCTGCCCATATTTCCGATCCTTCCCAGCATTACCTCTCAGCTTCCATCATTAAAATATTCTCACCATCATTGAAAGTGGGTGTGGGGAATGTTTACCATCTGTATTTATATATTTAGTTTGAAGTCACAAAGCAGCTTATGATATCTTACTGACGAGCCTTGAATTCTGAGAATTGAAGTCCACACATCTTAAAGTTGCCAAAGTTGAGAAGACTGGCCTAGACTCTACTAGTTCTGCCACCACTGATCTAATGCTTTTATGTGTATTAGACTGCTTCTTCACTGAACCCATCATATAATATGACTTAGAAGCATGAAAATTATGCTGTAGTTCGACAGTTTTGAAGATTGTCCAATTGATGAAGATTGTACCTCAGTAATGTTTTGGTATTTAAGATTCCACAATGCTATTTACTGTTGTTTTTCTGCAACTAAAACCATAAGATTTTTCAAAAAAATTATTTTAAAATTGTTTTATAATGTTCTCCATCATTTGTCTGTGCAAGTTCACCGTTATCCAGGTCATAGTTGTCCCAAAATATGCTCTTTTTTTTTTCAAACAGCAATTGGACTTTTTTGATTTTTCTTGAAGATGTTTCAATTCTCATCCAAGAAGCTTCTTCAATTCTAAATGGTGTTAAATGGAAAGGATTTTAAATGGAATAAATAAATAAACATTTTAAATGTTAAATGGAAAGGAGTGTCTGCAATCAGCCAATCATCAACACTCTGAAACAGGTAGGCTGCAAAGAGTATAAATCCTTTGTATTCCTCACCAGTTAGTTCCAACTGAAGAAGCTTCTTTGAATTAAAAGTGAAATGTCTTCAAGAAAAAAATCAAGAAAAACCAGTTCCCATTGAAAATAGCATCTTTTGGGACATGATCCATCATTGTACATGGGTTTCGGACAGTGTGGATTAGTACTGCCCTCAATGTCATCAGTTTGTATTGTTGTCATCACTTTCTTTTTCTCTTCATATTCAGGATCAAAAGTGCAAGGTCAAAAGAAAGAAATTGCCTTTTCTTTCTGTATTTTGTGGAGAAAAAGAGCAACTTAAGCCAAATATGATAGTCAGTCTGGAATTTTCCCATAATATTGTCTTTCCTAAGCTATAAATATGCAAACTCGTCAGCTATTCCTTATTATTTTCTTTTTTGTTCTTCTTGTCTTGGTTGCTCTTCTCAGGACATTGTTCAATTTGTCCTTCCTAAAAACTCAGTACTCAGAACTGGATGCAACTTTTGAGATGTGGATTGCCCAACATAGACTAGAGGGGAAAATAGCTTTTCATGTTTGGGGATTGGATGTCAATTGATGCAGTCTAGGACTACATTTTTTTGGCAAATATTGGCTGCTGTTTAAGATCCAAATCCTTTTCCATTTACTGCTGCTTAATATGGCATGTCTCATCCTGTATTCATGCTTTTGAGTTTCTTCTACTCAAATGTAGGGAATTGCAATTATCCCTGTTGATATTGATTTCACTTGATACAGTATGAAACTGTATTTTCTAACCTGCAATGCAAGTCTTTTTTTTTAAAAAAAGCTCACAACTCAGAGCCTAGAATAAAGCCAAATGGTATGCCATTCAATTCTTCCTGCTTGATGCATAACCACTGAAGTATGCATTTATGTACAATTTCAGCCTACTGTATCAATCTAAAAATAGGAAAATCCACCCAATGTTTTGCTATTCTTTTTAACCAGGATCTCATAGACTTTATTAAATATTTTGTTAAAGTCAAATTATATTATACCTATTTTGTTCTCATAAACCAACCAAAATTTTGTAAGAATGATTATGTTGATGCTTTTAAAAATTATGGCAACTGATTATTTATTGTGATGTTATTATATTGCATTTTAACTGTTGTTAGCATCCAAAGTATGTTGAGATGAGTAGGCCTTACAAATTGAAACAAACACATAAACAAACTATCCAAACAGGAGATCAGGTTTGATATGACTTATTCTTGATATTGGCTTCTGCCAATTAGCCTTAAGTTAATTATTGTACAGGAAGAAGGGATTAGTCTACCAATCAACTGATTTCTGATCTAATAGGAATTTGTAGAAGTTAATTTACTAGAAGTACAATTGCATTCATAACACTTGGATTTAAACAGATGATTGAGGGGGAAAGAAATAACATTATTTCATTGTTGGCTTACCCTTTAAATCAGTTAAGAATTTTGAAAAATTGCCAAAAATAATTATTTCATTACCACAAGAGATATTGTCAAACCAGCCTATTAGACAGCCGGATATTACAATATTGTGAAATATCAGCAAATTGTTTTACAGATTGTTATTGAATATTTTTATATTATCAGACATGAAGAAAAAAGTATGTTGGTTTCTTATATGTCCATATAATTTACTTTGGTTTGTGCTATTTGAAAGAGTGGAAATACATTATTAGTGAAAAATATGCACCTTTTTGGTTTCTAATAACTTCTCAGGCTATGTTGCTTGAGTATATAAAATACCAAATACCACAAACTTTTCTTCTTGGACAAGTGGCATGTGGCAACAGGCAGATGAGTTAGTAGCAGCTGCTTAGTGTGATGAATAAGATGAAAATGGGGAAACATTCACTTCAGTAAGCTTAACAAACAAAACACAAAGAATATTCCACATGTATGTTGTTCTCCAATCCAGTTTAGATGTCATCTGTTAGCTTCACAACTGCTTCAGTCTAAATACCAAATGAACAGGTGTGAGAATCTGGTGACATGAGCTGCTGCAAACTTCTGTCTGTTTTTCTGGGTTTTAAAATGTTGATTGTCTGAAACAGAATATAAAGTGAACAAAAGGACAGTCTGGATTTTGTTGAGGAATTTTCTTATGCAGCAGCTTTCTGAACTGAAGGGAAATATTCTTGAAAATTTGATTCAGTTGTTAGTAGTTCTAAAAAAAGGAGGCATGCTGAAATAAACTGAAATGCAATTTCCATCTGGATAGTGGGTAGATTGGGGAAGCCTTCTTATGCCTTAATATATGCTAGATCTAAAGATAAACAATTATCACAGTCTAAAAACAATCAAACACTTGCTAATATCAATAACAGATAAAGCAGATTAAAGTTATTGCTAAAACAAGAGATGGGCTGGCAGTCTTGCACCATGTAGCTTATGTTTCTGCAAGCTGGTGTCATACTATCATCCAGCATAAGTGTTAGGCAGTATATAAATTGTCACACCAACACATTTGAGTGACATCCAGTATTACTAAGATTGTAGAACAAATCCTGCTAAAAGCTGAATGTATAAAGTTTCATAAGTTTCACTAGGGGAGAAAAACATATTTAATTATTTCAAGCTGAAATCCTTGAGATGTAAAAGGGCTTAACTTTGCTTGGATCATTTCTTGTGGTTTTTCTTTCCTTTAACTAATTTATTCACTATTTGCTAAAAATAATGCTGTGCCTCTCCTCTCATGAAATAATCTAGTTAAAGCTTTCACATCCATTTTATTTGAAATTGAATTCATCTAACCCATGTATGACAATTTAACTTTTATTCTGGCTGATTGGAATGACTACTGAAATGTTCCAAAATGGAAACATCAACTGTTTTGAAACAAGCAAAGAGCACAGCCTGTTCGGTGCTTCACCAGCCCAACTGATAGGAATGGAGTTGTACATGCTTGCAAACGCCTATCTGTATTGTATGTCATATTGCAAGTACAAACAGAGGAGAGGGCTGGGAGAGTAACTTTTCTGTTTTGTAAATATGAAGCTGGAAAGGAATGCTTTGTATCTTGCCAGCTCCAGTCTGAAAACTGAGGAAGGAAAGCCAGCAATGAAACGATATTTCAACCTTCCTGAACCTACTGCTCTCTGCATATGTTTAACTCACATGCTGTCCTATATGCTGTCCTACAAAGGGTTTAAATATATTTTGGTGCTTACCACTGTAAATTGCATCCTTATTTGTGGGGTATAATAAAATTAATAAGCTCTCTAGCCAGACTTCCACAGGTTAAGAATTAGGGATTGATACTCATACAGCTGAAGCTTTCCATGATTGCACTATTGACCCCAATATATATGCATAAAGATGCCATGGATGTCTACGTGAGCTAACAAAATACAGTATCTGCCCATGGCAAACATCTAGAATTTAGATAATATACATATTTATAAATAGACTCCTGTAGGTATTATTATCAGTCTGTAGGGAGCATGTGAACTCCTACAATGATACCTGCCATTTGGAAAGCATCCCTGATAAAGAACTTTACCCTGTGGCTGAATGAAATGGCTTCCTTCTTCGTCTAAGAAAGTCCCTTGCCTGACTGCATTTTGGAGTCATGTAAAGCCCATGTCACACTGCACCAACGGATGCAAAGAGGATGTAAAATAGACAAAAAAACTTGCCATCCGTTGGAAAATGTGATGCATCCGTTGTGTACTCACTGCATACGTTTTTCATACTCTCTATCCGTCCAGCATCCGTCTACTGTGATTTCATCTGCTCAAAAAGTTTTGAGCTGCACAAAACATTTTGAGCGGATGAAGTATCCAACGTGTCCGTTCTACATCCACTACGCATATGGGGAACATCCATTATACGTCCGTCGTCATCCGTTACGCTCCTGCTAAATCCTCTAGGCATCCGCTGCGCATCCGCGCAGCTCAAATCCACTCCAGCGGAAAACGGACACAGGGAGGAAGCGAAACGGACGCAGAACGGACACACAGCATTAGTAGCACGGACGTAGAAAAGATGAAAGTGGATGCAGCTCGGATATAAAGCATTAAAACGGAAAAAAACATTTGTATAGGGGATGTATCTCGGATATTTAGGATGTCTGGAGGATGTCTGGAGTATGTGGAAGGACACCTAGCGGAAAACCGACATTTCCTATAAAAAGGGGGAGGAAATCACCTGGATCTCACTTTCAGTCCAGCAGCCCTGGTGTGCAGACCTCTTCAGCCTTGCTCTTGCTCTTCAACAGCATCCATTCTTCTCCACCATGGATCATCACACACTCCTTTTGGTAGCTGCCATCATTCAACACCAGAACCAAGCCCTCTTCAGGCTCTTTCATCTTTTCTATGGGAAGAAAAGGAGACGTCCAAGAGCTGTCTGGGTCCGACGATGGATCGGGAGAAGAGCGGAGTTTGGACTCTATGACAATCTGATGGTGGAGCTGAGGAACGAAGACCCTCGTGCATTCCAGAACTTCATGAGGATGCCGCCAACCATGTTTGACGAAGTTGTGGAGCGTCTGAGAGCCAGGTTGACCAAGCAGAGCACCAACTTCCGTCCCAGCCTGGACCCTGGATTGAAGGTGGCACTGACTCTGCGCCACCTGGCTTCCGGGACCACGTACAGAAACATGTAGTATGCCTGGAGGGTGCCACACAACACCATCAGCATTGTGGTCAGGGAAGTGGTGCAGGCCATCATCGAAGAATACCTGGAGGAGCTCCTCCAGTGTCCCTCCACTGAACAAGGGCTTCTTCAGCATCCTCCTCCTTGCCATGGTCGATGCTGACTACAAGTTCATGTACATCGATGCTTCAGGCAATGGGTCAGCTTCAGATGCCCAGATATACAACGCCAGTGACCTCAAGGAGGGGCTGGAACGCAACCTCATCATGGGTTTCCCAGATCCAGGCCCCCTGCCTAACGACACACAAGATGTGCCCTACTTCATCATGGGGGATGACGCCTTCTCCCTCAGAACCTACCTCATGAAGCCCTACACTTCCAGATATCTCACCCATGAAGAGAGGATCTTCAACTACAGGCTGTCCAGGGCAAGACGGGTGGTGGAGAACGCCTTTGGCATCTTGGCCAACAGGTTCCAGGTACTTCTCACCACCATGCAGCATCATCCATGGACCGTGAGGAGCATCATGGAAGCTTGCTGCATCCTGCACAATCTCATGCGCACCCGCTACCCAGTCTTGCAGAACAGGCTTGTGGACTGCTAACAAGGCAATGGGGACATGGAGCCTGGTGAATGGAGGCAAGGGCGAAACCTGATCGACACTGTGGATGTACAAGGCCCCAACAGAGCTTCACGTGAAGGGAAGAAGCAGTGCAGCCTCCTGAAACACTGATGCAACTCCCCAGCTGGAGCAGTGGAGTGGCAAGACAGGATGGTAGATGCTTAATGGATGCTTCCTTCAGCCTGTCTCATCACACTGATGAGATTGTGCCATGTATGTTGAGTGGCCTTACAATGAATAGGGCATTAATAAAGAGTTATGTTTGTGTTGAAATGTGTGGATCAATGATTAAATTGTTATTGATAATAAAGGGCCATAGGTGTGGCACCTGGGAGGGTGGACCATACAGTCCCACTATGCTTGCACTGGAGGCTTATCTATCCCACAGCTATTACCTATCCCACAGCTATTACCCATTCCACAGGTATCTCTGCCCATCCCACAGCTATTACCATTCCCACAGGTATCCCTGCCCATCCCATAAGCATGCAAAGGCTTAACCATTTTCTAAAACTTTCCACCAAGACTTTATTAAGTAAAAGAAATGACCCAAGTGTGTGAAGCAAAGATAACCTTTATTAATAACAGTTAAGTCAAGTGTAGAACTTTATTTAAAAAGCAAAAGGAACCAAGAAAAGTGTCCCAAGCAATGATAAAGTCAACAGCTAACAACTCAGTCTCTGGCAATGTTCTCAGTCACTCTGAGGCATGTCCATGGTCTCAGGTGTAAAGGGGACAGGGACTGTGGAAGTGGCAGTGGCTGGAGTGCTGGTCTGAGGTGCCATTGGGTTGCCTGGCCTCGAAAGGACAATAGGAGATGGTGTGTTCAGGAAGCTCTCAGAAAGCTGGCTCAGCCCAGTGAGGTTGAGAGGCCCTTCATCCAGGACCTGGGATGTCAGACACAGGACCGATGACAGATGTTCTGAGGCTGGGCTTGGCTGTGGGGTGGAGGAAGGAGGAGTGTAGTGGGGATGTCTGGTGTGCAGCTGGGCGAGGTGAGGCATCTGTGGCATGTGAGGAAACGTGTGGCGTTGGTGGCATCTGTGGCATCAGCGGCATCAGTGGCATCTTTGGTGTCGGTGGCATCTGTGGCATCAGTGGCACCGGTGACATCGGTGGCATCGGTGGTATCAGTGGCATCTGTGGCATCAGTGGCGTCGGTGGCATCTGTGGCGTCTGTGGCATCAGTGGTATCGGTGGCATCGGTGGCACCTGTGGCATGCGAGGAACCTGTGCCTGGACTGGGAAGGGCTGCCTGTGCTGCTGGAACTCCTGGTAGCCATAGCCTTGGTAGGAGAGGGGCTGTTGAAAGCCTTGGAAGGACTGTGACATCGCCTGGGGTGGAGGAGCAGACCTGGAGTGGGTGGGAGCAGGTTCAGCTAGGCCTGGAGGGTGGTGCAGAAGTGCAGTGATCCTCTCCTTCATCACCTGGTACTGGGGCTCGGGCATGTCCATGAGGGTCTGGGTCACATAGGTGAGGAAGGGCTTGCTGTTGGAGGATGGAATCTCAAAGTGTACCAGCTGAGAGAGGAGATCTGCGCTGGTCTTGATGGTGTCCCTGATCTCCAGCAGGACAGTGTGGCTCTGTCCCTCTGGTCTGCCTCTCTGCCTGCTTTCTGTGGAGGTGGAGCTGAGGGTGGGTGTGGGTTGGTCCCTGGTGGTCGCTGCTCCATGTGTGTGAGAGAATCCTCCACGTCCTTCAGCATAGGGTGTGCAGCTGACGGGGGGGGGGTCTCTGTCGCGGGGCGCTCTATGGACACCTGCCCGGACACGGTTGCTGTCTCCTGGCCAGAAGAGGACTGGCTGTCTGTGGGCTGCCTGAGAGTGAGGGTAGACAGAGGGGCTGCTCCTCGGTGGTGGACCTCACCCTCCAGAAAGCTGCACTTTGCCATGACATAGGTCTCCCGGTTGGTGAGCTTGACCGTGGCCTGGCCAGACTTCTTCAGGTGCAGCTTCCCATACCAGGTGTGCATATGCTTCCACCACCCGAGGAGGACATCAGCAGTGTAGCCTAGGCTCTCTGCCTTCTGTCTCCAAGCCACCTGCTTTCGCTTGGTGTTTTGATAGAGCCTGTGGCCCTTCCTCCACATATACTCATTCTCCCTCAGCCACTCCAGCACCTCCTCCTCATGCTCCTCTGTGATGGAGTACTGCTTCCTCTCTCCCTTCTCCTTCTCCTTGCCTTGCCTCTTCCTCCCTCTGGCAGGGCCTTCAGCATCAGGGCTTTCAGGGCTTTGGGGCTGGTCCACCACAGCAGCAGGAGGAGAAGCAGCAGGAGAAGCAGCACCAGCAGCAGGAGAAGCAGCAGCAGCAGCAGGAGCAGCAGCAGCAATAGAAGAAGCAGCAGCAGCACCAGCAGCAGAAGAAGCAGCAGCAGTAGCAGCAGCAGCAGAGTCAGCGTCAGGGGGCGGGATGGTGGATCTATCCCTCTTGCCAGGGCTGGCAGAAGATGGCACAGGCTTCCTCTTCTTCCCCATGGTCTCTGATGAAGAAGTCTGTGGCAGCAGGTCTTTCCTCTGAATTGTGACCTGCTTGCGAGCTGCCTCCTTTTATATCCATGGGGCTGACGCAATGCATCCTCCCCTCATGTGCAGTGATCCGCTACGCATCTGCTACGCATCCACATCATCCGCTACGCATCCACTCTGCATCTGCTACGCATCCGCTCTGCATCTGCTTCATCCACTACGCATCCGCTCTTTCCGCTACGCATCCGCTTTGCTATGCTCCCCCGGAAGCCCTTTGGACGTGCCATCCACTTCCATCCACTTTCATCTGCTAGGCTTCCGTTAAGCATCCGTTTTACATCTGCGATACGTCCTCCCCCCGTCCGTTGTTGTCCACTCTGTTTGTGCAAATTTGGGGTACTTTTGAGAGCGGATAACAACAGATGGAAAATTTGCTCGTCCGCTGTGTCCTTTTTACATATGTTTTGCATCCATCGGGTGATGTGACCTGGCTTTAAGAAGGGTAAGTACAATTTGTTTTTTTTTTGTTTTTTTAAGAATTTTATTAATTTTCTACAAACAGACATAACGTACAAAATATTAAAAACATTTACTCTCATATATACTTCCAGTGTGTCGGTTGGTTCATCAGTTTTGTGCATTCATTTTATAGTCTCAATTCCAGTTATATTACATAACCACTCATATTGTCAATCCATATCCTAATATTACCAAACAAAATTAAAATAAAGTCTTTTTCTGACTATACTTTTAATCATTCATGCTTTGTGAGATAACAATACTTCAAACAGTTTATTCTATAACAAATCATATAGTTATAACAAATCAATCCTAAAAACCCTTCATAGATATAATACTAATGCTCTATTATTGTATTTTATCATCTAACCATTGATAAAAAAAATCCCAAATTTCATAAAATTGTTTATCTTCTTGCTCTCTAATTTCAAATGTCAATCTACTCATCTCAGCACATTCCAATATTTTCTTAATAATTTCTTCCTGCAATGGTATTTTCTCATTCTTCCAATTTTTAGCAAATACAATCCTAGCCGTTGTTAATACATTTACAATCAAATATTTCAAGTCTTTATTATATATATCAGGTAAGATTCCCAATAAAAAGATCTCTGGTTTCAAGTCTATGTGTTTCTTTGTCATTTTTTCCAACCACATGTGAATTTTAGTCCAATATTTTCTGGCATCCTCACAAGTCCACCACATATGATAATATGAGCCAGGTATCTGATGACATTTCCAACATTTTTCAGATTTGTT